>JADLSH010000387.1:3567500-4065000 GCA_016169945.1 Trachythela sp. YZ-2020
GTAATCGATTAATCGCTGTCAACAATCGACTAATATCGATTAATCGTGACACGTTATTATTATTATTATTATTATTATTAATCAAATCTCCAAAATAACGTTAAACGCTAAAAATGTAAATATTTGAACAACATATTATATATTTTGTTGTCGAAATAAGGAATGGACAAATCCAGAATTTTTAACATTTTGAAATTTGTTATGTTATGTTGTGTATATAGAGTATTATAGTCATTATTGATTCAAGTAGCCGGTTGTAAATTACCTATATATAATCTAAAAAATTCATTAATAAAGTTTCCATTATGAACAATATTTTAACACAGTACAATTTCACCTAATAAAATAATTATGTACACAATATAGTGAAAAAAAGGTGATCTTCCAACTGGCCGTGCTCACACTAGTAGAAATAAGAAATACATTATTTACAAGAAAATTATTTAAAAATAGATAGAAACAAAGGCAAGATTACTTGATGTTAATTTGCGTGTTTCAAGTTATACTTAAAATTAGCAATAGTTGTCGATGATTTTAGCGATGCAGAAAGGCAGTTCCAGACTTCCGCACCTCTATAGGAGAATGTATTTTTCATATTATTTGTTCTTGGTTTACGTAATGTCAAATCAGCTCCCGACTGTCTTGTGTTATGGTCGTGTACGTCACTCACATTTGTGAACATATCACACAAGTAATCGAGGACTAATCTATTTTTTCCCTTATACACTAGCTTATTTAATATATCAACCGATCGTGTCATGTAATTCTCACGTGTGATTATTCTAAACGCTCTGTTCTGTAATTTTTGTGCTTTAGCTGCTAATGTTTTCCCTAAGCAACCCCACACTTGAGCACAATAATCGAAATAAGGTTGAATTATGGATTGGTATATTGTTATTAAGGTATTGAATTCGACTATATCTCGGAGTCGTCTGAGAATAGCGAGGCCCGAAGTGACCTTTTTGAAATGTGTTCGATCTGTGCAGTCCAGGTTAGAGACTCGTCTATCATTAGGCCCAATGATTTTGTCGTCTCAACTCTCTTAATTTCTAAATTACCTACGTTGATAGCAGGATCGGCAGTCACTTGACTAAGCCTTTTCTTGGAACCAATTATCATATATTCGGTTTTACTATTGTTTAGAGTCAATTTATTTGCGGACAGCCAATTTGCAACATTGTTTAAATCTCTATTTAATGTTTCAGTAATTATTTTAATATCGTCACTTGATGTTGCAATTTGGGTATCATCCGCAAACATGTCTGCATGGTTTTGCCCCGGCGTTTAAACATTTTGGTAAATCATTAATGTAAATTAGGAATAATAATGGGCCTAAACCAGAACCTTGAGGTATGCCTGTTTTCATAATTGATGGACTTGATAGTTTACCATTCACACAACAGTACTGGGTCCTATTTGATAAATACGACTCCAGCCAGCGATATGCCGTTCCCTTTATTCCATAAATTGCTATTTTGTCTAAAAGTATATTGTGGTCGACAGTATCGAATGCTTTTTTCAGATCCAGAAAGACGATCCCATTTAGTTTCCCAATGTCAATATTTTTATACCACTCGTTGGTAATGTCCAGCAATGCTGTAACAGTTGAGTGAAGTGGTCTAAATCCGTCTTGGTAATTTGAAAGCAGATTACAGTTATGTAAATAATTATAGATTTGGTTATGAATCAGCTTTTCCGCAATTTTGGCAACTACTGATACAACAAATATTGGTCTGTAGTTTGTCATTTCATCTTTAGCTTCAGACTTGAAAATCGGAGTAATTCTAGCGATTTTCCAATCATTGGGAAATATACCTGTTAAGATTTCTGCAAGTTTTCCTCCTAGTTCAACAAAATGTTTATTAAAGGCATCAGGGATCAGCGTTTCGTCAATTATTTCACCATTCTCATATTTTATTTCTGGGATTTTATTATTAGACTTTCTATTCATCAATTCGTTGAGTGTTTTCCATGTTTGTTTTAAATTTCCTGAATTGCTATTTAGTTTGCCTCGATAATACGAATACTTTGTATATTTTATTTGCCTATTGTATTGGTTTTTTTCCTTTTTGCAGACGGTCTGTCTAGGCATCAGTTGTGTTGGTTGTTCTAGCTTTCCTATTTAGAAAATTAATATGGCGTTTCTTGTGAATTAGATCTGTTGTTAATACCATAAATAAGATAGTGATCACTTATGGAAACAGTTGACACTCCCTTTGAAATAATATTATAAGGATTTGTTGTATAAAAGTGATCAATTAATGTCCGAGTATCTTTAGTAACTCTTGTAGGTTCACTTATCAATTGTTCATATTGATACAGTCCTGTAATAAATTTGAGTTCCGAAGCTTGGGGAGATAGATTTGCGGATAAAAAGTAATAATTTACATCTCCTAAAATAATACTTTCCTTGTTGTCATTATCGATTAGTTGTAAACAGTTCTCAAATCTAAAAAGGGTGTCAATTGGATCATTTGGTGGTCAATACCACGTTGTAACTAAGAATGGTTTAACGTTCTGTTTACTAATTTGTATTGTAAGAATTTCAATATCAAAAATCATTCAGGTCAGTTCGAAGTCGAAAATTTATTGAGTCTCTAATGAAAAACCCGATACCACCCCCAGATCTATTTCTGTTTTTAGAAATCCAACTGTAACCTTGGATGGCTATTGACTGGATTGGCTCATAGGGTAGGGTTGTGTTTCTAGTTTCGCCCATTGTGTTTACTTCAATATTGTTAATGTTACCACCTATGTTAATTGATTTTATAATTTTGTAAAAATAGTCAATATTGCTAGGTTGGAGTTCATTTAGTCAATTCTTGAGGAATTCGATCAAGTTCTTTGCTAACATTGCCGTTCCCTGGCTATTTAAATGTAATCCCGATGTATTCAATTTAGAAGCATCTATGTTAGTGTGACGAATAAACTGCCACTTGAATTTACTGCAAAGTTTAGCTAATAACGAATTAGTTTTATCTATCTTAATGTTGATAACCGGGTCTTGACATAAGGATTTCATTTCGGCTGTAATTTCTTCAGGTTCTTTATGTTGAATGTCATTAGTCCCTATACATCTAAGTTTTCATGTTTAAGTTAATCGATTTCCCGTTTGAGGTTGTTGATCATGTCAGTTTGTTCTGGTTGACTCATATTGGCCTTTAGATTGTTTAGTTCTTGCGTCCACACTGGTTTGTCGCTTAAAGAAATGGGTGCGTTTAATGTTTTTAAAGTTTCGAAATTGGTTCACGAGAACATTCGAGTTCATCAGCCAATGAGAGTTTGCGTTTTTGACAGGTTTTACTACATCCAGGGCGTTGTTTTGCAATAATAACTTATTTCAATAGGCCTATCTTAAATTGACTGCAATGAGAGCGCCTGAATGCTTATCGCTTCGCATTCTTTTAATTCCCAAAAGAAAGTTTAGGTAAAGATTCTGTCGTTGTCAATGATCAGATTATTGTTAAGAATTATCGATTGTCAAAAAATCGATTAATCGGGAGCAGCTCTACTAGAGGTGCTTAAGTCACACAATGTCCAATCCATATAAACATTAGGCATACGCAATGTAAAGTGGGATACATGTACATGTAGCTAAAATATTCATTGTTATAGAGTGGCGTGACGTACATGTAAGGACTTTAATTTTCTATTCTGTGGTTTCTACTGTAGAATATATCAATTCTACAGGTGGGAAAATGTCCAATTTCATGCAATATATTACTATGTATTATCGATTGCATGTCTCTTGATCCGGACGGATTATACGGTAATAAAATATTCTGGCAGTCGTTAAAAGCAAAATTTAACGGTGTGACTAAATGGCAATATGCAAATATTTACGTGTTCATAGACTGTGAAAACAATCAATTTCTAAAGAAATGAATAATGATAATGATTTAAAATTTGCATAGCATGACCAAATTGTCAGGCTGGCTTCGCTACTGGTAACCGTGTATGGTCTGGCTTTCAACTACGTAACATTACTTAGACCACGCTAAGATAGTTCAGAATAGAAATTACAAATTTGGTGTATATTACTTGTTCTCAACGACCACGCCCAATATCTTAACCCCGTTCAATGACTATATGTTAGCGTTAAATTTGATTCAGAGAATTTGATTCTAAGTGCAAAGAATACGAGTCTCTATTATCAAGGTTCGAACATACAGTGTAGCCAGTTTCAAAATAATGAGGAACATCAGTTTATACCTTTCTCGCATTTCATTTTGTTCTTGGGATAGTTACTGTAGACTTATTTCAGATGCGATTTTTTTTACCTAAACCTAATATCTTTTTGGCGTACCTCCCAAAATTACTTTGTTTTAGATCTATTTTTTATTTTATACAGCTATAGCTTCCTTTTTAGATGCATCTGGCTGTTGAGAAACATAAATAATACTTTAAAAATGAAAAATAGAATACAACTATTACAGATGCGATTAAATTGATCGGCCATATTTACAGCAATATTAGTAAAGCCTACGGAACTTCAAACGTCGTTTTCTCTTTGGCGTACCATCTAAAATCTTCTTATTTCGGCATCATTTTACAGACAATGAAATAAACATATTATTTTGGTTTATTTGACAATCGAAAAACGTACAAAAATGTAAAATTTCGAATGCAGTCATAACCAGGTAACATTAATCCCCGAGCCGGTGCGAAGCGCCGTGCGAGGGTACTAATTCCGCTCGGATATTTACGCCCGGGTATGTGAAAACATTGTGGAATGCAAAGTCGTCCGCCATTTTTTTTTGTCATGGACAGGCAGTGAACTCAATTTGGATATTAGAAATTTATGGAGTTCACTGTGGACAGGACTCGACCTTTTTGTAAGTTATGCGCATGCGCAAGTTCAAGCCGAGAGAAAACTGGTAACTAGCAACATCATGATTGGCTAAGACAACGATTTTGTTTTTATATGTTTACGTCAGAAAAATAACTGCCATCCCTGGCATTTTATTTTTGGCATTGATAATTTGATATGCAATCCTTTTTCAGGTCGGGACATATTAATTCAGACAAATATTAAGTCTCCAAAACAAGATAAATGAAGATTTTTTAGAGGACTTTCACTTACTAAAGTCAATAGGAATAGAAATCAGTCGAAATGCCGAGAAAGGAGAGGATTTTCGAGTTTTAAAGCGTTTTAAACGGGTAAGTGTTTATTTTGCATGCTTGCTTTTGCAGTTTTGCCGTCAACTGGCATGCACTACAGTTTGTGGTTTTGAAAATGCGTAGTTCATCCTGTGGTCAATAACAACATTTGACTAATCTTAAAAATTGTTTTAGTATTAATTCAAATGCGTTATATAGAATAAGAAATAACATATTTAATCTAAAAATACTGTTCAAAAAACAGTTGAAGTTTTATGACAATTTCGAAACGTTGTGTGAGACGTTTAAGATTGAATTTTAGAGTAAATCAAAGCTAAAAGAGTACGTAATAACATAGCTACTTTATGTAGTTGGGCAATTGATAATTTTACAGTTAAAAGTACAAACCTTTTCACTATTTTGCCATTTTGTACAAAAAATAAAAGAAATATACGGCCGGTTGCGTGTTACCATGGTTACAGACTTACAGTGATCAACTCAGTACTTCATGTTACAAAAACTTTTGGGGAGAATAATTGCTTGGGTTCTAATGGGCGAGGGGGTTCTGCATGCATGTATTTCTAGTATATACCTGTACTCATTAGTTTCGAGCGCTTGTTACGTAACATAGAGTCTCCTCTTAGTAAACAATACAAATGTGCTAACTCATGACGAGACCTTACCTACGTGATACTTTTTAGAATAGCTTACCGTTCAGGATACATTTGACTAACAACCCAGAGAAGTTTGACAGCTTTCAGACGAACTTCTTCATAGTCATCACGTGAGGCTTCGCAAGCACTTCTGTACACACAAGGAGCAAGCTGAACACCACGTTCATGAAGAATTAACTGGTAGAAAAATAAGAACGAAAGATGCTAGAGTATAAATAATGCCACACAGTCGGCGGGTATCAATAGCAATAAAAATTGTAGCGCAAAATAGTACCGTAATCTCTCTAATAAGCGACCAGGCACCTTTGGGGAAGGGGCTTATTGGAGTGGGCGGCTTATTTGAGATGCGGGCTTATCTATTTTTCCGTAAAATGATATGATAATTTTGTTCAAGCACGGTACAAATGTGTAATGATAATAGAAAAAAACTTATCAAAACACTTGTGCCTTTGTGTGAATGGGGGGTTGTTAGAGGGGGGAGGCTTATTAGAGGGGAGGGCTTATTAGAGAGAATACGGTATTGGCATGGACAACTTCAGAACAAAAAACCGACTAAGAAACTATTTAAATCTAAGTTTATCTTTATGAAGAAACCTCTTTGCACCTTTTCGATAACTGTCTTCGTTTTCGAGATATTTCAGTTTGTTTGAGATGTAAACGGACTTAACCTATGACCTCGTGTATAAACAGGGTTCAAATGTTGACGATATCGAACTCAGCAAATCAAAACCAAAACAAACTGCCAGATCAAATAGTAAATATAAAGATAATTAAAACAGAAACATTGTCAATTTTGCTCGTCACCCTACTACTGACGTCATTTTACAGTACTTTTACATATCAAACAAACCTAATATTTAATGAAAAATAATCAGCCTAATATTTAATCAACTTTACTGTAGGAGAGCATCCCTATATTGGTGTGCTATGAACAAATTAGAAGAATCCGAACTCCTTACTAAGGCTTCCAATGCAGCAGTCCTGACACGAGGGTCTTGATCTGATGTGAACTGTTGCAGAGTTCCTAGAGATTGCGCCAGTTTGTTGCCATCACTTAAATTCTGTTCATTGTCCATCGTCGCGATTATATTCAGACAACGGCAGCGTACCAAATGGTTCGAGTTTAGTAAATGCTACATATTAAATATTATTTAAGAATTTCAATATACAGATTACAGTGTAGATAAAATTTAGTTTTCAAACTCATTAAAATTCATAAGCAAAACATAAAGGAACTAATCAACAGCGTGTGCACACAGCTCAACGTGACCAAGTCGAAGCTCCATTAAAATTCATAAGCAAAACATAAAGGAACTACTCAACGCCGTGTGCACGTTGTGTTGTGTATGATCTTGTGGGAATAACGTCCATAAATTAAACCAAAACGTTTCTTTGATTTCTTAAAATTTAAGACTTCATTTCGTTTGAGAAGCTTTGTTGTGCACTGAAAACTGTACAGTATGTTATACTGATTTATGAACACCTCGAAAGTTGTTTTGAAATAGCAAGTGTTTTTCAAGACACTTTGCGGTGCATTCCTATGAACGTGATTTCTTCTCACACATTGACTCTGCCTCGTCCTCAAAACTTCTTTATGTCTGAGTAAACATTGAAAATTAAGCGTACATCCTCTAACATTTCTCTAAACACGTTTAAAAAGGGCGAGGGGGGCTTATTGGAGAGGAAGACTTAATAGGGGCGGCATTGAGCTAGGCACATATTCATTTGGCCTGATCGATAAGAACAAAATTCCAGTTTAGTGAATGTGATATACCTCTTTTGCCAGATCAAGAATCCTTGCATGAAGTTCAACCTTAATATAACAAACAAAGCTAAAATATACAAACAAGAGCATTTTTAAACCACATGATGTATACATTAAAGGTAAGAACATAATTAACTATGGTAATTGAATATATTGGATTTCTGCAAACCTCTGAAGGCAAAAATTTTCCAATGATTCCAAGAGTACCAAGTATTTCGGCAACAACATTGTGAGATTCTGCAATACAAATACACAGAGATAAGGTAACTAACAACCATATGTCTTGACATCCAGCAAAATATAACTATTTCTATCAATGGATAAACATAAACTTCACATGCAAATCTTAAAATTGGAAACAGACGTTTTCATCAAAAGTGACTCCATCTTGAATTGTGATGCATTGGGGTTAAACAAAACAAATGAAAGAGCCGTTTGCCGTTTAAAGATACAATAACGAAATGTAATGAACATATTCTTGCATGGTGACAATGTTCAAAAAATTGAATATCACTCGTACAAGATTAGCCTCCTCTGCAGGCATCTCTATAAAGGCTACGTACCTGTGGTTTAGAAAAGAAGGGTAATTGTATAAGTAACATTTCTCATTTTGCAATTACACTATAGTCCCGACAAGGAAACTTTAATAATGTTAAAAATCTTATTAGGGGTGAATCTTAATTCTTAAATGACCCTGTTCATAAGGTTTGTTGATTTTAAAATGTTTGTTGATTTTGCCACACATTATGTATCAAGTGAACTATTAATTATAACTGTTAAAATGCAATTCACTTGGCACCTGGTTCTTGCCCTACATTAAATCAAACATCTAGCTTTGAAATGACTATTCAGGTTCAGGTAGCTGGATGTTGGGAGCACTCATTCCACATGTTTTGTCAATGTTGATTAGAGAGAATTACTGTAGCTACTACAACTATAAGGTTACCTCCAAGGTAGGGAATGCTGCGGGGGCATTTCTTAATCTATAGCTTCGTGAAACAAACACGACGTTTATGCAACACAAATGATATTCAGTAGATTGTAAATTATTGGCATTACCCAGTGTGTATGCAAGAAGATATCTGGGCTAGGATATAAGACATCAGCAAGCGGCAGTGAAAACTTGTTTTCAATTACAAGCTAAATGTACCAGGTTTGTCACAAAACATGAAAACATCAATTGAAATTATTGTAACATCTATTTCAAAATATCAATATTTTCCATGTATTGTTCTTCCACATGCATGGCATTCCCACATGAAAGCCATGTTTACTGCGATGAGTTATATGACACTGCAAATTTGCATATTTCGGACAACTTTTGTAGCGTGATATAGTCACGGTATATACATGTGCGCGAAATAAAAACGCAAAGAATCCTATAATATTTTTAGTATGGGTAGTAATATACATTATTTTCAGTGTCATTAAGCAAATGAAAAGAATGTATGGTCGTATTTGCAGGAAAATATAGGCATATATATGATACTCAGTGCAGACGGTGTTCTGCGAGCCTTACAATATCTAGCAAGCTTGAAAAGGAAAGATGGAACAACACTGTCCATCATTCTTTTCTAACTTTGCTGGATATTGTGAGTCACCTACATGTAAAGCACATCTCTTTGCCATTCGAATATTTGTCGATTTAGTTCGCGCAGAACACTGTTTGTTCTGACAATAATATGTATGCTTATATTTCCCTGCCAATACGATCATACATTTTTTCATTCGCTTAATGACACTGACAATAACGTAAATTACTTCGCATATTTAAAAATTATAGCCTACAGGATTATTCCTTACTTTTATGAGTTTTTAGCTTTTATATTTAGCGCACGTGTATACTGTATATTTTGACTACGGCCACGCTACAAAAGGTGTATGAAAATATGCAAATTTGTTTAGGTGGAAGTGTCATGATTGATATATTGCTGCGTCAAAACTGAAATCTTCGGACCTCCCCCACAGTAGCCTGAGTATCAGGCCCTTGAGTGGAGGAGAAGAGTAGCCCGCAAGGCAGGGCTTACGTATATAATATAATTGATTGGCTGCTATTCCAAGAGAAGCGTATGTCATTTCAAGGGGGCGGAAAGCTCAAAAGCAGGCTTTTGTGTCAGGCTTTCCTTTCCTATGTCAGTTGTATAATAATATATATGCTTATATTTCCTGCCAATACGATCATACATTTTTATCCAAATGACACTGACAATAATGCAAGTGAGATATTGGTATGTTACTGTTAAAAATTATAGCCTATGGATTCTTTATTATTTATATTTTCTATGCACTTAACACTAAATTTCAAATCTCTCTAAAACTTTCCAGTCAGGAAAGGGTGGAAGGGTTAATAGAAAATTATTAAATTCACTCTATATTGCTGCAGAATTATGTGAAACGCACTGGCATACAAAAACTTATGCAATCATGTCTCACATTAATAGATTAATCCTAATCATTGAGCCATATGTATTTAAAAATTAGTCACGAAGTCTGAGTACTGTCCTTTTGGTCCTTGTTAGACTATCTATTTCTCTAGTGGTGAATGAAATGGCGACTTGGCAATGCATGTCATTATGTTGAAAACAGGATTTTCTTTGTCTTTGCCACTGGCACATGTTTCTGAGACTGGAGTAGATCTCTGGCCCAGGGTGCATTCCATGTAAACTCTACGCCGGAGATACGCCGACATTAACGATAGTTAACACCAATACGCCAACACATTGGAGATTTTCAATTTTGGGGGACCAAAATCCATGTTAATGGCTAACCTGGCATGTCTTATATACTGTTAACATCATATTCTTGAAGTTATACTGTGAATATACATATGACAATAAGTTCAGGCACAAACTCACTAGTTACAGTGCATGGAAATTCAGTATGTGCACAATACATTACGTTACGAAATTCATTTCGAAAGTTCGTTCCGATGATTTACGATTATTGAACACTTACAATGCTTGTTTATGGTAAATCATCGGACAATTTCCGGGTAAAACTATGGTAAACCTGAATGTTTTAAGACGTTATTTTACTTAATAAACATAAACAAACATGAGAATATGGGGAACCAAACATTTTCAAACATAAACAAACATGAACAAATCGCTTTGAAGTAAAAATGGTCGCTAATGACAGGTAAATTTCTTGCTTTGGGATGCAAAAAAGTGGTCGTATATGACAGGTGGTCACAAACATAGGGTCGCAAAACTCAGGTTCTACTGTAGTATGAAAATATCATATATTAAGTACATATCTTTAATTTTGATTTTTGCACCCCTGATCGCCTGTGGATGCGCCCTTAGCCTTGGGATATGTTTTGTGCCCTTTTCCTTTGGATTTAATACCTTTTGCGCCCCCGAGATCTCATCGAAAACTGCCCAACTCTGCAGCCTGGGGCATGCACAAAACAAACTTTCCACCCTGGCAGCTCACTTCCCATATAAACACAAGATGAAATTCAAATTGGAAACAATAACAAATGCCAGATCATGGCAAAGCAGGTCAGTCTGGGTAACGAGGCTAACTCGTCCCCTGAGTCTTAAACATGCACATACTGTACATTCACCCACAGACTCACCTTCCTTGCTGATACATCTAATGGCTTCTTCTACAATATATTTCAAGTTCACACCAGGGTACCTCAACAATGTGCCCAAAATAGAAAACATTTTAACTTTGTTCGCAACATCTTCTTCTTTGTTAGCTCTTTCTACAATAACTTTTGCAGCAAACTCAGTTTCCTCCACAGACTCCAGAGGTAATTGTTTAAAAAATCTCAATAGTATACTCAATACTTCTCTAGTTGTACGACTATCCGATAAGTCTTTTGATAGTTTTCGTGCTTCACTCAGAGCTGGCTGCTTTGACCGTTTGCTCAAGCGAAGGGTGTGTTGTCCACTGTCACTTTCCGCACTTGTATGCCCATCAGTTGGACTTGTGATTATAGTGGTCGAACCTGCGCTAGCACTGAATCTTCGTTTCATTTCTTGCTTAATAATCTACACCAGATTAAATATTTAACTAGACGGCTAAAATAAGATGACCAAAGACCAAAATAATCATTCAAAGCAATATCACAACTATTAAGTGGAAAATTCAGCCACTTCTTGTTTTTAAATTCACTGCTAAAATCGCAATCAAAATTCCGCCATTTTGCATTTGATCGCGCTGGAGGCCGGTATCACCAGTGAGCTCTATATATATATATCTGGAGTGAGAACTTATGTCCAAAAAGTGAAGCCAAAGATGGCGGAAATTGACGTCCAGTGCCAATCCCTTTCTATTGTTTTCGACCGCGCGGTTTGCACAAGCCGGCAAGGAGTGTGCCGAAATTTCGTGTTTTTACTCCGATTTAAACAATAACATCATGATTTTATGAACTAATAACTTGATTAGCGATGCGATCTGTTAGTATAAACTGGAATTAGCTAGAAAAATGGTATGAAAACTGTTTATGACCTTCATGAGTTTGGACGTCAATTGCCGCCATCTTGGCTTCACTTGGCCTATTGGCCGAACATTAGAAGTTCTTACTCCAGATATATATATGGAGCTCACTGGGTATCACTGGCCGGTATCGAAATTAAATGCCATACAATACTTCATGTAATTTTTTTTTACAATAATATATATTAAGTAAATTTTAATTATTATAAAATAACATGTATATAACGCGTGCTCTGATTGGTCGAAACCCGTGTTTGGATCAGGCCATCCAAACACGGAAGACTATCGTCACAGTATAGAGACGACCAGTAGGGCCACTCGGCGATGCAACATGTAGCCGGCTTTTTATGCAAAAATATTCAGTTTACTGGCCAGGAAAGTTAGTCCAGCTTGCTTATTGGCCAGAAAAAGCAATTGACTGGCTGCCAATGCGTAATGAGCGGCCACACAAAATTTCAAATGAGTGGCCCTACTGGTTGTCTCTATACTGTGCTATCGTGTTGTTGTTATTTTATAAAACAATTACTTTATGGTTTCCGTGTTTGGATGGCCTGATCCAAACACTTAATTGGGAATGTTGCTCGAGTTAAGAAAAGCTCGTAAAATCACTCGCCTTCGGCTCGAGATTTCGCGCGCTTTTCTTAACTCTCGCAACATTCCGGCGTGTTTGGATCAGGCCATCCAAACACGGAAACCATAAAGTAATTGTATAATCATAGTCTAGGACCTGTATAGGAGTTTGTATGCGTTTCATTTACCACAGGCAATCTCAACTGTTTTAGGGTAAAATGACCATGGCGGTCAACATGGCATATGTGCCAAAATCTGAATCCGGGACGAAAGTCCTGAAAATGACTCCGCCCTGAAACGGCAGTGCCGACATAGCTCTAACTTCCGAAAAGCAGAAGCGACAGCCTTTCTGAAGTGCTTATAGTGTTTAGAAGGTTGCTTTTAGGGGTAGTTATTGGAAGGAAAAATTTGTCTAAGTATAATATTTTACAAGAAAATGACCATGCACCATCCCAGGTCAACTGCTAATTATGCATGAAATAACTAATATACCTGGCAGCAGTGGCGTAGGAAGCGGGGGCCCCCCAAAAAATCAAATAATTTTCATGAAAATGATGGAAACAGCTTAGTTCCCTGAATAAGCTTACTAAAAGAGGTAGATAAGACTCTGAAACGGCCGTTTCCGGCGATCTGCGGGCTTCAAATTTTAAGGCCAACCATGGTGGCGCCTCGTGAGCTGGCCCCCCCCCCCCCCAACATTTAATACGCTCTTACGCCCCTGCCTGGCAGAGATTAAATTTTCTTATTTCCTAACAATTTTTATCATGGGATGAAAAACTATGCTTAATTTAATATAATTATTGTAGATTTCATAAGGATTGACATTGTTTTGTTTAAATATAATACATTTTATTTCACTTCAAAACACGATTTCAGCCATATTTTGCCAGTCTTGTTTGCCGAGTCTCGCAGTATCATTCAATTGTTGTACTTTTACATAATGATAGATGGCTAAAGAAGATTTCAACCAAGTTTCGTCAATTTTGAAGCAGTGCAGTGTATTTTATCTTCGATATTGTGTTCTTCGATATTTCGTCAAATAGCGGCCATTGCAATGCCTCGTTGCTTCCCGATAATGCCACTTCTTCGTCTTCATATGTATTTAGATTACAGTATTCAAGAGTACTTCATTGTAGAACAGTCCCAATCGAAAAACTGGAGTAGTATAGTCACTTGAAAGGAAAAAACCTCCCATAACTTAGGATCAGAATCAAAGACACAAGTTTAAAAATAATTTGAAAGTCACGCGCAATCTTCGCGAAAACTCCTCGTGGCTACTTGACAGGGGGGGGCAATATTTTCACGAAACGTTTGTTCGCCACCACAGAACCCAAGTAAATATATTATATTTATTGTATTTTTATGATTTATGAAAAAAACAATAAATATTTGCGTATTTTCTATTGTTTTTATCATAAATCATAAAAATACAATAAATATAATATATTTACAGGCTTCTGTGGTGGCGAACCAGCGTTTCGTGAAAATATTTGCCCCCCTGTCGTAGCCCACGAGGAGTTTTCGCGAAGATTGCGCGTGACAGTTCAAATTATTTTTAAACTTGTGTTTTTGATTCTGATCCTAAATGTGTTATGGGAGGTTTTTCCTTTCAAGTGCAACTAATGTTTTCAATTTTTCAATTGGGACTATTCTACAATGAAGTACTCTTGGATACTGTAATCTAAACACATATGAAGACGAAGAAGTGGCATTTATCGGGAAGAGAAGCGGCGAGGCATTGCAATAGCCGCATATTTGACGAAATATCGAAGGACACAATATCGAAGATAAAATACACTGGACTGCTTCAAAACTTGACGAAACTTGGTTGAAATCTTCTTTAGCCATCTATCATTATGTAAAAGTACAACAATTGGATGATACTTGCGAGACTCGGCGATAAAAAGCAAATAAGACGGCAAAATATGGCTGAAATCGTGTTTTGGTGGGGGTAAGTGAAATAAAATGTATTATATTTAAACAAAACAATGTCAATCCTTATGAAATCTACAATAATTATATTAAATTAAGCATAGTTTTTCATCCCATGATAAAAATTGTTAGGAAATAAGAAAATTTAATCTCTGCCAGGTATATTAGTTATTTCATGGATAATTAGCAGTTGACTTGGAGTGGTGCATGGTCATTTTCTTGCAAAATATTATACTTAGAGAAATTTTTCCTTCCAATAACCACCCCTAAAAGCAACCTTCTAAACACTATAAGCACTTCAGAAAGGCTGTCGCTTCTGCTTTTCGGAAGTTAGAGCTATGTCGGCACTGCCGTTTCAGGGCGGGGTCATTTTCAGGACTTTCGTCCCGGATTCAGGTTTTGGCACATATGCCATGTTGACCGCCATGGTCATTTTACCCTAAAACAGTTGAGATTGCCTGTGGTAAATGAAACGCATACAAACTCCTATACAGGTCCTAGACTATCATAAATGTTCTGATATTACGAGATGAAGCTAAGATACGTATAAACGCTATTTACAGGCATTTAAAACGTTAAACATTCAATTTTAAAGTCATTCAAAGTTCTCTGTAGTAATGTTCCCACTGCACAAGAAATCTCTAGTCTATGTTTCCCGGATCAACACTAATACCTCTGTGCTAATACACTATATCTTTTCCGCAGACCGGCTTCGAGAGCCACGAACACAAGAGGTATATCGGTGACTCAAATGTTGTTTTCAACCACGTAAAACAACCATGGAGTGCGCATGTCCGTAGTTGTTATTTAGTACCCAGTCTCCTGATATAATATAGTCATAAATCAAAATGGAACGCAGCAGAATGCTAGTCTTTCACCAGACGTCGTTATGTCAACCTTTCGGGAACAACGAAGATCAATTAATAGTCCAAGTACATCAACAACAAACCCACTTGAGACTGATGCTATACACTTGCTAAGGAAACAAGTAAGAAATTACATCATTTAGCTGTAACTTTGGGTCATACTAATTACCGACAAAAACCGACAAGAAACAGACAAAAAACAGACAAACACTGTCAAGTATTTATCGTTAAATTATACTCTAGGTTCTTTCGTTTATACAAACTAAATCGTGGAATAACAACAACAACATGACGTCCATGAAAAGGCGCGAAAACTATATCTACTTCATGTAACGTTCAATATAAATGTACTTATCTCTACTTATTGTCAGTTATTTACGACATCCTCCAGGGGCACACGAATGTCTTGAATCCAATTCCTGATCTGTTCCATTGCTTTACACGCGGCTATCCGCCGTGGCCGTTGCGAAATACCGTCAGTGACTTGAGCCGTTTGATCTCTTTGTACACCGTGATCTTTACCTTCGAGCTCGTGATCGTCCGTCTTTGCTGTTACTTCGAGAGGATAAAGTTTCTTTATCGGTCGGTTAGTCTTCCCTGACGCAGTCCGAATGTTCGCGGCTCGCACGTGTCCGTCTCGCCCACGAATCAGACTTTCGATTACTGCTAGTTTCCACGTCAGGCGAGGTGAATCATCATGAACTTGTACAACGTCTCCTACTTTGATACTTTCTTTATCAGTGCCAGTATTCCTGTGGAATTCTCGTAAGGACGTGAGATATTCTTGTCTCCAACGTTGTTGAAAGTGTTGTAATAGTAATACTAGTCTCTTGGCGTTTCTTTGGAGTGCCTCGTTTTCATTAAAGTTTGGATCTGACAATTCATCGTCGTCCAGGGTTTCATTCGGTAGGGATGTCATTCTCCTGCCGTATAACAGATGCGCTGGCGTAAGTGGCTGTTCGTCCTTTATGTCTGATGACACGTAAGTCAGTGGTCTGTCGTTCAAGATGGCTTCGATCTCCACCGCAAGGGTTTGAAGTGTTACTAAATTCACTGAAGCTTTACCGAGTACCTTCTTTAAGGATGTCTCCGTCAGTCCTATCAATCTCTCCCAAAAGCCGCCAAACCATGGTGCTCTCTTTGGAATGAACTGCCATTCTACGTTCTGTCTATTTAGTGACCCTCTCAACGTCGTCGATTTGAACAGTTTCCTTAATTCTTCAGCTGCCGATAAGTACGTAGAAGCGTTATCTGACATCATTAACTTCGGTAGTGATTTCCGCGAGGCGAATCTACGGAATGCAAGCATAAACGTGGGTACAGACATGTCCGTCACAATTTCGAGGTGTACTGCCCTCGTGGTGGCGCAGGTAAAGAGTGCAATGTAAGCTTTAAACTCTGTCCCCGATTCTCTTACGAGTAAGGCTCCAGTAAAATCAACACCTGTGATTTAAAATGGTCGTGTTTCTTGAAGTCTCGCCTTTGGTAATGGTGGTGGATCTGGCAGGACGGACCCCAGAACTCAAAAGCAGGAGCCCTGGGAGGACACACTGCTTTCACTCACTAAGTATTCTCTTTTCTTTTCTTGTCGGGGGGGAGGTGGGGAATTTTTTTAAAACTATTACTTATGTATTAATGTTTTAACGTTGAAAACTCCAAAACCTGGAAAATTTTAAAAAATTTTGGGTCCAAAAAATCCAAAAACCACCACACCCACAATTAATGATTAAAGGTAGTTTGGGGACTTAGCCAGAACTTTCAAAGCGGGGGGACTCTGGGGGGGACACTTTTGTATTAGCACTTCATCATCCAATTTTTCTTGTCGACGGGGAGGGGGGGGTTCCGAAACTATTAACTATTATATTATAACACGCAAAACAAACCTGAAAATTTTACGATAAACCAAAATTTGGGTCCAAAAATAACCTAGTCCACCAATCAAACAAACATGGATTATTGTGCAGAAGTCGGCTATATGCAAGATATTTCTGGTTTTGCAGTAAGTATTAGCACTAAATATTACCAAAGGGGGGGAGCCGCGGCTCCCAAGGCTCCCCCCCTGGCTACGTCCCTGGGATCTGGTGGGTTATATGAGAGGTGCTGCATATCTTTCTGCAAGTGACACATTTATTGATGATCTTCTTCACGAGTTGTCGTCCGGAAGGAATCCAATATAGTTGACGTAATGCTGTCAAGGTGGCGTTTACGCCAGAGTGTAACTGGCGTACGTGTTTTTCAGTGATAATGAGCTTCGTTAGGTCATTTCTCGGTGGTAGAAGGATTGGGAATTTCGTACAATCTGCAAGGGGCGCGTTGTGTATTCTCCCACCGGAACGAAGAAGACCAAACTTGTCCTTGAATAGACGAAGTTGGCGTACTAGCGGTAATCGTTGCTTAGTTTTCAATGAGAGATTGTCGATTTCGTTATGATATGTCAACTGTTGCCCGTTGAGGATCAATCGACGAGTTGCTTCATTTCTTTCGACTGGTGCCAGATGACCCGTTCTCTTAACTTCTTGTTTTCCTCTGCAATTTCTCACAAACCGTAAAACGTATGCTGTTATTTTGATTAATCTGGAGAGACTACTACAGTTCGAGATTTGTACTAGATGGTGGAGTCCAGGCTGTTTGTAGGGATCGTGCGATGTTGTGGGTTCGTTTTCTTGTTCTCGGTATCCTCAGCTTGGGTTAGTAGTAGGTGAGTTGAAGGTGACCAAGATGGCCACATCTCTGGGGTTGCTAGTAGCCAAGTTGGTCCACTTTTCCATAGTTGCGATGCCTGGAGTTGATGGGTGGTAATTCCTCTGGTGAGTAAATCAGCAGGGTTATCTGCTGTGGGACAGTACTTCCAATCATCGATAGAGGTGAGGGTTTTAATTTCTGTAACACGACTGGCAACGTACGGTTTAAGGTGTTTAGTACTGTGAAGCCAGTGGAGAACGATTTGACTGTCCGTCCACAGGAAAACTTTGGTGATTTGCAGTATCTTTTCCAGGTATGAGCATAATCGTGCTCCAATCGAAGCTGCCGTTAATTCTAATTGAGGTAATGTCAATTGTTTTAGTGGTGCGACTCGCGACTTGGCCATGGCGAAGGAGGAATGATTGGCTCCTGAAGACTTCATATATGCTGCGACACCGTACGCTTTCAAACTCGCATCTACGAATACGTGTAGCTCCGTGTCTTCGGGCAGACCATTTGTTGATGGGAAGTATTGACGGGGTATTTTTATACGGGTACTTGCTTCTAATTCTTTGGCGACATTATCCCAGTGTGCTTGTATTTCTGGAGGTAACAGTTCATCCCATTGCAACCCTGTTTTCCATATCTCTTGCATTAGAATTTTCGAATTAACGACTATTGGATTAAGGAAACCGAGAGGGTCATATATCTTCGATGATGTACGCAATACTTCTCGCTTAGTTGCTGTATTAGGTTCGGATGTACTCACGTTGTTGGAGTAAATAGAGTGTGTCGTTGATGGTATCCCACTGCATGCCAAGGACTTTCGGTTTAGAATTATCGTTTAAAATGTTTCCGTTCGTTGCAATAGTCTTGACAGCAGTGATATTAGATGCCCATGATCCCAGGTTTATTCCACCGGGTGCCATCAACATTCGTGCTTTAGTGTAGAATGAAACAGCTTCATCATCATCTTGGGCTCCGGATACAAGGTCGTCAACATAAATATCTTCACGAATGCGTTCCGATACTGGGTCACTGAATTGCGTTAAATGTTTATCAAGAGTAGCATTCAAGATAAACGGTGAGCTTGTTGCCCCGAATAATACACGTTTAAATCGATAAACTTCAAAGGCACTACTTGGTTCGTTCGGGTCGCTCAACCAGAAGAAACGGGTGGCGTCACGATCTTCTTCATTTAGGACAATATTTAAGAATGCTTTTTCGATATCTGCGGTTAGTCCGAATTTCTGTCGACGGAATCTGAGTAATATCGCTGTTAAATCGTTGAGGATTGGGGGTCCAGTTATCAAACAATCATTTAAACTCGGTTGATTTGACGTATGACAACTACAGTCATACACAACTCGTAGTGGTGTGGTGGATGATTCTTTAAATACGGCGTGATGAGGGATATAGTGACAAGTTCCAGTGTTCGTACTAGGGTTTCCAACTTTCTCGATAAACCCTTGTTTGCATTGATTGACAATCACGTCGTTGTACATTGCAAGCTTTTCTGGATCATTAGCCAGTCGCTTTAACATCGATCTCGTTCTTTTTTCTGCAATTCTGGCGTTGGATGGTAGTATTGGTTGATCTGGTTTCCATGGTAACTTCGCATGGTATTTTCCGTCTTTCAGGGAAATAGATGTGTCCTGATAGTGTTGCAGGAATTCTGAAGTGTCGTCTTGTTGAGTTGATTGAATTCCAATTGAGTCAAGCTCCCAGAAACGTTGGAGTTCAAACTCATCATTCTTGCTGGCCGTCATTACGTTTAACATGGTGGTATTTAACGCGGATGTCTGGTTGACCAACGGAACAGGTCCGGAGAGAAGATAACCGATCTTCGACTTTGCAGCAGTTGGACCAGGGCCCTTGATTATTTTCGCTTCAACGACATTCCAGTAGTGATCCGCTCCGATCAAGAGATTGATTTCAAATGTGTTCTCATTTGTTATTGGATGTGCGAATGTTAGTCCCTTAAGGTGGGGCAAACTATGCAATTCGACAGTGGCAAAGTTTTGTAATGGAGCAGCAATTTGGGGAACGGTGATAACTTCAATGGGAATGTTTTCTCCTGCGGGAGTCTTTATGTTGATGGTACCTACTTCTACCCTTCTGACCGATGTGGTTGACCCACCGAATGTGGAGAGGGAAAGGGTTTCTTCGCACTCGACTGTTAAACCTATGTCTCTGGCCAAACGACTGGTGATGAATGAACGATGGGATCCTTCGTCAAACAAAATGTGTGCAGTAGCTATTGTCCCATGGTGTTCAATTGGGGAGATAGCTGTTTTCAACAAAGTTGATTTGAGCTTGTTTGCACTGAGATGTTGAATCGTTGTGGGTGAAATAGTTGTGGGTGTTTCTGTGCTTTCTGTTGAGTTGGTGTTGACTGTATTTACTGACTCGTTTGGAACCTCTGCTTTGGGATCTGCTTTACCTTGGTTAGGAGATGGGGGCGGTGGTAGACTTTCTGTTGAACATAAGCTAGTGTGATGTTTGCGATGACAGGTTTTGCACCGTCCCTTTGTCTTGCATTGGGATACTATGTGGTTATTGTTAAGACAATTAAAACATAATTTGGAATCTTGCACTATCTTGTGCCTTTGTTTTTTGTCTGTTATGACAGTGCAGTTATTCGGGTGATGTGAACCTTTGCAATAAACACACTCTCGTTTTACTGGTGTAGATGGTGGCCAGCGGTGTTTGGGTGGTGGGTCTTGGCCAATTGCAAATGCTGCAGTGGGTGTTTGCGGGAAAATTAAATTTGGGTGTTGCTCAGATGAGTTGTTTTCACCTACTTCTAGTATGTTGATTTCTCTGCGTATTGCTTTTCTGAGCTCATCGAGTTTCCACTCTTTACTGCTATGTTCTCGAGTGAGTGTCTTAATCAAATCTGACGGTAACTTCTTGTGAATTATAGGGACCAAGATGTCCCCATGTGCATCATGTGATTTTCCTAACGCTTCAAGTGCACGGATGTGTGTTTCCAATGTGTCATAGAAATCCTTTAAACTTTGCAGTGTACTTGTTGGGCTTTGTATGTTTAATAATGTTTGCATGTGTGCACTCACTGCTCTGTGTTGTTGACCAAATCTCTCTTGTAATAGTTTAATACTCTCTAGATAGTTACTATCGGTTAAAGGAAAACCAGCGATGGACCTTGATGCTTCCCCACTTAATTGTGCTCTTAAGTAGTTCAGTTTCTGTATGTTGCTTAAATGGGGGTTATCATGTACTGCAGTCCGGAAAGAATCCCAAAAGGATTGCCAAGATAGGGGGTTGCCATCAAATGTTGGTAGTGCTAACTTGGGGAGTCTACTTGTGCTATAATGACTGTTCGATACGGTTGGAATTGTACTTGGAGATGATGTACTTATGACACTAGGCTGGTTTAAGTTAACAGGTAAGCTTTCACATACTGTGCTTGATTGAGTCGATTCTTTTTGTGTTTCTTGTGATGGTTGGTCTCCTGTTGCTTCACTTTGCGTGTTTATTGTCAGGTTGTTTCCTGTCGTTTGACTCGTTTCCTGAGCATTACTTCCTGTTGCTGCTTGATTCTGTTCGATAGTGTTCGTTGACTTTATAGACGTTTGGTTATCGGACTTCTTGATGAAATTTTTAGTCATACAAATTGTTTCTGCGATTAAACTCTGCGTGTCTTCTGCCTCCATAATATCCGTTTCTAGATCTTCAGGTTTAGTAATTAATGCAAATATCTTTCCGTCCAGTTCTGAAAGTACTTTACCTTTCCGTTCAAGTTGTTCCAATAGTCCGCTAACCATAGCATGCTGTTCGTTTTGATCAATCTCCGACTCTTTTAGCTCCGTTATCTTCTTGAAAAGTTTCGTTAGATGTGCTTTGTGAGCTCTCCGCGATGCTACTAAACGTTGTTGTTCTTCCATCCTGGTCACGGCACCAAAATGTCAAGTATTTATCGTTAAATTATACTCTAGGTTCTTTCGTTTATACAAACTAAATCGTGGAATAACAACAACAACATGGCGTCCATGAAAAGGCGCGAAAACTATATCTACTTCATGTAACGTTCAATATAAATGTACTTATCTCTACTTATTGTCAGTTATTTACGACAAACACCGACAAAAACCTAATTGTGAAATTTTTGTTTGTAATAATGTTAATAGTTGGAATATTTTGTTATGAAACTTGGTAACTATAAAACTAGCAAATAACTCTCCATCTTTCGACAGTTATCACCTCTCATTTAGTGGATTTGCTGCTCAGATCTGGGCTACAAGTAAAATAATGCACGCCACAATTGACATGGTTGTTGTTATGTTAAAGTTACATAAAGTAGGTTACACTATATAGACAATGTCGTATTTTGACTGTCATTGTTATTGTCAGAAAGTACGTCACACTAAAATGACGTATTATGATTGACAGTCGAACGGTTCTTACATTTTCGAATATATTAACCCCGCTCGAGTGCATAGTCTCGGCGATTTCTCGTTTTGTAATAAATCCTTTATATTGTGTCGTTCGTCTCGAGTTTTATCTTATTTACTGGCGTGGTGACAGCGGTCATTACTGAGAATTTCAAGTACAATTCTCAAAGAGCTCCGATAAAGCGGAATAGCTCAACAAATACAATCAAAGTCGATAAGAAATTATACTCTCAGACAAGACAAGTCGAAGACGAAGCAGCTAGCATAATTAGCTGTTTAAGATACATATTCAACAACTAAACATAGCTACAAATCGAGCTCCAAAACAATGGGCTCTGACAAAGCAGGAAACTATCACTTCATACGAAGCCTGGCGCCAAAATCTTCAGTACACTCTTTCCTTAGACCAAAACATTGCTGTATTTTTACTCGAAGACACATCATGGCTGCGAAAGACTTCTACGGCCCCATTACGTGGTCTCGAAAACGACGGCGAAGACATTCCCCTAGCCAGTCGGCGTACGGCCGCCCAAAAGTTAACTCACTTAGAGTTAATGCTTGGTCAAGTAGCCAATTATTGTCTCGTCATTGCACGAAACACAATCGTAAAGAAATCAACATCTATGAAGGCAATTTGGCAAGCAATTCGTGGACATTATGGCTTTCAGTCCACCGGAGCACATTTCCTCGATTTCAATAACATTCGTTTAGAACCTGACGAGCGTCCCGAAGATTTATACCAGCGACTTCTGAGTTTCATCGATGACAATCTACTTAAGGCTAATGGTAATATCCGACATCACAGTGAAGAAGTTTCCACGGACGAGAAATTAACACCCTCTCTCGAAAATATAATTGTAATGACATGGTTGCGGTTAATTCATGCGGTGCCCATTTCTGCCTACCGAAGACCGTCAATATTTAACCCGAACACGACAAGTCATTGTTGAACAACATGAACAGTCCGACAAGTCAGACTCAGAGTCAGAACCATATGACCAATCATGTTCCAAGAACAATCGGGTCAAGTCTACCGCCTACCGAGTTAGCACCAAACAATCCCCACACTTGAAAGTCCTCCACAACCATCATGTAATACAACTCACTCTCGATACCGGAGCCGAGACCAGTATGATTAAGTCATCTATTGCCAAACAAATTGGTGCTACTATCCAAAAAAAACCAACAAACAGCTCTACAGGCTGACGGAATTACTCCGCTAAGCGTTGTTGGTGAAGTTCATCTGGTCTTATCACGTAACTCTCATACCCTCCATCTTGATGCTCTAGTCGTAAACAACTTAGACGTTGATGTCTTGGCGGGATCCCCCTTTATGGCGACCAATGACATTTCCATTCGACCCGCTAAGCAACAAATTACACTGAAGGATACAGACGTCACCTACTACAACACAGATTTCCCCAATCGAAACGAAAACTGTGTCCGACGCACTCAGGCACACGTTCTTCGAGCTCCACCAACTCCTACAGTGATTTGGCCTGGTGGATACCTGGAGATCCCCAGTGAAATTGACTCAGATAGCACCCTTGCTGTCGAGCCACGCCCAGATTATGCTAAATCCGTCAACGATTGGCCACGCCCACATATTGTAGAAGCCGTTTTAGGACGAGTCCGCATACTGGGTAATACCGCAGTAGCTAGGAACATTTTCCGTCATGAACATTTTTGCCAAGTTCGTTTGACCCAGACTCTAGACACCAAGGAGAACAAACGTACTGCCCTCCCCTCAACATGCTGTGCCATCTGTCACTCCTAAACCCATTGCATTTGCACACTCTTCTCGTGTAACCGTGTTAAAAGTCCATGATGAGGTATTTGACCCCACCATCACTGGTTATAATGGTGCAGTTGGTCCATTTGAAGCCCCCCCCCCCCGAAAGGGTCGTGTTCCGCAGTATGCTCATAATAAATTAGTAGAGTTGCAACAGAAATTCGATGAACTTGAAGCACAAGGAGTATTTAAACGGCCTGAGGACATTGGAATAACAGTAGAGTATCTAAATCTCTCCTTCCTGGTCACCAAACCAACTGGTGGACATCGTTTGGTCACAGCGTTTGCCGACGTTGGGCGTTACAGAAAACCTCAGCCATCTTTACTACCCGGCGTCGACACCAGACTACGTACTATTGCTCAGTGGAAGTATATCATCGTAACCGATTTAACAAGTGCATTCTATAAAATACCACTGTCGAAAAGCTTGATAAAATATTGCGGTGTCGCCACACCGTTTGTGGTATACGAGCCTACACACGATATGCAATGGGAATGCCGGGATCCGAAATCGCACTAGAGGAGCTAATGTGTCGTGTACTGGGAGATGTCTGCAGGACGGTGTCACAGCCAAACTTGCTGACGATCTCTACTGTTGAGCTGACTCACCTGAAGCCCTTCTTGAGAATTGGCGTCGCATCCTACAAGCTCTTCAGAAATGTAATCTCCATCTTTCTCCGTCAAAGACCATTATTTGCCCCCACTCCACTACCATACTTGGATGGATATGGACAGAAGGGAGTCTATCGGCCAGTCCACATCGCATTGCCACATTGTCATCGTGCCCCCCACCTGACACTGTTTGTGGTTTGCGGTCATTTATTGGCGCATATAAAGTCCTAGGCAGAGTTTTACCCAAGTGTTCACTGGTCTCCCATTCACTACGCGATCAGCCTGGAGTCAAATTCAGTCCGAATGCCCGGATCTTCGACCAATACATGCCCACCTTAAGCAGGGTACCCGTCCGTCAAAAAAGGTTACCAACATTAAGGACATAAAGAGATACCTTAACGTCGCTACCATCGCGAAAGACGGTTTATTGGTCGTACATCGTAATACGCCCTTCTCCTCTTCCAGCGATCTGATTATCGTTCCTCGCTGTGTCCTCGACGGACGTGTGACAGCTTTACACAAAGCTAGATCACCATTCGAAGCATCAACTACAACTCGTCATGAAACGTCATTTCTATGCTCTCGACATGCCCCAAGTGATCGACCACGTATGTGAAACATGTCATACATGCGCATCACTACGCAAGCTTCCCGAGACCTTGACGAAACACACAGCGGAAGATCCACCCGACATAGTTGGCGTATCGTTCGCAGCTGACGTTCTCAGGCGATGCAAACAAGCCATTCTGGTACTGCGTGAGACTACAACATCATACACATCAGCAACCATTATATCTGATGAAAAGAGCGCGACACTCCGCGACAATTTAGCGCGTCTATGCGTTGGATTACGACCACTAAGTGGACCACCCGTTACAGTTAGAGTTGATCCCGCCCCGGGATTTGTCGCCTTGAAAGACGACTCCATACTCCAACAGCTTGGCGTATCAATAGAGATCGGTCGCATCAAAAACATTAACAAGAACCCCGTAGCTGAAAAGGCAATTGCGGAAGTAGAGGGTGAACTTCTCCGGCAAGTTCCTAACGGCGGACCGATTACAGAACTCGGGTTGGCCATTACTATTTCACGACTCAACGCACGCCTGCGCATGGAAGGTGTATCTGCTCACGAACTATGGACACAAAGAAATCAATTTACTCAAGAACAACTTCCGTTAGAAGACAGGGACATTATCTTCAACCAACACAAGACACGCCAAAGGAACCATCCGTACAGCGAAAAGTCGAAAAACTCGAAAACGGTTGGCAAAAGCAATTCACAAATAAATGTTGGAGACCTCATATATTTACCTGCTGAACACGACAAGACGCAGCCACGAAACCGCTACTTGGTTGTATCCATTGATAAGCCATGGTACTTTGTTAGAAAGTTTTCTTGCAACCAACTACGAGCGTTGGCTTATAAAGTGAGAATCAGTGAATGTCACTTGATCCCAAGTCAGATACCTCAAGTTCCACCTAGCCGTGCAACCGACACAGATAGCGAAGACGACATCCAAGGTCCCAACTCACCTTTCCAGCCAACAAACATACCACCAGTATTGACTTTCCCTGGTTCACAACTATCTCCGCACACAACACCGTCGCAGAGCTGTTCACCTACTGTTGATCCTGATATCAACTCCAATACAAGACTCCCACGTGACCGGAATCCACCAAAATACTTTCAATATGAGACTTGGTAACTTAATTAGTTAAAGCGAAAAGAACAAAGAAGCCACGCCACAATTGACATTGTTGTTGTTATGTTAAAGGTACATGAAGTAGGTTACACTATATAGACAATGACGTATTTTGACTGTCATTGTTATTGTCAGGAAGTACGTCTCACTAAAATGACAGTCGAACGGTGTTTACATTTGTGAATATATTAACCCCACTCGAGTGCATAGTCTCGGCGATTTCTCGTTTTGTAATAAATCCTTTATATTGTGTCGTTCGTCTCGAGTTTTATCTTATTTACTGGCGCCAGTTATCAATTTTCTACAAATTATCAAAAAGCCAAGAATCAACATGGGAGCAGTTGTATAAAAAGTAGCTCAACTATATCTAACTGTACTAAAATTAACAAGCCAGAATCGCATAATTATGGGTGGTTACTAGCCTTGTATTATATAGTAGACAGTAAACACCGCAAATTATTTATAACCAAAGTCGAATGTGCTTATTTCGCCTTAAAAATTGCGAAAAGATAAAATGATGTTACTGATTTAGTGAGAAGCAAAATATATAGTAAAACTAAAAGCATTCTATGGCGTCTTCTCCAAAGCCCGTTTTCCACTAGGCGAATTTGTTCGCGCGAACAAAAAAAAACGTGCTTAACGCAAGAGAGCTTCAAAAAGCTACAAGAGTTGGCAAAAATTTTGTTTAGAACTTAAATTGCTTTATTTCTCGAATCGTATGTGTTTATGACTATATAATAAAAAATTACACGCCTACACAAGTACACAGTGGCTCAATTAATTAAAGATATGAATTTTATCTTCTTGTGTTGAAAACAATATTTTACTCATTCATACCCTCACGCCGCCGCGTAATATTCTCTATTTATATACAAACATCATCCAACACTTTCAAGAAATATAAATCAAAGTATAATCCCGAGATTAATTCTATAAACAAACTCGATTTTATGTAAAAATTATCACCAAAAGAGAACGACGTCAACGCAAAGGAATTTAAGCGCAAGAAAATATGTCACATCAATCATCATCACTCATTAGCATGACATTAGGTTATCGATGGTATAAACAAATTGCAATATCCAATGCTGATTCTTTCTGTCTTTGACACTCTCTCACTATCGAGCTCTCCGAAGTTATATCTATCCAATGCTGATTCTTTCTGTCTTTGACACTCTCTCACTATCGAGCTCTCCGAAGTTATATCTATAAGGAAATCCAAACGTCGCTTCAAGTTGAAGCGACGTTTGCCTTCAACAACGATTGGAAGAAAACATGCTGGTCGCGCTGGTGGCAAGATAAGAGCCTCCATGCACGTGCACGGTTTGTAGCAAGCAGTGCGTTGCTGATGCTATTTTTTGCGAGCATTGTTGCGAGTGGGCGCACTATGAATTGATATGCTTGTGAAAACCTTGGCGACGGAGAGTTTAAGAGCTTTATGTTGTGGCTATGTTTGCGCGAAATGCCGTGTTGATCGGAGAGAAAAGTTCGATTTCAAGAAATCGCTGGAACGATTGTGCAAAGCCAGCAGTAGTATAGCAGCCCTTCATCAAGCAGCGATCGTGGAAAAGAATTTGCTACAAAATCACCCGTTTCATTCGCCGGCGAAAGAACCCGTTTTACGTAGCGATAGTAAGATTCGCCAGTATTCTCAGTCGGTGATCAACATGTGTGGGAGAACGGCATCACGATTATCCGTTCATGTTAGAGGGGATGGTAACTGCCTATTTAACGCTGTTTCAGTAGCTATCCAAGGAGATGAAGCAAGGTCTTGTGAGCTGAGAGTCCGAACCTGCTTAGAGCTAGTTCTGAACTTCGAACACTATAAGAACCACCCTCGCTATAAAAGTTTTCGTCTTGTGTCGCCCAATTTGGTGAAAGCGTGCACAAATTGTGCTCGTGATGGAACATTCTCATCGATCTTTACTGCACAAGCACTTTCATCCGTGATTGATCGAGAAATAGTGTCCGTATACCCAGCCATTAACAGCATGCTTGATAACTGTTTGCCTATTTTGAACACGGTTGTCTCTCCACGACTATCACTGTCCAAGAAAAGACGTCGGGATAGAGTGTACGTGTTTTGGACTCAAATGTGTGGACCCTATCCTCAGCCACGTGATAGAATCTGGCTTCCAAACCACTTTGTTCCTTTGATCGATGATCAAGTCATCTTCCCCTGTTCGTGTAGACACCACTCCATCACCGCCAGCCAAATCCAAAACGAAGACATCTTCCCCTGAATATATAGACCGCTACGGTCATGAGTTTACTTTGTATTTTGCTTATGAATAATTAATGATTTTACAAATGTCTATCGTTAATATGTAGTATACAAAGAAAATTTGTCTCCATAAAAACGTCCCGAATTTGTTGGCTGGCGATGAAAACTACAAATTTACAATGGATCGCATTGTCACCATCGGGTTTAACTATTGTTTCGTGTGCTCTCAAGCAAACTCGGACAATATCACAAATATTAAATAATATGTATTGTTGTCAATATGTGCCGCAGCTGTCTATTCTTAATTGGTGTCACGGCCGCCCAAACATGTTTGTGGGTCCGGGGGAAATTGTAACTGTGGAGCCGTAGTATTAAGTCCTTTAGTCTTAAACATTTAAATACAGTAACATTCCCATTGGGCACTCAGGATCTCAGAAATGGCGAATTCCCGCATTCTGGGAGACTATTTGACAATGATATATCTATGCATATTTCACTTTATTTATATTTGGGGACCCCTTTGCAAGCTTTGAACAAAGTAGAATTTAGTCAACACGTGTATTCTTGAATAAATTTTACTTTTCTTGGCTCTTCTGTGTTTTAATTTTGTTTAAATGGAGTTAATTGGGGGTATATTTCTCTGATAAATGCGTACGGGGGTTTTTGGGATGTGAAAATCCCCCATACGATATTAATATAATTATATGTAATATATAATATCCAGAGATTCAAGTATTTTTACTCGATTTTAGGGAGATCTTTTGGATTTTGAAAGGGATTTTGCAAATATGTTGTGATTTTTCATGCCCATGCATTTTCTGGGATTTCTAGGGATTTCATGGGAATTTTTCGAATTAGGGGATATTAGGGATTTTGCAGGATTTTTTGGAAGTTGTTTTCCTATTTTTGGGTCGGAAAATATACAAGGAATTTTGGAGTGGACCCCTTGGTTTAAATTACTCCTTCAAATTACAAGATTTAGTTCAGCAAAAGAAGAGTGACTTCTCGTTTTGTTGTAACGTCTCTCGCATGCATGGAGTCCAAAACAAAGTTTCGTGACTTGAAACCATCTATTTTGTTTTGCATAAATTTGTATGTTAAAATGAAAAATAAATCAAGAAAACTGACGGGTTGCAGCCTTGTCCTTGAAGTGAATAAAAATAATAATAAATAAAATAAAATAAAATAAAAATAAAAAAAATATATATATAATACTTATGCAACATTTATATCTGCATGTATGCATTTAGTAAATAAACTTTTGATTTGATTTGAGTGAATTCATGCCGAGCTTCGGAGTGTATGAAGACGAAGTTCTATTATTTAAACTCTTGTTGAGCAACAATAAAATTAACAGCCAGGCCCCAGTTTACACTCTTTGACCATATACAGTACTCAAAACTGACAAAAGGCAAAGATCACTACGTCGCTACGCTTTTCTTTTATATATTTCGAGTATTAAGTATTTTAAAACGAACGTGACTGTTTTGACAAAGAACGAAGTATTGATGAACGGAAGTTTTATTAAATGTACAGTAGATTGACTTGTTTAAGAGCATTGCCATAAAGCGTTCTTCAAACTGACAAAATTTCAGTTATAAATAAACGTACATGCAGGTGTATAAAGTAGTTTCCACACCAAGTTGCTTGCGACGGACCTTGAGAAAGAAAACAGTAAATTTTTGTTTAATATCTACAGGCTACAAGAGTTGAAATGCGCTTAATGATTTTTATCAACGCACTACTTTTGTGTCTGTTGAATGTTTCCTTCATGGTCGCAGGAATATTTCTGAATTCTGTCGTTATAATCAGTATACGGAGAGCGTCACAACTTCGAAAGAAACCATGTCACTTTATGATTCTTGTTTTATCTTGTTTTGATCTGGCTGTAGTCGCCATCACTCATCCACTCATAGTATTATCAACAATTTTCTGGTCTAAAGAAGACTATAATGATCTCCGTGAACAAATAAGAGCATACATATGTATTTTTCTTCAGATATTTTCAATGCTTGCGCTCTTTACGCTGAACATTGAAAGATTTTTGAGCTTAACGTTTCCAATTTTCCATCGAACATCCGTGACAAAGAAAAGGCTTCTCTTTCTTCTGGGATTTTTGATGATTTTACTATCCGCTCTGCTTGCGTTGTCTTACATGAACCCGAAAACATCTGGTAATATTTTGGTTGTGGTTTCCCTTTCTATTTTAATGTTCTTGTTCATTTACTTAAACTACAAAATGTTTATCATCACCAAGTCAAAACGCAGGGACGAAAGAGTTTCTCCAACCACAGCAAGTGATCAGGAAAGAAAAGGACGCAAGTTAAATTTCAAAAGTATATCTACATGTTGCTTGGCGGTTGCCTGTTTTTTCGTCTGTTCTTTTCCACTGATTATATATTCTGGTTTTCGTTTGACATCAGAAACGCCATTTTACGATAAACAAGTTTTGTTGTTTTATATATGGACCAATACATTTGTTTCCATGAACTCGACATTTAACTGTCTGATATTTTTCTGGAGGAATTCAATCCTGCGTCGTGAGGGAATGAAGATAGTAAAGCGTTTTAGGGCTACAAGATCTTGACTGGATTGCTTTAGTTTCAGAAATACATTACTATAGTTCAAATTATGTAGTGTATATAAAGAAAATTTGTCTCTATTAAAACTTCCCGAATTTGTTGGCCAGTTGGCTGACAATGAAAATATAGTAGAAGGCCTTTTTTAAGGGACCATCGAAAATTAGATTTCGTCATGCTTAACAGCAAATTGGCTGCTATGCAATTAACGGCTGGTCAAAGCTCTTAATTGCAATTTTTGCTAAAATCATGTCTCTTGAACATATCAAGTATGCACATTTCATGACTCATGAACAAAAATCCAGGCGGAGACCAATTTGGGACGAGAGAAATGTTAAGACAAAATATTTTCAGACTGGTTTAAATGTTAGAACAACATTGGTAATTACATAACTGCAGACATGATAAACAACATTTTTTATATAAAATACATCTATTCTATCATCCATTGACTGAATCTGTATCCTTTGATGTACAAATTATCATTATGACTAAGTTACTTTGAGCAAGACTTCTTTCTTGCAATTAGAAACTTGAAATAAAAACAGGTTTCTAAGAGGTGCACTATTTCAAAAGTATAAATTAAATTGGTATATTGTGAATGGATCTTAACTGCTATCTGCAGTATGGCATTCAATTCTACCTACAATATTTATTCCGATGGCCAGAGTATTTTCAAGTGGCAGAGTAAAGCGTTTTAGGGCTACAAGATCTTGACTGGATTGCTTTAGTTTCAGAAATACATTACTATAGTTCAAATTATGTAGTGTATATAAAGAAAATTTGTCTCTATTAAAACTTCCCGAATTTGTTGGCCAGTTGGCTGACAATGAAAACTACTAATTTACAATGGATCACATTGCCGGCAGCTTTGAGTTCAAGCTATTGTTTTGTGTGCTCTCAAGCAAATTCGAAAGTGTCTATTAAGTCCATGTTCTGCCTCGCAACAGGAAAAGTGACTAGCTTGAGTTGAAAACACGGACTAGAATAGCAATATCGCAAATATTATGTATTGTTGTAAATATGTGCCGTTTATTCTAATTGACTTATAATTGGTGTCACTGCCGCCCAGACATGTTTGGGGGTCGAATTGCGTCTGGGGGAAATTGTAACTTTGGTGCCATAGTGATTTTCCGTCGTCAAAGATTTTTGGGACCATATTCTTGAACGTTTTGAACAATCATCTGGATTATTTAGGTCCTGTAGTCTTGAACATTTAAATAACATTCCCATTGCGCACTCAGGATCTCAGAAATGGCGAATTCCCGCAGTCTGGAAGACTATTTGACAATGATACATCTATGACTATGAATATTTCACTTTATTTATTTATATTTGGGGGCCCCTCTTACAAGCTTTGAAGAAAGTAGAATTTAGTCAACATGTGTATTCTTGTAATTTGCTTGAATGGCTAGAATAAATTTTACTTTTCTTGGTTTTCCTGCGTTTTAATTTTATTTAAATGGAGAGGTGTACTACTCTGAAAAAAGCGTACGTGGATTTTTGGGACGTGAAATCTCTGCAATACATCCAGAGATTTTGAGATGTTTTGCAAAATTTTCAGCGGATTTTAAGGGGGATTTTTTGTTTGCTCGATTTTGGGAAGATCTTTTGGATTTTGAAGGGGATTTTGCAAAAAGTGTTGTGATTAATAATGGTCATGCATTATCTTGGATTTCTAAGGATTTTCATACGGGCATTTTCCGAGATGGTACGTGATGCAGAAATAATGAAATAAATACTAATGATCGTTCAAAATAAACTATCCAGATATCTTTTTCAGCTGTTTACGAAAATTTTGATGTGTTGTTCAGCGCGAAACGATCAATTGTAGCTCTCTTTACAACCGTACAAACCATACGGGGAGGAAGGGGTTCATTACCAATGTGCGCTCTCTAAAATGACGATCAGTAGATCCATCATAATCATTCTCAACTTCAATTACATTTAAGAGTATTTTCTGGGATGGGGAGGGACCTGCTGACCAATACATTTCATGTTCAGAACATCATTGACTGAGTGAAAATATTCACAAATATACTTTTAGATGCAGGTGTTAAAAGTTAAAACAAATACACAGGTTTCCATGGCGGTAAAATAAATAGTATGGAAAACACCAAGAACATCAATGTATTTATAGTTTCAATTGAAACACATGTGTTTATGCAGATATGTTTGCAATTCAGATGATACTTCAGTAAAAAACCTGCCCCAATCCCACGCTTTGTCTTCCTATAAAAGAAAGTATGAAGTTAAGTATACAAAATCCTGACAAATGCGATGTTGGAGAAACTTTAAAAGTTAGTGACTTGTCATTCTTACTTCAAAGATAGTTGACTCAGGAGCTAAAACCTTTCGCAAAAGCTTCAAATCAATTTCATCATCTTTGCAAAAAAACAGAAATGTCAGCAAAATAAACAATCATCGTGAGGTTACTTAAACTTATTGGGTAATCACGTGAGCATGAGCAATGAGTAAGAATGACAAGTCACTACGTTTATAAGCCTTTGGCTTTCCAGATGTCACCTCGCCACTCGTACATTATTGTATCTGTATTTTTATTGTAATTTTTGTATTTGTGGAAATAAACTTGATTTGATTTGAATGTTGATCTGCAACTGTTCATCGTTAGATGCAAACGGCTGTATAAACAGAAACAAGACCAGTCTCCAAGACTTCAATGGGCTATTCCAATTTTAAACCGCACCTTCCCTGTTGAGGAACCCCTTTCTTTCGCACCCCCCTCCCCCCACCTGCCCCAGGAATTTCCAAAGAACTGAAGCCCCTCCCCATGGAATTTCCGATAAAATTAATGTCAGACTCCCTGGAATTGCATGTTATCCCCTCTGGAAATACGGAAATATGCTATCCCCGTGGAATGCATTAAGATTGGAATAGCTCAATATGGCCAATATGTGAAATTTCAGGATTTAGCTGCAACGTTTGTTGTGGTATTTTAACTGTGTTAATAGCTCTGCTAATCATTCAGTTAGCTTTAAAAAGTAAACATTACTAACATGACGACAATACGACCACTTACCTGCGTGACGACTTATTCCGTTTTGCCAATGTGTATTAAGTATTTGTATAAAAAGTACATTCATTTCAAATTACATGTTCTATATAAAGCTTCATTTGTGTTTAAGTTTTTCTTTATTATTTTAACCTGTTGTATTTCGGCTTATATAAAGATAGACTATAAGCAGTGCGGGGAAGCAAGTATTCAAGATTCAATGGCCCATAAACTCCTTAAAGGGTGATAAGGCCAGACATATACCATTAATATAAACTGGTTTAGCTCAGCAGCTTAAGTTGGTAGCGCTGTATCAATAGAATTAGAAATGTAGAATTGTCTGATAATAGTATTCTCTGAAATATAGTAGAAGGCCTTTTTTAAGGGACCATCGAAAATTAGATTTCGTCATGCTTAACAGCAAATTGGCTGCTATGCAATTAACGGCTGGTCAAAGCTCTTAATTGCAATTTTTGCTAAAATCATGTCTCTTGAACATATCAAGTATGCACATTTCATGACTCATGAACAAAAATCCAGGCGGAGACCAATTTGGGACGAGAGAAATGTTAAGACAAAATATTTTCAGACTGGTTTAAATGTTAGAACAACATTGGTAATTACATAACTGCAGACATGATAAACAACATTTTTTATATAAAATACATCTATTCTATCATCCATTGACTGAATCTGTATCCTTTGATGTACAAATTATCATTATGACTAAGTTACTTTGAGCAAGACTTCTTTCTTGCAATTAGAAACTTGAAATAAAAACAGGTTTCTAAGAGGTGCACTATTTCAAAAGTATAAATTAAATTGGTATATTGTGAATGGATCTTAACTGCTATCTGCAGTATGGCATTCAATTCTACCTACAATATTTATTCCGATGGCCAGAGTATTTTCAAGTGGCTATGTCTCCTGATGGACGAATAATGGGTTACAGTAAGTGTTAAAAATTATTTAAGCTCTTGTTAGAACTTATATTAATGTGAATGTATTTGTTCTGTAGTTGTGGTTTGACTATAATTTTACCCGAGTCCCATGTGAGTGCTTCCAGTTTGATTCTACCTTGCACTTAACGCTTTATAAAAGGTTTGACGGTTGGTCTTTATAATCACAATATGTAGTTTAAAGTTTTTTTGTGAGCTGTGAAATAATTTTCATTTATATATTGTAGTCCTAATAGTCGTGTAGTACAGTTTTTGCTTTTGGCTTCACTTTAATTTAGCCTATGACTTTGCATTCTATATTTAATTGTGGTAACTTTTGTACTTAAAAGTGTAATAAAACTAATAAAACTTGAATTCATTGGTAGGGTTAACCCTCCCAAATAAAAACTCCTTTTAAAGGTTAACCCTTCTTATTAACTGAATTATGCCTTTACATGGCCGGCTTTATGTACCCTACCCTTAGGATAACCCTAGGGACAGGCCTAGTACACCTAGTAAGCGCACGCATAGACAATTTTCGCTCAAACCCACCCACCTCTTCCAAACAATTGAAATGGGAGTTTGTGACGACTTGCAAACTTACAGCGTGAACTGCGACAAACTGAAATGACCAAGAGCTATACAGAGATTATAGAGAAACAAAAGGCAAATGGCATCGTGGAAACAGCCGATCGTCAGCCAGATGGTGTTGAATTCTACATACCGCACAAAGCCGTTCTTAAAGAAACAGCAGAGTCGACTAAAGTACGAATCGTGTACGGCGCATCGGCTCGTGCGCACCCAGATGCTCCTAGTCTGAATGAATGTTTAAACGCTCCTAGTCTGAATGAATGTCTTTGCCGCGATCGTTGAAGTTGCTGAGGACAGTTTCGACGCCTTTTATCGAAGTCGAGCATGAGCAAGATCTTAAGAGTGTGTGCGTGGGTATCAAGGTTCCTATTCAATGTTCGAAATCCAGACCAACGAGTGAAAGGGCCTTTGACCACTGCTGAGCTTGACGAGCAACGTGCTTTCTGGATAAAACGAGCACAAACCAATTGTGATATTGAAGATGATCGGTTGCGCCTAAATCTGCAGGTCAACGGACAAGGCATATTAGAGTGTCGAGGACGTATCCAGGGACAATATCCGGTCTATCTACCCGAAACCCATCCAGTTACAAAGAGAATGGTTGAAGATGCCCACCTGAGAACACTCCATGGGGGAATTGGTATGACGATGGCTCGTGTAAGATAATACTACTGGATCCCTAAGCTGCGGCAACTAACTCGAAAGGTTGTCAAACGATGTTTTGGATGTCGTCGGTTTCAGACTAGAGCTGTGGCACAACCATCACCGGGGTTACTACCTTTAGATCGGACAGAAGGAAACAGACCTTTCCAAGTTATCGGCGTGGACTTCGCGGGCCCGATAAAATATGTAAAGAAACGCAAACAAGAAGCAAAATCCTACATCGTGCTGTACGCCTGCAGCCTTACAAGAGCCGTATATCTCGAGCTGTTACATTCCCTGGACACCCAAGAATTTCTACAGAGTCTCAAGAGACTTATCGCCAGGAGAGGCAGACCAACCAAAGTTTATTCAGATAACGCGAAAACGTTCGTGGCGGCAGCAAAGTGGTCGAAAACGGTGCAAGGTGACGATAAGTTCAACGATTTCCTAGCTGTAAATCAAATTCATTGGCAGTTGAATCTAAGCCACGCCCCATGGTGGGGAGGGCAATTCGAACAATTAATCGGGTTGGTCAAGAGAGCCTTACACAAAACAATCGGAAATGGTTGCCTGAGATGGAACGAGCTACAAGAAATTTTGCTAGATATTGACGTGGCTTTGAACTGTCGACCTCTTAGCTACATCGAAGATGATGTTCAGATGCCGACATTGACGCCCAACGCCATGATGGTTGTAGGATCAACGTTTGCACGGGCATTTGGAAGACGCGGACCCACGGACACATGCGAAATACTTACTTAATTAAGTGCAAAGATGCCATGTGGCGCAGAGAACGTCACAATCAGAAACATAAGAAAACTTCATTTACTGTGGCGAAAGGCGACGCTGTGATAATGCAATATGATGAGCGCAATAGAGGAAAATGGCCTCTTGGTGTGGTTGAAGAGTTGTACGAGGGACGGGACGGCGTTGTGACGAGCAGTGAAGTTGCGTACTGGAAAGACCTTCTTAGAACGAGCAGTAAATCATTTGTATCCACTCGAGTTGTCGTGCGACAGGTCAGATCCAAGGTCAAACGGACAGCTGAACCCAGACGTGCCCACCTTTAGACCCTCTCGGGATGCCGCGGTTGCAGCAAGGGAAAGAATTCACGTAATTGCGGAACATGAACGCTAAACTGCAAGAACAGTCTAAATACAGGGCAAATTCTCGACAATGTCACTTTATGATTCTTGTTTTATCCTGTTTTGATCTGACTGTAGTCGCCATCACTCATACATGCACTCAGAGTATTATCAACAATTCTCTGGTCTATAAAAGAAGACTATAATGAACTCCGTGTACAAATAAGGAGGTACATATCATGTACTTTTCTTTATACGTTTTCAATGCTTGCGTTATTGACGCTGAACATTGAAAGATTCTTGGGCTTAACGTTTCCAATTTTCCATCGAACATCCGTGACAAAGAAAAGGCTTCTCTTTCTTCTGGCATTTTTGATGATTTTACTATCCGGTCTGATTGTATTGTTTTACATGAACACGAAAAATCTGGTAATATTTTGTCTGCGGTTTTCATTTCTATTTTACTGTTCTTGTTCATTTAAACTATATCACAAAATGTTTATCATCGCCAAGTCAAAACGCAAGGACTTTCGAAAGAGTTTCTCCAACTACAGCAAGTGATCAGGAAAGACACTTGCGTCCGCAAGTTAAATTTCAAAAGTATTTCTACATGTTCCTTGGTGGTTGCCTGTTTTCGTCTGTTTTTTTCCACGGATTCAATATATTCTGGTTTTCGTTTCACATCGACAACATCGTTTAACGATCGACACGTTTGGTTATTTTAATCTCTATGTTTCTACATTTATTTCGGGTGTTAGTAATCAGCGTGATGCGTAACGAGTAATGGCGTAATGGAGTAATGAGAAACAGCGTAACGGCGAAAAAATTCGTTAATAAAAAAGCTATACTATTTTAATAAGTTTGTAACGCATACATCAATATATGAATTACGAATGACCAGGTAGTACAGAATAAACTAATTTCTGACAAATAGTTCATCTTAAAGTGTCGTCTATGACTATGAAACAAAATGAGTTTTGTGGTCCAAGAGCGCTGTTGTTACTTCAACTGGTTTGAAATTATTGAAAAGACGCTGTCGCGCACCCTACTTCCGGTTTTGTGATTATCGGTGAATAAAAGCCGAGACGAAGTCGAGGTGAATAATTGTTTTAGTATAAATTCATAGGTGATTATTGGAAAAAAATAATAAATACACATTTCTTCGTTACGTAGTTTGACAAAACAACATGCGGCTAAATCGAGAGTTGGCACCAGCGCCTAACTATCACTGAAACTGATCACATTAAATCCGGACTTTATTGCCTAAGGAATCCAAAAGTAGTAAAAAATTAAAAGAAAATACTACGTGAAAAACAATAACGTAGGCCGGTTGTATAAAGCACGTGGAACAAGCTCAAAACTATAATATCAATGATGTGGCTAATTAAAAATGCAAATTTTTTCATCGTTTACCCGATTTCTCGTTCGAATACACTCTGCTGCGTTAAAGCGAATTCTTTTCTCAGTATTTACCTCTCTGATCGCGTTATCATTGAAGAAAACAAAATGTGAAACAGTGAGACAAGGGTAAGTTTATATTTATCAATACTGCGTCGTGAAGGAATGGAAACAGTAAAGCATTTTAGGGTTACATTATCTTGACGACGGGATTGCTTTAGTTTTAGAAATACATTACTATATATGCATGCCTATAGTTAATATGTAATATATACAAAGAAAATTTGTCTCTATATAAACGTCCTGACTTTGTTGGCTGGCGATGAAAACTACAAATTTACAATGGATCACATTGTCACCATCGGGTTTAACTATTGTTTCGTGTGCTCTCAAACAAACTCGGACAATATCACAAATATTAAATGATATGTATTGTTGTCAATATGTGCCGCAGCTGTCTATTCTTAATTGGTGTCACGGCCGCCCAAACATGTTTGTGGGTCCGGGGCAAATTGCAACTGTTTTTTCGTCTGTTATTTTCCACGGATTATATATTCTGGTTTTCGTTTCACATCGACAACATCGTTTAACGATAGACATGTTTGGTTATTTAATCTCTATGTTTCTACATTTATTTCTATGAACTCGACATTCAACTGTCTGATATTTTTCTGGAGGAATTCAATTCTGTGTCGTGAAGGAATGAAGATAGTAAAGCGTTTTAAGGCTACAAGATCTTGACTGGATTGCTTTAGTTTCAGAAATACATTACTACAGTTCAAATGTAGTATATATAAATTCGGAAGTGTCTATTAAGTCCATTTTCTGCCTCGCAAAAGGAAAAGTGACTAGCTTGGGTTGAAAACACGGACTAGAATAGTAATATCACAAATATTTTGTATTGTTGTAAATTATGTCCCGTCTATTCTAATTGACTTATAATTGGTGTCATGGCCGCGCAGACATGTTTGAGGGTCCGGGGGAAATTGTAACTTTGGTACCATAGTGATTTTCCATCGTCAAAGATTTTTGGGATCATGTGCTCCTTTAGAAAACTGGTCTCCATATTCTTGAACAGGGGCGTAGGAAGCTTGTTAAACTTAGGGGGGCCGCCCTCACGAGGTGCCACCATTGAAAATTTGGAGTCTCGCTCTAGATCGTCGGCAATGGCATTTTCAGAGTGTTCTCTACCTCTTTCCTTTACATTAATTCTTTCATTATGATTTGTGAGAAAGCTATTTCGGCCCCCCCTTATAAAATATTGGGGGGGGGGGCGCGGGCCCCCGGCTCCCCGCTTCCTACGCCCCTGTTCATGAACGTTTTGAACAATCAGCTGGATTATGTTCTGTAGTCTTGAACATTTAAATAACATTCCCATTGCGCACTCAGGATCTCAGAAATGGCGAATTCCCGCATTCTGGAAGCTATTGACCATATATCTATGCATATTTCACTTTATTTATATCTGAGGACCCCTTTGTAAGCTTTGAAGAAAGTAGAATTTAGTCAACACGTGTATTCTTGTAATTTGCTTGAATGGCTAGAATAAAGTTTACTTTTCTTTGCTTTCCTGCGTTTTAATTTTGTTTAAATGGAGACGTGTACTAGTCTGAAAAAGCGTACGTGGATATACCTGCAATATATCCAGAGATTTTGAGATGTTTTGCGAAATTTTCAGCGGATTTTAAGATTTGTTTTGTTTGCTGGATTTTGGGGAGATCTTTTGGATTTTGAAGGGAATTTTGCAAAAAATGTTGTGATTAATAATGGTGATGCATTATCTGGAATTTCTAAGGATTTTTATATGGGAATTTTCCGAGATGATACGTGATGCAGAAATAATTAAATAAATACTAACGATCGTTCAAAATAAACTATACAAATGTCTTTCTCAGCTGTTTACAAAACTTTTGATGTGCTGTTCCGCGCGAAACGATCAATTGTCGTTCTCTTTATAAACGTACAAACCGCATGAGGAGGGAAGAGGTTCATGACCAATGTGCGCTCTCTAAAATGACGATCAGTAGATCCGTCATAATCATTATCCAACTTCAATTACATTTAAGAGTATGGTCTGGGACGGGAAGGGACCTGCTGACCAATACATTTCATGTTCAGAACATCATTGGGAGTAAAAATATCCACAAATATGCTCTTAGATGCAGGTGTTTAAAAGTTAATACAAATATACATATTGTATGTTTATTTATACTGAATATCTCTATCAGTTCTTCACTCTTCTACCAGTACCTAGAGGTCGTCTTGGTTCAGTGTTACTACAAAAAGAAATTGGGGTACCTGCAGTGTTTGGTAGAGACAAACTTGAAACACTCTTCTCACATACACGGGAGCGGTGGAACTAAAATGAGACAACTTCATATTGCAGGAATTAGACCCCGGTCACAGAGGTGAAGTATACATGCACTAGCCATTGGGCCACCTTCAATCTTATTCTTCACATTTAGATGTAGTTAATGGTAGGAAGCGTATTGCCATGCGCATGCGTCAACAGTAGGCCGGGACGAGTTCAACAGCAGTTTCCCGTCAATTTCTTTTTACAGAATTCCAATGAATGAATCAGTTTTAACTATCTGGTCCGACAGCGACGACGAATGAAATATGATGATGTCAGTAAAATCAGTTATCTTTTGTTTCGGTCGAATTTCTATGTCAAAATATGATGTCGTTTTTTGTACAGTGAGGCACGAATAAATCTGTAACAAATCAAAATAGAACTTAACTTTTTTCTTTTGCTGTAAAATTTTAATGCCCTGTGTTTACGCTTATGTATATCGCCGATAAAGACATTGTGAAATGTCAATGAGACTTGAAGGCCTCAAGTAGCTCAGCCAATCAGTATGAGGCTGGGCAGACACGATCAGCTTATCAAATCAAACCCTGTGAAATGCGTTTGACGAAGATGAAAGTTTGACGTGCGAAAACTTCAAAATAAAATGTTTTAATTTGCGAGTGTACATTCGTAGATGCAAATGACGATAGGTGATCTTATTCCAGTCAATTCCAGTTACATATATAAATGTCAGTTACTGGCGTGGAGTAAGGAGACTGGGGTCTAAACATGGTTGTCCGAAGCAACAACAGAATGCTTTTAAATGTTTTGTAAATCATCAGGAAGGGTATGTCTACTATGTTATGTCTTTAAAACAATTATACTTGGTTTATTACACCTTAAAAATACCTCAAAATGAACTGTATATTTATGACTTGCCGTCACTTGAGCACAGTGCAGATATGCTGAAAAGGAACATAAATCCTAGCATAAAACAGCCCGTAAATCTTCCTGCATATGGTAGATATGTGATGAGTGTATCTGTAACTATATCTTATTGCTAATCTTCAGGTTGCTACTTGCTAAGAAAGGAAGGCGGACTAATTTGTCATGATGTCATCTGAGCAAAGATTTGAAGATGGCTTCAATGACCAAAATCATGAACCAATTGACCACGATTCATCAGGACAAGTTGGTGACATAATGATGGTTTTTGGGTAAAGGCCATATTACACAAGACATTTTTTTGCTGCAACTTCAGACCTGCCAACTCACCCGACTTTATCGGGTGTCACCTGATTTTTTAACAAATCTCCAGATCACCCGATCGAAAGACATGTTCACCCGATTTTTATTGAGTTTTCAACTTAAAATATGAATACTTATAATCGATAATATTTCCTGCTAACAATGATGTTTTCTGCCATTTTTATTAGTTTATCTTTCTCTTATCGCTTATCAGTTTGCTTTGTAGTCGCTTATCAGTTTGCATTCGTAAGTCATAACATTGCATTTTGTCACAATTTGTTATATAAAAAGCAATTTCTCTCAGTTATTAACGTATATCCCTGTCCAGAGCACATTTGTTCTTTCTAGTTTCTTGAAGTCAATTTTAACTGATTTGGTAAATCTCCAGATTTTTCCCAAGATCTCCAGATTTTTTAACGATTTTTTTCTCAATCTCCAGATTTTCTTCAGCCAAGGGTTGGCAGGTCTGCAACTTACCCATCTGGGCAAGAATATCGGCAAAGTAAAACGAAAATCATGCTCACAATTTCTCTGCAAATATACATTTTACCTAGCATCACTTTATGTCTGAAATTGTGTCGTCAAAGTTCTTGTTGAATAATTCAGGTAGTTTGATCCTAAAGACCTGCAGCTTATCATGTATAGATGCTACCTACGCTAGCACCACACGTTCAAGATATTATCCTTAAGAAAAAAGAAACACAAGATGTAATAATGCTTAAAGTCACTTGATCATCATATTTGATTTTATCAGATCTAGCAGAAAGACCTTCAGTGAAAATGAAGGGAGGCTGGGCAAATGATAGCCCAAAAGACAAACGTAAAAGGTTGTTATCAATTATGCATTTTTTACATCCATTCTGTAATACATTTATATTTATATATGATTAATTTATGTGTTTTTCAGCACTGTCAAGAAAAAACAAAGTGATTCTGATGTGACCACACTTGATGAGTAAAGTCGTATTTATCTTACCAAGAGATCTAAATAATATATCAAGTGATGCATTTTGTATTCATTGGTTTAGTGAAAGATTAAGAACTGACCATCAAGTGATAGAGGACAATGATAGTTTGTATAATACATGTTTGTGTATGTGTTGTACATAAATTGTGGAGATTTAGAATTTTAGAATTTTAGATTCAAATCCAGAATGGAGAATTTCAATACTTTTCTTTAATTCATTTTATGTGTTAGAAATCCCAGTCATTCCAGATCTAGATGATTTTCAAGAAGTGGACCTTGCAAACAAAGTTGCTGCTCCTCCTAGGTTTGTTTGTTTGTTCATGAAAATTTTGTATTTGTAGCATATGTGAACAGTGGTTCCAGCGTGACTCTACGAGTCAAACACGGCAGGTTTTTGCTGGTTTCCTCATGTAGAAACACTGGAACAATAAATTATGTCCCTTACTGGACGTCTAGGGAGAACAATTTAGGACTGATAGAGTTATCCAGTATAAATAAAGTTAATTTAGTTGACATTTTGTGCAAAATGTTTTAGCATCCAAGTCAATCGTGTGGCAACTTATAAAGAATTGGGTAACGATTTTCAAAAGCATTCTTATCTTATGACTTTGGTATGTGAAATCATCAATCATGTTGCTATATATACATCATTCATTAGTTGCTTGCTTATTTTGCTGACATTTCTATTTTTTTGCAAGGATGATGAAATTGATTTAAAGCTTTTAGGAAAGGTTTTAGCTCCTGAGTCAACAGTCTTTGAAGTAAGAATGACAAGACACTAACTCCTAAAGTTTCTCTAACATCGCATTTGTCAGGATTTTGTATACTTAACTTCATACTTTCTTTTATAGGAAGACAAAGCGTGGGATTGGGACAGACTTTTTACTGAAGTATCGTCTGAGTTGGAAACAGAATGGGAGACGAGAAAGACCAACGATGAAAACAGACCCCAGCCGACAGTAGAGTGATACCTTGTGTAAAGTGTTTAAAACACTCATAACAATGTACGATCATTGTAATGGCTAAATGATGGGTTTCAGTAACCATAATGGGGAAGGATATACTGGTCAAGTTCAAAAATGTGGATATTTATTGGAGCAAGCAAATTATTACCTACATCTCTCAATTCTATATATTTGCCTCCAAATACATGACTACTACATATAGTAAAAAGACTTGCTTGTTGACCACCATATGCTGTATGATATTGAATCCCATCTATTGGCCATTTGCAATCCATATTAATACTTTTGTAAACACTCAACAATCAACATATAAACGTTGAGTTTATATGTGCTTGTAAATGTACAGAATCTTTACTATACGCAGACTACAGAATCTTCAGAGACGACAACAAGTCAGAGTTAAAATGCGCTTAAGGTGGCTCCCTACAATTTTTTGAAATGTGGAAAATTTACGATTTAGATCAAACTTGTTAAATAGTTTTTTACTTGTTACAAATCAAAAATTGTATGACTTATGTTGATTGTTGAGCAACATTCTAAGAGCTGAAAATTATTTACAAAAATGACGTCATCACCGTTTGTCGCGTTCCCAAACCGGAGTTCGCATGTGATCAACCACACTATTGCACTCAGTTTTGTAAATGTTTATTTATAACAGCGACAGATAATGCGGTGAAACTATATAAAAATACAGAGTTAAACATAAATCTAGGATACATTTGGATTAATTAAAGGTCTGTCCACGGCTGAAACGATTGTTAGTATATAAATAACGCTACTTACGTCTATACTACGGCAATACTCCAACAAATATCCCCAAAAGTTTATATAATATAATATAAATATCGAAAGACTCGAACGGCCAACGTACTCGTTCCGATGGTAACGACGACGATTTCCGATCACCGCACGAACACTAACAACGAATGATTACGTAATCAACTTCACACTCCTCGCCCAAGGATTCTATCCTTGAAATTTAACTCGGGTCCTCTTCGCTTCGTAGTAGGACTCTTGCTTTCCTGACCTTTCCGTCATCACTTTCTCACGATTACGCTTGTAACGATCACGATCAGAACGATCACCGTCTCGATTTCTATCACGATCACGCTCTCTCTCGCGGTCACGATCACGTTCCCCGTCACGATCTCTATCACGTTCTCCGTCACGATCTCTATCACGTTCCCCGTCACGCTCTCGATCACGTTCCCCGTCACGATCACGGTCCCCATCACGCTCTCGATCACGCTCTCCATCACGCTCCCCATCACGCTCTCGATCATGTTCGCCATCACGCTGTCGGTCATGCTCTCGATCACGGTCCCCATCACGCTCTCGATCACGTTCCCCATCACGCTCTCGATCACGTTCCCCATCACGCTCTCGATCACGTTCCCCATCACGCTCTCGATCGCGGCCACGCTCTTTATCACGATCACGCTCCCTGTCACGCTCTCCACCACGTTCACGCTCTCCATCACGATATTTGTCACGTTCACCTTCACGATCCCCGTCCTCGCGTTCACGCTTCTCACCATCACGTTCTCGCATCTCACCATCACGACCTCCCTCACGCTCACGTATTTCACCATCACGTTCGCCATCGCGTGTTTCACGTTCGCCCTCGCGTGTTTCGCGTTCGCCCTCGCGTGTTTCACGTTCGCTCTCGCGTGTTTCACGTCCGCCCTCGCGTGTTTCACGTTCTCCCTCGCGTGTTTCACGTTCGCCCTCGCGTGTTTCACGTTCGCCCTCGCGTGTTTCACGTTCGCTCTCGCGTGTTTCACGTTCGCTCTCGCGTGTTTCACGTCCGCCCTCGCGTGTTTCATGTTCGCCCTCGCGTGTTTCACGTTCGCCATCGCGTGTTTCACGTTCTCCCTCGGGTGTTTCACGTTCGCCCTCGCGTGTTTCACGTTCGCCCTCGCGTGTTTCACGTTCGCCCTCGCCTGTTTCACGTTCGCCCTCGCGTGTTTCACGTTCGCCCTCGCGTGTTTCACGTTCGCCCTCGCGTGTTTCACGTTCGCCCTCGCGTGTTTCACGTTCGCCCTCACGTTCACGGTCACCTTCGCGGTTACGATCGTTGTCACGATCACGACGTTTGTCACGGTCCCTGTCTCGATCACGGTCTCTATCAGCACGTTCACTACGATCACGGCCACGCTCTTTATCTCTACGTCGAATGACCTTTCCCAGAAACTCGAGGTAGTCTCTCTCCATTTGAGGTTTCTTCTTAAACATGCGTAGTAGACCTTGTAGGCGATTCTGCACTTGTTCCCGATTGTTTGGCATGTAAACGTCCGGGGATCGGAAAGGTAAGGGCATCTCCCAGTTTCCGGAATCGTTTTTGTGGATCCCTTCGTTCATCATTTCTAAAAATCTACGGTCTTCCCACGATGTGCTTACTTCGTAGTCATCTGACGTAGTGTGGTAGATGTCTTTCGTCACTTCGTTTTTCGCGAAATCTTCAGCGTACTTTTCTCTGAATTTGAAATAGATTGGGCATGTTCGTTATTTAGTCTCTTCGCTTGAGCCCGACTGTCGCCGGGTGTTTCTATACCTGTACGACGTATTGAGATATGCACTGGCCCTCCAACCCGATTCAGACACATTTGACCTGACACTGTCCAACCAAGGGTAAGCTTCTGAGCCCAGGGTGCTCCCTTTGGCCCGTTCTTGAACGCGCGCACCTTCAACAATTCTGGCGAATCCCGTCCAATGAGAATCTCGACTTTAGCATCCGTATCCAGCTGTGGAATCTCCCTGGCGATCTCATGGAGATGAGGAAAATGTTCGGCCATAGCTGGGGTTGGTATCTCACCCTTGGCATGCGGGATGTGGTCACACTCTATCAGCGTTGGCTACTGTACCATCCAATGATCTCACGACCAACTCTGATATCCTTCGACCGCTTTTCAACTCTTTTGTGTTACTACAAGTGGATAGTAAATAATTTTCTCTGGGGCCATCAGTGTCCAGCAGATTGGCGAGGTTTGGGCTGACCATCGATGCGTTGCTTTGGTCATCCATGATGGCGTATACGCGATGGACTTTTTCTGGCTCGTTTTTGGAAAAAACATCTACCAGCACGATCTTGCTACAGGATAATCCGCCCGACTTTCCTTCATTGGCAAACTGAGGTACAGCGTGAATGGAGCTCCTCGCCATCATCTTTCTCTTCTTTGTTATCTTCTTTGGTCTTCTCTTTAATTATGAAGTATTGTTGGGTGGAGGTTGCTTTTACACTTGCTGCAAACAGAGTCCGGCAGTTCTTATCCATGTTGTTTTTTCTTCTAAGGTCTTCTTTCCAAAGGCTATGCATTCATGTATTCCGTGACCTTTCCTTTCGTGAAATGGACAGTATTTCGGGCTTGCAGGCTCATTACCCTCTTGATGTTCGTCACGAACATCTTCAGCTTCAGTTTTCAACACTCTTCTACTTTGCATTTCGGTACAAGTTCCGCGGTTCCACCTCCTTTCGTTCTTTATCACGGCGCTGTCGTTGCTGGTCGAAGCATTAGCTAGGACATTTGGTGGTTGTAAACTCATGGAACCCGGGGTAAGCGTCATCGTTTGTTTCTGCATATTTCACAATTTGTTTCTCCCATTTGAACTTGAGGAATTTAGGCAAGTTATCTAATATGGGGCGAATGGCAGTTGGATAATTCAAACAAGCAAGTCCTTTGAGATATGACATTTGATTATCTACGTCGGCGCAAACGTCAGCAAACATCTGAAGTTTGGCATTGTCTCGGCCACTGAATTTTGCCACCTCTTGCAGTTTCTCGAGGAATTGGTTATAATGGCTGTATTTCCAAAGCGCCTTTCGAGTTCCATCCAGAGTTCTTGTAGAGTATGGCCAGGATCGTTATGCTGCCTCTTTCTATAGTTGTCGACAGATAAGCTATTTCTTGAGTGGGGTTCAAGTTTGTGTCTTGTATCATTGATTTGAAAGCGTTCTTCCAGGGATGGAACAACGTCGCGTCACCATCAAATATATCAGGATGGCACTTGGGAAGATTTTGCCTCGCAAGACTTGTGACTAACTGTTCGTTTGTTTTTGTTGCTCCTTTAACAGGTATGTTTGTGATGGCGATTTCCGCCGCTGGTGTTGTTGGTTTGAAAATGGGCTGATTTCCGGCAAATCCTCTCGGGACAAATGGTCTGGGTGTTTTGCCACTGTTTTGCTTTTCTCTAGGAACTTCAGTGGTCGCTGCTGGTATAGCCGTATGGCTAACTTTGTTATCAATAGCTGGATTGTCTGTCGGGATATTCTGTTGCTGGGATGTCGAGGGATTTTGTTGGTTTTCACCAAGAGCATTAATCCACAATTCTGATCGCGATCTTGTATCTCCCACTTCGACATGTTCGTTTAATGGCGAAAGTTTATCTTCTTCGAGAATGGATAGTTCTACTGCTTCTAACTTTGCGTTTGCTACTGCAGATGCTTTCTCTGCTGAAAGGATAGCCACGTCTCGTTCATGCTGGGCTTGTACTAATTTGCGGTGAAGCTCCTCTTCTGCTTCAAATCTCTTTATTTCATTTTCTTTCTCTGCCATTAATCGATCGAACTGGACTTGCTGCCTTGCAGCCACAGCATCGACTAGGGCTTTTCTTCTTGCACTACCACTAGATGAAGTACTACGATGTGATGACATGCTACGGTATGTACGTTTTGAACTCCGTGACATAGTCTCTTCGATTAGATTCTGTCGAGCAGATGCTTGTTTAATAGCGGCTTCGGCATACCTCGTGATAATTTGGCTCCCTTCTGCGATTTCTTCATCTTGTTCGGAAAATTCCCCCCATTTATCTTGTTCGTATAGGGCTTGTGTTAGTCCTTTAATACTTTCTCATACTTCATGTAAGCTTTCTCTACCGATAATGAAACAGTTTGAATTTCTTTAGCCGAAACCTTTTTCGTTACTCTTAGAGTATTGTAAACAGTATCTGAGGCCGTTTTTAGCACTTTTCTTTCTGTGTCAAGCTCGGACTGTTTGTTCTGGATTGCGTTCTGAATCGCCTTTTGTGACATGGTTCGTTGTCGTTTTTCTTCATCGAGTGCTTGACTTGTCCCCCCTCCTGCGTGTGTACCGGCGGGTTTATTTGCTCCTCTGTGGTTTCAATATTTGTTGACAACATTGAATTATCGTTATTTGACCCCTTGGGATCTCCAACACTCTTCTAACTCATTATTAGGTCCGTGTCTATTGTCTATAAAGTTATAAACTTTTTTCGAATCACCGTTCGTGTAGCGTTTCTTTCTCCAAACCCCTTGTTTATTACAATAAATAAAGACTTTCACTGATTACGTAATCAACTTCACACCGTTGCTATCGTAATAATGACGTTTCAATATGGCCGATATTTTGTCTTTTGTCGCACTTTACTCTAAAAAACGCCTGGTTATCCCCATTTTTTATTTCATGAAACGTTTTCCTGTAGAAAAATAGATTATCTGAATAACGAAAAATCATGTTTATTAATTTTTTAAAAATTTGGCTCTACACAATTTTTTTTAACTTGTTTAGATGATCTATTGTACTAGACGAATTTGTTTTATAAAATAAAAAATAGGGGTACAGGCGTTTTTTCGAGTAAAATGCGTTAAAAGCTAAAATGTCGGCCATATTGAAACGTCATTGTTACCATAGCAACGATAATGACGTCATATTTGTGAACAATTTCCGACTCTTAGAATGTTGCTCAATATATGTGGTACAATTTTGTTTGCTAACAAGTAACAGTTCTTCAAAAAAATCAATCTAAATCATAAATTTACCATGTTTCAAAAATTGTAGCGAGCCACTTTAAGCACTTTTATCAACGCACTACCGCTGTGTCTGTTGAATGTTTCCTTCATGGTCGCAGGAATAGTTCTGAATTCTGTGGTTATAATCAGCATACGAGGTCGTAACAACTACAAAAGACACCATGTCACTTTATGATTCTTGTTTTGATCTGGTTGTTGTCGCCTTCACCCATCCATGCACTCCTAGTATTATCAACAATTTTCTGGTGTAAAGAAGACTATAATGAACTCCGTGTACAAATAAGGAACATGTGTACTTTTCTTTATATGTTTTTAAAAAATTTACTTATCTTGGCTTTTCTGTGTTTTAATTTTGTTTAAATGGAGTTAATTGAGGGTATATTTCTCTGAAATAAGCGTACGAGGGTTTTTGGTTTGAAAATCCCCGCATGCAAGATATTTAAGAAATAGAAAACATTTTCCGTGTTTCTATACAGTTTTAGTAGAAATTGTGAGGTGTCTATTGCTTTTCCTGCATACTGATTGGTCCAAATTGAGCCTCTAAAAAGTGATAGTCACTGCCCAGTGACGTCTATCACTTTTTTTCAAAATGACTTCTTCGCAAGCTGCCGAATTTAAAATAAAAAATCGGTTTTTTGAGCCTGATTCAAAGTTTTAAATGAAAAAAACTGGCGCTAAATTCAAGGATATATTTTTAAAGGTAAGCGATAACAAATACACTATTTTTCTTCCATGAAAGGCAGCGTTTTCTCGCTGTTGAAATGAACATGTATAAAACTTTATAAAACGGCTCAACCACTCAAGTGTTTATTTTGAAAATTATTCGTTTTATCCTCATTTATATCGTTATATTCAGCAAAAACATAGCTGTGATATGTTTTTAAAACCATTCTACTTTGTATTTGAGCCCTTCCAAAGTATTTTTCTCACGAAATTGTTTGTTTTTGTTTCGTTTCGATATGTTTTTGACACTCGTCTTTTTCCGGCATGTTTTTAATAACCGGCCGCTGAAAAAAGCGCTGAATTTTGTCCTATATAGCCTTTTCAACTGACCTCATAACTTTCTGTGTTTGTTTTTCTCTTTGAAATTTCTACTAAAACAATTAGTCGCCTCAGGCTCGGTGATTAAAAACCTATAGTCACTTCGCCTTCGGCTCAGTGACTATAGGCTTGTAATCACCTCGCCTTCGGCGACTAATTGTTAAATAGAAACACGCTTCTCGACCAATCAGCACGCGCGTACTATAAATGTTATATTATAAAATTATATATAATATATATGTCCAGAGATTTAAGTATTTTCTGCTCGATTTTAGGGAGATCTTTTGGATTTTGAAAGGGATTATGCAAAATTAATATGTTGTGATTTTAATGGCCATGTATTTTCTGGGATATCTATGGATTTTATGGGAATTTTTCGGATAGGGGATATTAGGAAATTTCAAAATTGTTGCAGGATTTTTTGGAAGTTGTTTTCCTATTTTTGGGTCGGAAAGTATACAAGGATTTTTGGAGTGAACCTCTTGGTTTAAATTACTCCTTCAAATGACATGATTTAGTCCAGCAAAACAAGAGTGACATAAATACTTCTCGTGTTGTTGTAACGTCTCTCGCATGGAGTCCAAAACAAAATTTCGAGTCAAGTGAATTCATGCGGAGTTAGCGAATTGTGTGAAGACGAAGTTCTATTTAAACTCGTGTTGAGCAACAATAAAATTAACTGCCCAGGCCCCAGTTTACACACTTTGACCATATACTCAAAAGGCAAAGATCACTACGTCACAACGCTTTTCTTTTATATATTTACTATATGTTAAGTATTTTAAAACGAACGTGACTGTTTTGACAAAGAACGAAGTATTGATGAACGGAAGTTTTATTAAATGTACAGTAGATTGCTTTGTTTAAGAGCATTGCCATAAAGTGTACTTCAAAATGACAAAATTTCAGTTATAAGTAAACGTGCATGTAGGTGTATAATTATAAAGACGTTTTCGTATTCATTCATATTATAAATGCGCGTCAGACCAAGTTGCATGCGACGGACCAAGTTTGAGAAAGAAAACAGTAATTTTTTGTTTAATATCTACAGGCTACAAGAGTTGAAATGCACTTAAGCACTTTTATCAACGCACTACTTTTGTGTCTTTTGAATGTTTCCTTCATGGTCGCAGGAATATTGCTGAATTCTGTGGTTATAATCAGTATACGGAGGTCGTCACAACTTCGAAAGAAACCATGTCACTTTATGATTCTTGTTTTATCTTGTTTTGATCTGGCTGTAGTCGCCATCACTCATCCACTCATAGTATTATCAACAATTATCTGGTGTAGGGAAGACTATAACGAACTTTGTAAACAAATAAGGACATACATATCTTATTTTCTTTATATGTTTTCAATGCTTGCGTTATTGACGCTGAACATTGAAAGATTTTTGGGCTTAACGTTTCCAATTTTCCATCGAACATCCGTGACAAAGAAAAGGCTTCTCTTTCTTCTGGTATTTTTGATGATTTTACTATCCGCCGCGGCCGCGAGTCTGATTGCGTTGTTTTACAGGAACCTGAAAACATCTGCTAATATTTTGTCTATGGTTTTCATTTCTATTTTACTGTTCTTGTTCATTTACTTAAACTACAAAATGTTTATCATCGCCAAGTCAAAACGCAAGGACGAAAGAGTTTCTCCAACTACAGCAGGTGATCAGGAAAGAAAAGGACGCAAGTTAAATTTCAAAAGTATATCTACATGTTGCTTGGCGGTTGCCTGTTTTTTCGTCTGTTCTTTTCCACAAATGATATATTCTGGTTTTCGTTTGACATCAGAAACGCCATTTCACGATAAACAACTTTTGTTGTTTCATATCTGGTCCAATACATTTGTTTCCATGAACTCGACATTTAACTGTCTGATATTTTTCTGGAGGAATTCAATCCTGCGTCGTGAGGGAATGAAGATAGTAAAGCGTTTTAGGGCTACAAGATCTTGACTGGATTGCTTTAGTTTCAGAAATACATTACTATAGTTCATATGTAGGACATATGCCAAGAAGATTTCTCTCTATATGAGCGTCCCGAATTTGTTGGCTAATTGGCTGACAATGAAAACTACTATAATAATTTACAATGGATCACATTGCCGTCACCTTTGAGTTCAAGCTATTGTTTTGTGTGCTCACAAGCAAATTCGAAAGTGTCTATTAAGTCCATTTTCTGCCTCGCAAAAGGAAACGTGACTAGCTTAGGTTGAAAACACGGACTAGAATAGTAATATCACTTATGTATATTGTTGTAAATATGTGCCGCAGCTGTCTATTCTTAATTGGTGTCACGTGCCGCCCAAACATGTTTGTGGGTCCGGGAAAAATTGTGACTGTGGAGTCCTAGTATTATGCATGTCCTTTAGTCTTAAACATTTAAATAACATTCCCATTGCGCACTCAGGATCTCAGAAATGGCGAATTCCCGCATTCTGGGAGACTATTTGACAATGATATATCTATGTATATTTCACTTTATTTATATTTGGGGGCCCCTCTTACAAGCTTTGAAGAAAGTAGAATTTAGTCAACACGTGTATTCTTGTAATTACATGAACGGCTAGCATAAATTTTACTTTTCTTGGCGTTTCTGTGTTTTAATTTTGTTTAAATGGAGTTAATTGGGGGTATATTTCTCTGAAAAAAGCGCCGGTACGAGGGTTTTTGGGATGTGAAAATCCCCGCATGCAATATATAATTATATGTGATATATATATAATATCCAGAGATTCAAGTATTTTTTGCTCGATTTTAGAGAGATCTTTTGGATTTTGCAAAAGATGTTGTGATTTTTAACGGCCATGCATTTTCTGGGATTTTGGATTAGGGGATATTAGGGATTTTCAAAATTATTTCAGGATTTTGTGGAAGTTGTTTTCCTATTTTTGGGTCGGAAAGTATACAAGGATTTTTGGAGTGAACCTCTTGGTTTAAATTACTCCTTCAAATGACACGATTTAGTCCAGCAAAGCAATAGTGACATAAATACTTCCAGTTTTGTTGATAACGTCTCTCGCATGGAGTCACTCTCCTCCGCAGAGGCTGTGAGCTATTATAAATAATTAGTCGTTTTTAATAGTGAGGTCTCGAGCATTTTCATTAGTCTGACACGAAGTTTTAAGAAGGGTGGGGGAGCGCAAAGAATGAAGGGAAGGAGCCGTCTTTCCCCGCGCGCTCAAATTTTCCTGAAAACGTCGTGTAAGACTAATGAAAATGCTCGAGACCTCACTATTAAAAACGACTAATTATTTTTAATTGCTCACAGCCTCTGCGGAGGAGAGTGGCATGGAGTCGAAAACAAAATTTCGAAAACTGACGACGGGTTGCAGGCGCGTTCCCTTGAAGTGAATTCATGCCGAGCTGGGGAATTGTGTGAAGACGAAGTTCTATTTAAACTCTTGTTGAGCAACAATAAAATTAAGTTTACACTCAGTTTACACTCTTTGACCACATACTCAAAACTGACACAAGGCAAAGATAACTACGTCGCAACGCTTTACTTTTATATATTTCGATTATTAAGTATATTTTAAAACGAACGTGACTGCATGTTTTGACAAATTAAGAACGAAGTATTGATGTACGGAAGTTTTATTAAATGATATACAGTAGATTGCCCGGCCTTGTTTAAGAGCATTGCCATAAAGTTTGCTTCAAACTGACAAAATTTCAGTTATAAGTAAACGTGCGTGTAGGTGTATAAAGAAGTTTTCGCATTCATTCATATCTTTAAATGTGCGTCAGACCAAGTTGCATGCGACCGGCCAAGTTTGAGAAGAAAACAGTGCGCCCATATCTTAACTCCAGAGTCAATACAATCCGGGACTTTATTTATTGTTCAGTCCACCATGTTCCATGGCTTTTGCAATACCAGCACTTTTCCTCAAAAGCTCTTATCCATAAAGAACTCCATTGTACATATACTGGTGTATTGTGGTTTGGTATTTTATAATTTTTCAGTTGTCAAAAGCTGCAGCGACACTCCTAGCCCATGTTCTGGTTTAATGGAGGAGTGTATGATGGTAATGAACGTGGATATTTTAAATGTCAATGTCGAGCTGGATTTGCAAAATCTAATGACTGTGGCCATTGTCAAGGTACAGACAGTCGCGTACACACTTAAAAATCTCACATCTTGTCAATAAGATGTGTTCGCAACAGACTTTTAGCAAGCTTGTCAACAGGTTGTATAACAATGTTGTCATTCTATCAAGTTGCAAAAAAGGTAGACATCCACAACTTGTTAACTGAGAATTGCATGACGATAATATTTAGTTGTTGGAACAGCTTGTAACAAGTCTGTTGAGTTAACAACCTTGTGGACGACACACTTACCTTTATATTAACGACACACTTACCTTTATATTAACGACACACTTACCTTTATATTAACGACACACTTACCTTTATATTAACATTTACTATTTAGATATAGACGAATGCGCGAATGGTGAAGATGACTGCCATGCGTGAACAACATCGGCAGTTTCTCATGTGTGTGTGTAGAGCTGGATTTCAACAGTTTAAAGCTTCTCTAAAGCCCGTTTTCCACTAGGCGAATTTGTTCGCGCGAACAAAGAAAAACGTGCTTAACGCAAGAGAGCTTCAAAAAGCTACAAGAGTTGGCAAAAAGTTTGTTTAGAACTATATAATAAACTGTGTTTATGACTATATAATAAAAAATTACACGCCTACACAAGTACACGGTGGCTCAATTAAAGATATGAATTTTATCTTCTTGTGTTGAAAACAATATTTTACTCATTCATACCCTCACGCCGCCGCGTAATATTCTCTATTTATATACAAACATCATCCAACACTTTCAAGAAATATAAATCAAAGTATAATCCGGAGGTTAATTCTATAAACAAGCTCGATTTTATGTAGAAATTATCACCAGAAGAGAATGACGTCAACGCAAAGGAATTCACGCGCAAGAAAAGATGTCACATCAATCATCACTCATTAGCATGACATTAGGTTATCGATGGTATAAACAAATTGCAATATCCAATGCTGATTCTTTCTGTCTTTGACACTCTCTCTCTCCAGAGGAGGAATGGTGAGTATACCACAATGCATTGCATCTCATTAATATTCACATTTGCGATTTTCAACAAAGTTAGGTGAAAAATTGTTGAAATATATTGCGATTTTTATCCCTAAAGATCTGATTTTTTGGAAGGTATGTTTTAATAATTGTTTTGTTTAGGTATCTAATTTAGTTATTGTATCTGCGAATGCAGATATATTGCCATCGTGCTGTTAGCTGTTTCCTGTTAGCTTATAGCCATTCAGCGACGAGCTTATTTAAATTGATAGCCAATCAGCAAGTGGCTTACAATGCAAGACGTAATGTTCTGCAAAGCCATTACATCATTCAATTTTGCCTGTTCGCAGGCTAGATCTTAAATTCAACATGGCGATTGACAAAATTTAAATGTCGTTAATTCATATAAAAACGTGGAAATACGAAGATCTATAGACTGGAAAGAAATCAAAGAATGCTTCAAAATTTAGTGGTTCTATTTCTGAAGGAAAACTAAACAGTGAAACAGTCGAACTATCAAAGAACGAAGATCAAGGTAAGAAATACTACAACATATTAATATTTATAATAACATTGACGCGTAAATTGTAAAATATAACAAAATGTTCAGTATGCACATAAGTTTTCAATACTAAAGTATATATGCATGTGACTACCATGAATACTAGCTAATCCCACATTTTAATTTCACATTTAGCAATTCCACATAATTTTATAGTGGTCACATTTTTTTAAATAAAATATTGTCTACAAATATAGTCTTGTTTATAGTATATAATAGTTAAGACGGTAAAAGATAAGACTGTGCAATACTCCTTTTGGCATGACATTTATTGCAGACGGTGTCACAATCACATACTCACAATCACATACTGATGAATAGACTTCAATAATATGACCTATTTGCTAACACATTCATGTGGAATAAATAGTTCATTTGTGTTCCTCCATCCCTGAATACCACATGTTGACGTCGTGTATCAATGTGTTTAAAAAGGCTTTTGAAACTGTGCGAGGATGTCTTAGCGACACTTGGTATTCTGACAACATCCATGCATCTACAATTTTTTCACATACCTGATTGTAGTATATTATGGACTATCGAGAAGATTGTGAACCTAACATGTTTCAGCAATGACATTAAATGTCTTGCGTATTCCACTAATCCACTGTTGTTGTGAGGAATGCGTCTCGCTGAATACTTATATCGAGTCTGTTGATGGGTTTGAGTCAAATCGAAGTATAATAATGAGGAGCTATAGGATCATCTTAAAATATTGCAAGATGTAGAGAGAACTAACGTCTTCGGTTTTCTTGACCTGTTTACACTTTACAGTGTAATAATCATCAAGAATATGTGACAGCGGACTCTTGAACTCTAATTAGTCTAATAAATAGAGCTCCGCGTTATTGCGCGTTTATGTCTCAATTATATTCAACACCGATATCTAGTTTCTCTTGAGTTTCCCACAAATACAAATAAAACCCACGTATGGTACGTTCGCTCAACTATTGTAGAGTATAGATGTTTCAGGGCGATGCGCCGAATCAAGTGTTGAAGGCGCAATGTTTGTTGTTGGAAATATAATATCTCTCATATTATTTGTCGTCAGGGATGCGTCTCGCTGAATACTGATATCGAGTCTGTTCAAGCGTTTGGGTCAAATCGAAGTATAATAATGAGGAGCTATAGGATCATCTTAAAATATTGCAATACGTAGGGAGAACTAAGCGCTTCGGTTTTCTTGTAAAAACTTGACCCGTTTACAGCTCCGCATTGCTAATTTCTGTAATTATATTAATATAGTATATAGATTATATAGATTAACTATAAATATCAAATAAATACAGTGGTTCGTGCGCGCAAGCTAGATAAAGATGCACGCCCGCAACCAAGGACGAAGGCGCAAAGTTGGAAATTCGCTCCGCAACTCCTCCCCTTCCCATCTTTCCGCGCGCCCTCATTAATTATTCTAATTATTCGTTTTCCTCGTTAATTATTCGTTTTTTTTCGTTTTCCTCGTTAATTATTCGTTTTTTCCTCATTAGTTATTTGTTAGCAAGCGACTGGGGACGAGGCAGCGTTTACAGTGTAATAATTAATAATTATCAAGAATATGTGACAGCTGACCCTTGAACTCTAATAAATAGAGCTCGTTATTGCGCGTTTATGTCTGAATTATATTCAACACTGATTTCTAGTTTCTCTTTAGTTTCCCACAAATACAAATAAATACCCACGTATGGTTCGCTCAAACTATTGTAGAGTATAGATGTTTTAGAGCGATGCGCTTTACGATCGTGAAGTCTTGAAGGCGCAATGTTTGTTGTTGGAAATATAATACCCTCATATAAGCTGAAGTATGTCGAATATTTTACATAGTGCGTGACAAATATCAGCATGATTTGTACGTTTCTCGTTCGTATTGCATTTATCGTATCGTTCCCTTGATGCGTTATTGATCTGGTTAAAACACAAGTACGTAACTGAAAATGCGCAAGTATTCTATAAAGATGCACACAAGATTGACAAGAAAATTGCATGCGTTTTGTACTTGGGTGACCGTGGCAGTGCAAGTTTGTGATACCCCCAAAAACCCACGAGGACGACGATGACGAAAAAAACAGACAGGGGCATATAAATTAAACCTAACTTTAATTTATTAACTATATACACCTCGTCTCAATGGGAATACTTGTCCCTAGAGTCATGCTATTGTTGCTTTATTGTGTTTGCCCCCTTCGCAAAATGGCGCCCGTAACTACGAAATTGCCTATTGTTGAATATTACTCAGTTCATGGTCAACTGTGGCATCACCATGAGCAGATACATGTACGCTTAGCGTACCTTTTTTACTTGTTTGGTATAGATATTTCTTTTTAGTTATGTTAATTACGCATTGTATTTATGCTGCCTCCTCCGCAGGCTCTTCTACATAACTTATGTTAATATAGTATATAATAATATAGATCAAATATAAATATCAGTAATATATAGATCAGTGGTTCGGAGTGCGCGGGCACTGCAAGCCCGATAAAGATGCACGCCCGCAACTAAGGACGAGCGCGCAAAGGGAAATGGGAAGGCGAGAAAATGGACAACGGAAAGCTATTTCGTATTTAATAATTGAATGTAGAATCGGTTTTATTTGTAGTTTCCTAGTAGAAAGATATCAAAAAAGAGAAAACTTACTCCTACAAAAAAGTCCCCAGTAACATTTCATCAATGGACCTTTGAGGAAGACAAGGCATTTGTTAAAGTGCTTATATCACAAAAAATAATTTTTGATTTTCGAATAGAGAACAAAAAGTTAGTTAATAATTAAGTTCTTTTATAGTTTTTAATTTTCGATTTTCGTTTGCGAGATATATGCATTTAAATGGTGATTTTCGTGAAAAAAGTCGCGAATCGACCAAGAGTCTGGAACGAGCCTGTGTGACGTAACTTAAGGAACTTGTTTACGACGCGCTATAAGTATTGACTTATCTGGCTTAGAGAAAACTGCTAGTGGGACTAAAAAATAAATATTATTCCATCAAAGATAACCTTTATGTTGCCCACAAAGACTCTGAAGGTGTACAAAATGTGACTGGAGTTTGCAATGCAGAATTTAAACGACTACATTGTCAATGCTTAAAGCAGACATGGCCTAAGTACGGCAGACATGACACAATTGCCTTCGTCTATTTGTGCTAAACCTTCGCAGGCGAGGACGTGTTTACAAATTATAACCAAAATATATATCCAGAAATTCTGATCAGAAAAGGCCAACATAATAACATAGAATATTTGCGACGCCAACTACAACAAACATTCCAAAATATACAAGCCGACGTTTTAGTTGCAAATAATGCCATATGAACTGTCTGCTTGTTTGCCGATATCCTACTGTTAGATCGTTGCCAATAGTTTGCAGACCGTACCTCCTCTGCGGTGGGCTAGGGAAAGAATTAGCTTCTAGCTTCTCCTTATAGTATAGTGAATGACAAGACGACGAAACGATTGTAGAACACTCGCCTCCCGGTATGGTTATAATAATAAATGGCTGAAATATAATGCCGCGCGCCATCATCTCCGGCCGCAAGTATCTTAATTATATTACTTTATAACTGTCTGGAATAGTAACAAGTCCATTGTGCCATTTTAAAGCGTCCTTGAACTATTTTCGACTGCGTATATGTAATATGATTTACATAGAAATGATGTGTCTTCTCTATAGTAGCTGCGAACACCGTGACGAGACTGATCTGTCGGGATCATGCTTATGCTATACAGCTTATCATGTACGTTTTGTACAGCCTTACATTGCGCGAATTTGACGCAGTCACTGCGAGAAGTAGAAAGCGAATTCTTATTTCCTTAGATCAACGTATTTAACCCTTTTTTTGGTGTTGTCCGACAGTTCTAATATACAGGGTGTATCAAAAAAACCGCAATCCTCGATTCACATGTCGATTTTGAAAATAATAGAGCAGTAAAGCCTATATGTTTACATTCATTTGAAAGCTTAGCCATTCAGCTTTCCAACGATGGGTTACCTTTTAAATTTGAACAGTGGGTTCGCGAAATATTTTACTTTAAGCATCTGAGATTGGAAAGATGAAAATTCGTGATGCAATAATAAAGCGGCCCTGAATAGACGAACTCATTTCGTAAAAATCCCCGAAACTATCAAACCTTTTTCCTGACAGCAGATTAAAATCAAGTAACCACGGCTTTCTATGCACCATTTTTAACTTGTTACTAACTTTCCATACACAACGGTACTGGTTTAAACAGTTTAAGCTTAATTGCGGCCACCAACTTGCCAATTTCTGTTTACGTTACAATTATGCAATTTCATTAAATGTTATTTAATAGTCGCATTTGGAATTCTTGAATCTTCTTGTTTAAACTTTAATACTGTTGTTTTCACGCGAAACAATGTACCAACAAGTCTTTAAAAGACGTTTTAAAAGATGTTGAGCTGTGTAATTTACTTTGTACTCCTAAATCGATCCCAAAAAGTAATAAAAACAATCGCCGTGTATTGCCCGTCGAACAGCGCCGTATGTTAATTGTAACGTAAACAGAAATTTAGCAAGTTGGTGGCCGCAAGCTTAAACTGTCTAAACCAGTAGCGTTGTGTATGGAAAGTAAGTAATAAGTTAAAAATGGCGCATAGGAAGCCGTAGTTACTTGATTTTGATCTGCTATCAGCAAAAAGCTTTGAGAGTTTCGGGGATTTTTACGAAATGAGTTCGTCTATTTCAGGGCCGCTTTATTATTGCATCTCGAATTTCCAATTTTTCAATCTCAGTTGCTTAAAGTAATATTTTTCGCGAACCAATCGTTCAAATTTAAAAAGTAACCCATCGTTGGAAAGCTGAATGGCTAAGCTTTCAAATGAATGTAAACATATAGGCTTTACTGCTCTATTATTTTCAAAATCAACATTTGAATCGAGGATTGCGGTTTTTTTGATACACCCAGACAGGTCTTTGGCTCTTTGCGAAGCTTGTCAGTTGAGCAGTCTGAAGCGCTATCGGTTCTGGAATTGGAAATGTGAGATAAATCCACCACTAAAGAGCTATAATGGAAAACGTAGCCATACCAAGGCTGTTTTCCATTCTTGAAAATTTAAATTTCTCAAACACAAGAAATAAAAGAAGACTAGACTAGAGATCAAATAATCTATCAATATTATATTTTATTATATGGCAAGTGCTTGTTTTGGTGAATCTCGCAATCTGATTGGTCGCTGACGAGGCAGGATTTTCCCGTATTGCCCACGGGCAATACGGTATTCTTATTGCCCTGCGACGACTTGAACACATTTCAAACCAATAAAAGCATTAAAAAATCCTTAAAAATAATTTAAACAATGAAAAATAAACGGAAAATACGGAAAAGGGATAACTACAAGGGATAAAATCAAGTTTTGTTGGCTCAAGTCGAAATATTAAGGTAAATTTTACGATGTCTTTTAACTAAAACAGTCAAGAATGTTTTTTCGAACTGATGCAAAGTTGTTTTTGTCCTTGATCCGATAGCTCAATATCACTATATTTTCTATTAATTTTATATTTTATTCTATAAATGGTACTGTAGAGTAGTTTTACTAAGCTAAGATTAGATAAATTTGTAAAAAACTAAGACAAATTCGTATCATTGAAATTATTTTGACATTTGAAAATGACCGGCTTTGAGTTTCGGACTTTGTACTTTGCCCTCGCGTGACCAATTTTTGTTGTCTGAAATGCCATATAATAAACAACTTACTAACTTCGACTGTTCGGTCTGTACGGTAAAATATCAAGCCTCGGTCTTGCTGTATTGACCTCGCTATCGCTCGGTCAATACAGCAAGACCTCAGCTTGATATTTTACCGTACAGACCTCACGCTCAGTTAGTAAGTAGTTAATATTAAAGCAGATCATAGACGCACGCAGAGTTGTCACGCTTGTGCCGTGCGTAAGTGCATTAATATTGTAATAGTCGCCGAAATTTCAGCCACACAGTACAGTCCACACTCATACTGGATCTCTGCTGGGCTGTGATCTGGTCATCACTTTAAAATGGCAAAGCAATTCCTTTTTCAACTCCGTAAAATTATGTTTTGCCTTCCTGATGAAGCAATAATATACAAGTCAACACAGTAAAAGAAAAGCTCCGTCCCTTAAGTGTCGCGCCAGGCCTTTTCCTGCCCGCGACTTTTTTTCAAAAATAGCCCATTTTGCCATGTTTAAAGTCGTTTATCTCACAAACGAAAAGCGAAAACCAAAAACTGTAAAGGAACTTATTAACTAACTTTTTGTCCTCTATTAAATATCAAAAATTATTTTTTGTGATATAAGCACTTTGCCAAAAACAGATCCAAAATATGGAAAAATATCCGTTGGAGAGTGGCCCGCAGCATTTGGTAAAAAGAACAGTTTCTGGGACGACGGTGCCAAACATATTAAATGTGGTAGACTTCAGCGTCGGCCACGGACATATAGAACAAATTGAGGGTTGCTTCGCGTGTGCCTAAAAGATATAAACAAAATCTCGACGTTTCGAGCTAAAGCCCCTCTTTCTCCTGACGAAGAGCTTTAGCTCGAAACGTCGAGATTTTGTTTATATCTTTTAGGCACACGCGAAGCAACCCTCAATTTGTTCTATATTAAATGTGGTACTTCTTCTAACATTCTCTCATCAAGTAAGTTAATGCTACTGTTAGATGTTTAATTCATTAATATATATATATACAGGGATTTCAGAATTAGTTCAATATAGACTGTTGTGATAATAAATTAGCAGGCGGTAATGTGGATTTTAGTTGTCTGTTATTGAAATTGTTCTAAAATTTGACCGACAGGTCACAGTTGCCAGCGGTAAAGCTCATAGTAACCCAGCGGTAAAGCTCAAAGTAACCCAGCGGCTGCCGGCTTATTTTGAAAGCCCTTAGTATAAAAAGAGTAAGATTAAGGATGTTTTTTAAATATTATTCAATCGGAAGCGGTTAGCGCGCTGCCTCTTACCACTGAGTTGAGCCTGTTTCACAACAGGTCGAGGTCACTGTTGGTACTCGCATGAGATCGGCAGTGTGCTCAAATAACTCATGTAAGTTGAGATTCTCTCCTGTGCTTCGAGGGTTTTCCCCGGGTACTCCGGTTTCCTCCCTCTAATACTAACCCTTAGAACTAACAATGGGGCCACAGTAATTGGCTGACGCTGTTGTGGATTCCCTGCCATTGAGGCGAAGTTGAATAAAATAAAATAAAAAAATAGATATGATGTTACTTCATTCTTGTTTTCATGCCTTTTATATAGATTGCCGTCTGCGATCACGAGTAACTGTTGTGTACAGGAAAAAGTTTGCAACATTGGAAGATGCTGAAATCCATTATGGTTTGACATTATCTGACAGTTTAGCAGAACTAGTGATTGATAAGAGGCCACCACCACCCTCAGCACCCCCATCACTACCACCCTTGGCACCACCCTCAGAACTCCCACCACCCTCGTCACCACCACCACCATCGGCACCACCACCACCCTCGGCACCACCACCACCCTCAGCACCATCACCACCCTCAGCACCACCACCCTCGGTACCCCTACATACACCAACCTCTGCACCACCACCAACAACAAGAAATCCCCCCCCCCCAAGAAATTAACAGGAGTGATGTAATATGATTGAAATAAAGTTTAATTCTGTTTCACCTTCCTGAATTTTTTGCACACCCCCAGAGCAAAATTGGAAAATCCATCTATGAGCAAAATATAGACAGGAATTGATTTCAAATCAGTTATGACTTATGGAGGTCGTCACTTCTCACATCCCCAATAAACCCCCCAGAGGCTCTGGCACCCAGGTTGTTACTAATTAGGTAGACAATATAATAAATACACACAGTGAATTGTTTATGAAAACAATTTATTTATTTCATAAAATTCAAGTTACAAATCATACCATAATTACAGTAGACCTGAAATAAGAAATGCATAAAATGTTTAAGAAATTTTGCACCATTTTCATTCAACCAAACCACATGGGAAGAATTAGGTTAATTAAGAAAACGGTGCTTTTACTCTGCCTAGAGAAACCTACTGTCTATCACTTATTTAACTATACTATCTAGAGTCACAAAACTGATGATTTGTACCTCTATATTTACATCTTAACCTATTTATTTCCTGAAATTATAGATCCTACATACGTACAATTATATAATGTAAAAAAAACAACAAATAATCTAAATGTTCAATATAAAACTTTCAAATGTAAAACTTAAACTATGATGAAATACTGTATGTACTAATTAAAAGTATATGTATGATGTCTAAATTCTACAAATGTAACACTGTGCTTATCCTAGTAAATGCTTAGAAAAATATATTATCAATCATGAAACATGACATCATAACCTAAGCAATATACATGTTCAATACAATGCTGCAACGAAGTATTAGGTTAGGACTTAGCTGTTTATTCAACTAGATCATACTTACTCAGTATTTAATACTTCTCTAACTTTTATGTTCGTGGAATAAAAACTCACAACTATGCCACAACAGCAGCTATAAAAGCAATCACAACACATGTAAAAATCATAAAAACCATAATCTGTAGTTCAGCTGTATATATGTATGATTACTTGGCAATTTGTAACATTTTATAGCACACAGTTGTGGAAGGGAGTGTAACCCAGCAGAAAATTACCTGGACAAAATATGTCTCCTTCCAGTCTTTCAAATGTGCCTTCCAATAACAACAGGTCTTGGTACAAAGAGTTCCTCCACTTCCACAAAAAGATAAAAACATAATAATTTACAAGATTCTAGTAATCTATATCACTGTTATAATTGTTTCTTTGATCATCTCTGTCCCATGGTCCACTTTTCACAATCAGCAATGCTGCACAGTAGAGTAATGTATTTTCCCTGGGAGCATATCTTCTCTTTAAACATTCGAGAGAAACTGATCTTACTTCGTTTCTATGCATAGCTCGCTTAAGTTTAGGTATTTTGTTCACCGCACAATAACCAATAACATGCCACTTGTTGTTGTGAAAAATTGAAAATTTCAAAGCATTTTTGTCTTTAACATTGTCTGGTTCAGATTCCACATTAAATTGTAAATCAAGCTTTTCCTCCACATGCAGCTTGCAAGAGCACCTTGGTATCTTTGTTCATGCCAAGACTCATCAACAACAAATGTTTCAGCATATAAAATATCCCTGTTATCAACATCACCACCATCAAGATCACCATCATTACCAAGTCGTGCTGGAACATTCTCGTCGATCTTTACTGCACAAGCACTTTCATCCGTGATTGATCGAGAAATAGTGTCCGTATACCCAGCCATGAACGGTATGCTTGATAACTGTTTGCCTATTTTGAACACGGTTGTCTCTCCACGACTATCACTGTCCAAGAAAAGACATCGAGATAGAGTGTACGTGTTTTGGACTCAAATGTGTGGACCCTGTCCTCAGCCACGTGATAGAATCTGGCTTCCAAACCACTTTGGAGTTGATCGTACTTTTAACCTTGGAGCATGTTTTGTAACTTTGACAGTTTTCAAGCATAGTTATCTTTTGCGACGTTCGGCTCAAGCATCTCCAATTATGCAGCTGGGCCCTTTGTTCCTACACTGGGATGGCACTTGCACAACCTACCAACGTTTTTTCTCACATATTCGAACTAAACTTGATGCTGATCTTAACACTGAGGTTGGCTTTTGTGACTTGGTCATTGGTTCAGACGAAGAACAGGCCATTTTGAAAGCAGTAAAGCAGAGTTTCCCAAATTAAATGCCACCCAGCTGTTGTGTCAACGTCACCTGGGAACTCACCTCCTTGGAACTGTCGAACAAATTTCTAGCCATTGCTCCTAATTTTGTAGCCTATTTTGATAGCTCCTTGGTGCCAAGAATTAGAGATTACATGTTCAAGCCCAAAGTATCATGCAGCTGTGTCCCACTCAATTGGGCAAACAATAACTGCGAGTCGTTGAACAATATTTTGAAACTATCAACAAACTGGAAAGCACTTAAATTGCCAGATCTAATTGAAAAGATGTATGCAATAGTCAAACTCCAGTGCGCAGACATGAGACGTGCCCTCCATGGACGTGGAAACTATGAACTTATTCCGAAGTTAAAGCATTTGGTGTTGCCCAACACAGTATGGAACCAAAAAAATGAATGCGAGAAAATTCCGCGTCATTTTCAGAAGTTTATGTCTGCAACAACAAGAAAAAATCAAGCAAAAACCGTTGCATCAACTGATGGGAACTTAGCAATACCGGTGACACCAGCCATTGCCAGAAAACCAGGACAAAGAATTGTAAATAAGAAGCAAAAAAGACACTGATATAAGTAGAGTAGAAAAGAAACAAGCCTATGCTATATTTTTTGCATTTTTAGCAAACATTTGCCTATTTGATGTTGTTCAGTTGAAAAGCTAGTTGAAATTCAGAGTTACAGAGTAATTGGTATAAAAATATACATAATATTATTCACTTATATATAAAATTATACTGTAACATATAAAGTAGTAATGAAGTGTAGGGCTTGTAGTGTATTCAAAGTTTACATATTTAAATAAAAAATATTGTAAAACAACATTGACCAGAACTTGTTTATTAATTAAAATAAAATACTAAAATAAATTCTTACCTTTAATATATAGCTGACGAATAGGGGACTGGAACTGACGTGCAAACCGCGTAAGGGGACTGAAACTGACGTGCAAACCGCGCAGTGATGACGTAATTGGGGACTGAAACTGACGTGCAAACCGCGTAGAGGACTGAGGCTTAGGCTTCACTTTTTCGCTGCTGTTATCATTCCAGTGTATCATATTGAGTTCACTGGGTTTTTGTCGGTCTTTGTCTGTTTTTGTCGGTCTTTGTCTGTTTGTTGCACTGATCTGAAAATATAGTACCTGGATCGAGCTTCTATACCTATGAAAATTGAAGCCAGTTTTGGATTTGGTGGCCATATTGGAGTGACCACCAATGGCCGTCGTAAGTCGAAGCAATTTGAAAAAAATATTTTCAATTTGCGCTGTGTTTGGCGATGGAATTATTGAAGTTTAATTGGAAATATGTAAAGGAGTTTGTATATTGTTAAAAGTCACCGATTTCGGTTGATTTCGGGCGTTTCTCGGCGAAACTGTTCGCGTGTGTATGTTGTTGTCAGCCATGAGTGAGCATATTCACGTGAAAATTTTGGAATAAATCGCCGTACTGTGCCTCTCGGCGTAGTAATCAAAGAAATTACAAGAAAAGAGACAGTTTCACATGGGAAAGTAGCACTGGACAAATAGTGATGGTGAAAGATCGGTCTTAAAACTGGTTTTTGTGACGATTAAAGTCGACGAACTTTGCGTGTTGTAGCTACACTAATATGTTGCCTTCCGCAGTAATAGTAAATCAAGAAACGAGACAGGACGTCTTGTGGAAGTAATATTGCGCGTATAAATAATGAGGAATCACTTATTCAGGCTGAAAACGAATGTGTTAACAGAAACTTTACGCGTAATTGGCCGTGATGCACTGTCGCCATATAGGACATATAGAATTTATAGCGCTTGTAAGTATAGGTAATAGCATGGTTTCGAGTGCAATTTGGAAAAAACATGCACTAGTGAGTTTTTCAAAGACTATCAAAATTGCACGAGTCCGAAGGACGAGTGCTATTTGAGGTCTTTGAAAAACTCACGAGTGCATGTTTTTTCAAATTGCACGAGAAATCATGCTATTACTTATTAATAATATACATGAAAAAATTTAACACAAAGAGAATCTTTCCAATCGGAATACTTTATGCAAATAACATGAAAAAAAAATGTAACAGGAAGAGGTTTTTTCTAGTCAAAAATGATTTTTGTGCAAATTAAAAAAAATTTAAAAATTTGCACTATATTTCCTTTTTTCTGCACTGTATTTCCTCAAAACTGCACTGCTCTCAGCCAATCAGAATTGAGAAATATTTTCATGTATATTATTAATAGTAGTATACTTAATACTTTCTATGCTCAGTTGCTTCAAATTTAGTATTATGTTAGTAGTGAAATATTTCACGGAAATCATAAACTATTTTAATTTTTATACTGTATATTTCTTGTAAAAGTATGTTTTAAATTTATGTGAGAGATTTTACCTGTCTGAAACATTCTGTATCTTGTGAAGAATTTTGCAAAAAACTGTATGCAATAAATCAGCATACCATGATAACTGGCCAATGCTATTGTAAAATTTCTCATTGACAAATGTTTTTATTAATTCAAATTTGTTTTTAATATGTCTTTAAACTAGATTTATACCATTAGGTTCCTAATCTACTTGTCAACTATGGTGTCATCAATTCCATGGCACAGGAAAGAACAGGGGCTAAATATATTAGGCCATCCTTTTAAGGCAAGGTCTGAAATTTGCAGTATCCCGATATCCACAAGATACTAAAATTGATGTTGGATACTAAACTGTGAATGACTTGTATCCTGACTGGATACTACAAAGCTTCAAACATTGGTATAACATTAAATGTCTTAATTGATCAACATTCAAGACAGATGTACAGAAGTTTGCTTAAGGTTTATATGCATCTTAGTGTATTACAATACCAACTTATTTAGTGTCTAGTTGTTGACTGTTGACTGTTGTGTCTTATGTTGTTATTGTTACTTGTAACAGTGAGATGGGTCAGGAATGGGTAATCCAGTTGGAATGGATACTGAAAAATAATTTAAATTTCAGATTCTGGAAAGGGAGTCGATTAATTTTTGAACCAAGACTTAATGCATATTACATGGTTTGTAGCTCAAACATAGTAACTGAATATGATAATCCCTGATATATTGGTGTATTTCCCCAATGGAGCCTGGGGTTCCCAACAGAGCATGTATTCCCCACTAGCACCACCCCTGCTTCCTCTGCACAGATTCAAGCTTAAAATACATGTTGTAAGTAAATTGTTAATTCATAAGGAAACTAAATGTCACAGCATGATGTTTTATATAGATGGCCTGTAATCAATCTCTTGAGACACAGTAGACAAATTTGTAGTGGTACATTCTGACAAATTCTGTTAATCTGACCAGTATAATTTAGTAAATACAAATGCAACTGGTTAGCTCTTCGTTCGACTGTACCATGTTGTAGTGCATTTCAAATTATTGTTGTGTATTGCATATATGGGCCACCGTAGTTTTTCCCTATCCGGACCGAGACTTAAAAATAAATAACAGATTCATTGTTTTCCCTCAAAAACGAAATTTCAAAACACTACCGTCCTTTTTAGTTATTGTCATAAAAAATCTGAATGATAGGATATTCAGCCCATTGACAGGTATATCTTCCACTAGGTTTCTGGTTTGGTTTATGTTTTCACAAAAACGCTTCCAGACGTTTAAGTCGTACGTTGTTTTGTTCTTAGTATTAACAGGTCGTTGTTGCTCACTATGCTGTTTAATTTCGTCTTCAAAGTTGTTGTTGTTGCTCGGGAAAACTTGCAAATTGCTTGTATTTTGGTTATTCTCCGTGGTTACATCATCAGCCTCGTCAGGATAAAATTCGCTTTCACTGTGATAGCCTTCGTTATTGCTATCCATTTTTATGTAATAAGTACGAGGTTTTATTAAAAATTTACGAAATTACGCTTTTGTTTTGCGAGAAACGTTAGCGGTCCGGTTGAGCGGTAGGGGAAAAACCGGACCGCTCGCCAGCCAATCAGATTGCAGCATTCACTGCGAAACCGGACCGAGGGAAAATAAACAAAAGCTCCGCGTTTTTGTCGCAAAATTACCCTTGAAAGAAGCTCAGCATTCCTTCATTCTTCAACTCAGTTGAATCAGTGGGGTAACGTCTTGGCGCGGCTCCTGGCAACAGCCTGGGCCCCGCTCTCATGAACCCCCAAGGCTAAGCCAGGATGTCGAATGTTCGGCCTTTTTGTTATTCCATATATTTCACGTATTTATTTGGATATCATCAACTGTTCTTCAACTGGATACAGCTTTCCACCATTCTGAAATCTCAAAAGCTTCATTAAAAATAGGCGATGTTGCATGTAAAATGTACGAACAACGTAAATTATAAGTCTACGGTGCCCTTAATTTAAATAAGAACTGTGTAACCCTTCTGAAAGCTTTGTCACCCTAAGGGACCGGAGGAAATAGGGATGGGTCATGAAATAATTTTCATCAATTTGGTGGGCCACTGAGTATTTCCTGGAGAAATGGATGGGCCATGAAGCAAATATAGCCAATTTGAACCAACACTATAGTTAATACTATATATTATACAATTTTCCTAATTAAAGATGATTGAACATTCAGAATAACAACAGATTCAAAATTCATAAAGTAATTAATATTTATGATCTATGTATAGGTAATTTATCTTGTAGGATATAGTGAATCCAAGAGTTAGAGTCTGGGTGGGATTTGGGTATAAGTGTCCATTAGTGGTTCTACTATATGGATCCACTATGTCCTATAAGCTTAAGATGAAGTTCTTACTAATCTATGAGTCTAAGTTCATGGATAATACACACTTGGTTCATCAAAGCTTAATCATCTTCAGCACCAGATTCTGATGACACAGAGCTTGCAGACGGGAAGATGGTTGAGGAGATGATGTAGTTGCCAATGGCTTTTGCATAAATAAATCAACTGTACATTGAAACGCGGGTATGGAAAACGCGGGTATGGAAAACGCGGGTATGGAAAACGCGAGTATGGTCGTATGAAAAACACATTAGACGTGCACTGCTCAGTTTGTATGGACTGCACTAGTGAATATCCAAATTTAGTGGTTTAATTCATAGACCATGCAAATAATACACCGCCAGCAACTAACAATTTTAATTCGCAAAACATATTTTACTGGGCTAGCTAAAATCTCGTTATATGCGGCAATATTCATCTAAATTAGTGATTAATTTTAACACATTTGATAAGCTTTTAAGTTGTTCTTGGTGTCCAGGTACTTTTTAGTCATTATAAAAAATTACTGCATAAAACACAGATTTTACGTTCGTGACAAAGTTAGCTAGTATAAACAAGATTTGTCACGTAATCGGGCTTCTTTCAGTTTCAGCTCTCCAAACAGCCCCGGTTAATTACAAAATAGAAATAGAAAAGTTGCAATTTGTCAACTAGGCTCAGCGTTTCCACTTTCAAGGAAATTTCCTTTTTCAAGGAGTTTCAAGGAGTTTCAAAGGAGTTTCAAGGAAGAAAAAATCTAAGGAATTTTTGAAAAATCTAAGGAAATCTAAAGAATTTTTGAGAAATTGAGAAATGTTTTGAAGATTCTTTCAGCAATATTTTATTATATTACTTTCCATTGCTCATAAACATTATGTCCGCGTGCAAAAGTGCAAAACAAGCTCATCAGGAGCCTGTGGTCAAGTCAGTAGATCTAGGAATAAATAGGCTGCCCGCAGCCTTAATTTTTTAGCTGGAAAACAGGCTGCAAGCAGGATAGCACTTGTAAATACTTGTTACTACTTTGTCAACATGGCGTCGCTAAAATTATGAAACATTCATGAAGCGTGTGCAATTTTTTAGACAAAATTTTTTACTGAGAACAAACAGGAATACGCATTCTATATCATTCTATTATTTCTGTGAACCTGCCCTTAATTGTTGACTGTTGAGAACAATTTAAAACTCTAGTACGTATTTTAGATTTTAGAGCTTTCTAAACTTTCCTGTATTTTACAGTTAACATTTATATTGAAAAAACTGTACTATGCATTTCTATTTTGCAATTAACCGGGGCTGTTTGGCGAGCTGAAACTGAAAGAAGCCATAATAATGACTGTCTGCAAAGCCTCTCTGACCGAAGAGAAGAACTTCTGAAACGTGAAGCACGGAAGATTTGAATGACCCCAGCCATCTTTTCCACACTAGACTTCTCAAATCCAATAATCCTTATGATCTGCGAACTATTAGTAGTAAAAACATTTTTTCACGAACCGAAAGACATAAACGTTCTTTCCTTGCTCGTGTAAGTGCACTTACATAGTTTCTATTTTATCTATACATATTTTAGATTTTTACTCTTGTACATAACATTCTAATATTTAGTCCAAATATGTTAAAACCTATAATTCATATCAAAATTGTAAATCCATTGTACTTTTATACCTAAGATGGATCAATAAAGAATATTATACTAGGAGTTACTATCGCAAGGGACGTGCTGTCTTGACGCACAAACTGCATGGAAAATTCCTGAACATAATTAGTATTAAATATTGAACTTATCAGTTGAAATTGCCAACAATACACTGTTTATTGACAGTATGTATTGATTTATTTTGTTGTCAAAACGTTGAGATTACAACACTGTGACTACAACACTATACTATTGTAAATGGCATATACTGTACAGTATTAAGCAAGATATCTGAGTGTGCTATTGTTAATGGAACTCTTGGTACCAACATCAAATGTTAATAGAAGTTGTTGTTTACTTCAAAGTTGTCAATGGCATCTTGAATAACTACTTTGAAATTATAGAGGCAATGTCTTTTAATATTTTTGTGGTGCAATTAGCTGATTGTCTGTGTTCATAGGATATTGATAATGCATTTGCCACGTGCAGTCTGTCAGAACAGTCTTTGACTCTTTGTTCCCATCTGTAGATGTTTCATACATGTATTTAATCAACATTTGGTTTCATCAGTGTTCATCTTGTACTGCGCCAGTGAATTGTCGAAATACATGATTATACAGCTTACCGACACAATGGTGTCTCTTTCCAAAACAAGTTTGATACACATTACACAGGATCCACACCCACATGACCTGTTGGAAATACATAATTCCTCATATAGCAAATTGCACCCAATAAGAGATGATGTAATATATCCATATTAATTTATTTTGAAACAACCATTTTGTTGAAGTAAAATAAAAATATACATTTCTGTTTAATCCAGCTGTTCAGATGGTACCAGTCAGTGTAATGATTAACATTAAGCTCAGTAAAGCCTGGTTTCCATATGGTCGTAACCGTGCATGTCGTAAACGTGTCGTGTCGGAGATAGATAGACTCAGCCTAGTATCACGACAGTTACGTTTACGACGTTTATAATGTTACGAAATTTCCAGGCTCAGTAAGAATTCCAAACCCCCACACTATATAACATATAAACTATATGGACTCTTAGGCTCTACGACAATGGGCAGATCAATGTCACAGTACTTTCCGCCACAATGGGCAGATCAATGTTATACTTTCCACCACAATGGGCAGATCAATGTTGTTACAGAGATGTTGTTACTTTCCGCCACAATGGGCAGATCAATGTTATTTTGTGCCTCAACGGGCAGGTCGATGCCTTTTAGTGCCTAAGCCGACTCTACAACAACAGGTAGATCACTATTTGTTGCGAAAACATGTTCTTACCACATGAAACACTAACAACTGTTTGTAAGTTATCTATAGACAAAAATTGTACACCTGGGTCTAGGATAATTAAGCCATTATCTAGTGCTTTTAAGTACATTTTGTCTCCTTGCAGTAAGACATTATTTAATGTTGTTGTTGACCAATCGATCAGCGGTTATTTTGGGCTGTAAAAATAGCCGATAAACTTATGAAAGCACATTTCTTCCCTCTAGCTTGAACGCTAAATAGTTCATCGCCTTGATGTATGTCAGTAGAAAGAAACAGAGCCATACTTACCTAAGATTTTCTGAAAAATGTCGATCTTAAATTCGCATCCGTATATAAAGTTTCAAAATCTTGTCGAACACGTGGAAAGAAACCTGCATGCACAAAATTTACAATATCTCGTTCACTCCCCCTAATTTCAAAAATGACTTCAAGCTACCGTCCGCTCTACAGTTTCATATTCACTTTCACATTCACATTCAGATTCACATTCGTGAAAATAGTCAGGTATCTGACGTACAAAATGTGGAATTACTCAGTTGCTTTAGACGGAATAGACTTGTTTATAAATTTCATTCTTCTTCAGAATATTACGCATTCAACAAAAGTATTTCGAAGTTATTTGGGCGAAATAGGAAGTCAGGAAAATTCGCAGAACCTACGCGACCGAGACGTAAATTCATGCTACGCCATATTGTCGCAAGCTATCGGCTAAAATATTTTTCGCTATATCTCGTAAGATACGCATTGTAGCTCCTCCATACCGAAATTCATTCTTTATTACAATATAATGAATTATATGAAGCAAACTTGGCCTCAAAAACCTTTGCCGTTTTGTTGGGAAAAATCGCAAATCGCAGCGCATGAGAAACGGCTTTTGTAACCTGAAGCGAATGATAACAACACAATCGAGAAAGTAAACGCTTCTCACGGGGCACGCGTTTGAGTTGGAGTATAGTCATCGAAATTCATTCATCTACAACTATCATAAAATGATGTGATGTACTTTTTATCTTCAAACAACTTGCTGTTTCAGCTGCAAAAATCGCAAAACACAACTAGTGCTTGAAGTCAAAAATCCGGGTGGGATTTCACCTTTTCTAAATGTCCGTTTAGTCTGAATGTAAATACAATTTTCTTTGTTTTCGGTAGAATTCTACCAGCTGATTAAAGATTACGCTCAAGTGTAAATAATTTCAAAACGACCACAATTATTCACTTAGAAAAAGAGGTTGAAATCGTTCTTTGTGTAGAATGATAGGATTATAAACCCCCCGGAATATTTTGTTTCAAATTCAAATTTCATGCTGTTTCATATTCATTTTCAGATTCGCACTCAAACAGCGTTAGCCTTGGTAAATCCTTTAATCACTGCAACACTTTTAATGCAATCTTTACCGTAAAGAAATTCATTCTTCTATAGTATTGTGCGCTTCATTCTGCGTGGTTTTCATTGCGATTCGGCTATTCGTGTTCTCAGGAAAAATCGCAAAATATTGCTCTTTGAGACTGTCTTTGTATATTTTGACATGGCTTCTCAAGCGGTTGTTCTCGCAATAAACCATATTTTTTATTCTATTAAAGGCGCGTATCCAACTTTTTCAAGCAATTCATCCTTTAATGTGTTGTAACTGATTATATGAAGATATTTACGAGTTTGTAGCACTTTTTTGTACGTCAGGAAAAATCGCAAAACGCGGCATACGAGACGCTGTTTTGGCAATCTGAAGCGAATGACAACAACACAGTCGAGAAAGTAAACGCTTCTCACGAGGCACGCGTTTGCCTTGGAGTATTTTCACCGAAATTCATTCATCTACAACTATCATAAAATGATGTGATGTATTTTTTATCCTCAAACAACTTTCTGTTTCGGCTGGAAAAATCGCAAAAGACAACTAGTGCTTGAGTCAAAAATCCGGATGGGATTTATACTTTTCCAAATGTCCGTTTAGTCTGAATGTAAACACAATGTTGCCAATCAACGAAGATCAGATTTCTCAATAGCAAATTTCTATTGGCTAAGCCCACCAAATCGGAAGTAAACTGTCATCAAATGCGGCACGTGTGGCGGCCTTTAGCAACTCTAATGTTTTATTTTTTTATTTTACAGATTTTGCCATTGAACACAATACACTCTATTACATAAAATTAGATACAAAATATACTACATGGCTGGAATTACCACACAGAGATTAGTTCTCCAATAACGGGATTCCAAAACATTCGAAATACAAAATAAACATTGAAAAGTACAGTATGACAGACTTTCAGACAGACAGACAGACAGACAGACAAACAGACAAACAAACAAACAAACAAACAAACCGACAGACGTGCAGATCAACAGATCAACGCAAACGAATACAACGGATTACAAACAACGATATGCAAGACAAGTTATATGACAGTAAATTTAACAGCATGTTCGATTCGATAAGTTTTTCAATGGGCGAGTTGTGTGACACTTTACACAAACAGACTTAAATGTTCTTGGATCTTCAGGATTGTAATGTTATTGTTGTCTGCAGCACATTGAAAATCGCGGTTTTCTCTGTTTCGCGAACGTCTCTCGAGTCGCGCACGCTTTCTTGTGCGTCCTTCTCACGCGCGCGTTTACCGCATGTTCACGCGTCCTGACGCGCATTTTGTCCGAAATTGCACAACCTAGATCTAGTTTGCGCAATACAAACTTTCCAGTCTGGTCGCCATCAGACAGACGAAGAAAAACAGTAAATTAAAGTTTTAAAATCAAAACATGTGTGTTTATGTGATGGGAGGAGTTGTAACGATTTAAAGACGTGGTGATTGTGTGAATTTCTGGAGCTTGTTAAAACTTCGTACATTTATTATTTTCACTAAAAAGCCTATAAATCAAAATTTGTTCACTTGTAAATAATAAATAGTGTATATACTAAATCATGGCACACTGGCACAGGATCGTTTTCCGAAATAGTCGGTTACGTCAGCGTTTAGTATGCTCGAAATCTGAATGTTTTCGGCGACGTCGATCTCGATGTCCATCAGGCAGAAAAAGTGTAAAGAATCGGAAATTAGTTAGAACACGAGTGTTCTTGCAGAGATTGGAGGACGACATACTACGTAAATGGAGCGAGAGATGGGGAACTGGTGGTGCGAAAGATAAAGCGGTTTTGTTGGGGGGAGGGCGTGGAAGACCAAAAAACCAGGTTACTGAAACAATCGATGTAAACAAGTTTGTTGAAATTGTCGCTGAAAGAATTGCATTAAGTTTTAAGAGTAAAAAGGATATGTGGCAATCGATCGCACAAGAGTATTATGGAGAAATCCGCGTGGATAAAAAGAAAATAGACAGATTACGAATAATTTGGAGAGAAAATAGTTACAATGTCCGAGAAAAAACAGCCCAGAGGCAGAGAAAGTCAAGGTGTAGAGAGCAAACGGTTACAAACGACAGTCGCACGCCCGCAAATTCATTTCAGAACGTCCCTGCTGCCTCTCGCAGTACAGACGCTGCCCATAATGATGTGTTAAACGAAACTGAGGAAAATGGAGAAAAAATATTGGTGAATTACAGATGTGGCTCTAAAACTCATTCTGATAACTGCACATTAACTGAATTCTTTGGAAATGTTTTTGGTCGAGCAGTATCCTATGCTTATAAAGATCACATGTGTGATAGTGATTTTCCTTGTGGCGCGGATTCTGTGGATACTCGTGAATTTCGTTATACTAAAGATAAGAATCTGGATTCAATGTGCAAGCGTCCTACCACATCAGCTGAGGAATCTGAATACTCACAACAAAAGAGCGATGCAGATGTCGAAAGACCTACAGGTGATCTTCAAAGCAATGTTGAAAAGCCAGACGACTACGTGTACGACGTTGATACAGATCAGTGTCAATGTTACAATTCTTTAAAAGAGGATGGAAACAAAAAATTTCTCAATACACCACATCTTTTAGCATCTACCGTCAACGCATTATCAAATAGTAATATACCTTCTTCTGGTATATTTCACGCCGAGTTGGTTCGACCAGTTTCATATGTCAGACTTTCTTCCGAGTGGTTGAACATGCCTGTAAAATCTGGAAAAGATGAAAACGCGCAAAAATCTTTTACAGGGAACTATACAACATTTTTTTATGAAATATTAAAGGCTTTTAATCCGTTTTGCTGTTTCGTATTTAAGCGTAATTACATCAAAAGGGAGAATTCTCGAAAAGGCGGTTGTGCTTATTGGCGAGGAACAGTGGCATGTAAGCATCAAGACGTTATTGCTCATCTAACTATCCAAGACCGTGATGAAAATATCCTTAAGATTGAATTCATAGGCGACGTAAAGCATGACATAACAAAGCCAAAAGCCGCAAAAATGGTAGGAGAGCGACGTGAGACAGCAATTCAAGAATACGAACAAACAAATGCTACGCCATCAAAATGCCACAGAGATAAACTTGTGAAACTTTCATCGGAGTCTTTTCAAGCTGGCAATCGTTCTGGGGTTGGTATATCGCATTCCACAATGAAAAACATTCGTGCTGCGGCAAAAAAGAAAACACAAATCGATAAAAATCTGTTTACAGCTATTTCTTATCTTCAGCAATCGGTAGCACGAGAAGATGAAGCAAATGCTATAGAAGTGGGACATATGTGGAGAAAGTTGTTCGGTTATATTCAACACTTCAATTTAACTAATAACATCAATTTAGTGCTCTTCAACGAGGCGTCCGTGAGACTTTACCACGAACTTGCCAAGTACGACACTGTTTATATTGACGCCACTGGAAAGTTATTTTCGGACGAAGACTTGCGTGATCGTGGTCGACTTTTATACTATGCCATGGTTATACGACACCCGTATCCAAAATACCCTCCAATTCCTATTGTGGAGTACATTACGAGTTGCCACACTACCGATTCAATTCGCTTAATGTTAAGGACTTTGAAAGAAAAGGAGAAAGAAGTGTTTCCTAATTCGACTTCCTATACTACACCTGCATTAGTGATGACCGATTTTAGCATGGCTATAATTAACGCTTGTATAAGGGAGTTCACAAACGAGGCTGTCGAAGATTACTTGACGCGTGGTTATAATATCATCAACGGGGATGCAAGTAAAGAAGACGCTGAAAAAACAATCTTTCATGTATGTGCTGCATATATGCTAAAGTTAAACAAATTTCACGCGAAAAAACTGCACGAGAAAGGCAAACCAGAAAGTAGCCAGATTCATATTGCGATGCGTTTCTTTGGTCGACTGCTGTTCTGTTCAACACTTCAGGAGATGACGAATTTTGTCTCTCTTGCTCATTACATATTTCAAAGTAAATACGTGAGCCCAACATTGAACAACAAACTTGGCAAATTCTCCGATGCCATTCATAATTTTAAGGACCCAATTGAGATTGATAGTAACGGAGATGATTTTGAAATTGAAACGCTAGATAATGACGATGCTGAGAGGTTAACAGAAACACTGTCGAGCCTAAACGAAGAGAACGTTTGGATTACTTATTGGAATGAACGATTAGCTGAAATGGAAAAAAACGAAACAAATCATGGTGATCTTAACAAATACTTCATGCCAAAATACTTCATGCCTTTGTTTTCAAAAATTATCTACCAAGTTGCGCTTTGTGGTCACGGCTTCTTTTGGGTGATTTGACGCGATTTGATGACAAATATATTGCAAGAACAGCACTGAATAATTTTAATACTAAACAGCGTAATTATCTTCATGACAACAACACAAACGCTCAAGTTGAAGACTTTTTTGGTATAAAGAAGAATTGTTCTTTCAAGGGAAAACGAAACATGCGACTAGATAGATTTATTGTGGAGAATTGGAAAGACAATAAAGGACTACAAAGACAGTTTGTGGATGGCTTGATACAATCGGAGGGGTCAGGTTCTTTAAATACTAAATCAATTGAGAGAATGTCACTTATTTGCGGTGATGTTAAAAAATCTACAAAAGAGAACAGTACTTTGCCACTAGGAGAAGACAGCTCTTCTAATGACGAATGTAATGTGATGGAACCTGTCGAGCAATGGAAAAAATCGTCTCCACAAATAAAGAAGAAAAATAAAAAAGGTAAATATTTATCACCATCACAAACAAAACTTAAGTTCGAACCGGTGGCAGTGAAAACAACAGTAAACGCACATGCTACCCAAAAGCTCGACTGCAGCAGTAAAGAGTTCAAAATATTTGAGCAGAAGATGAGTGCTGACATCTGCAAAAGAAAAAAGAGTTTCAAGAACGTAAAGAAAGAAGTAAAGGCAATATGGAAAGGTTTGACCAATGAAGAAAAGCAAAAATACTCGCCCAGTAATCCACAGAAATCTGGCAGAAGCAGTACAAAAGAAAACACAGAAGATACCCATATAGGAGGACATTGCATTTGCAGGCAAAATAGAGAAATGAACAAGACTGTCAAATGCATTCTTTGTCAAGAAATATTCCATTGTCGTTGTGTCAACTTCTGTCCGGTTTTAGCCAATCTTGAAGCGACAAATTTTGTATGTGCTTCTTGTGTGAATATTCAGTACGCAGAATTCCTGGAATATGTTTTGGCCAAAGAGGATCCAACAGCTATTGATAATAATGCGATTATGCAAAAACTAAGCAACGAATTTAAACTGAAAGAAGTACCTTGTGTTGCAAAGTCTATGGATGTCGAAAAGAAGAATGAACATAATCCCACTCACGATCACAAAACGGAGACATTGACAATATTGCAATCTAGAGGAATTGAGAATAAAAAATCTAACTGTTGGCTAAACAGTATCTTACAATGCCTCTTTGCGAGTCCGTTACGTGGATTAATACACGAGATACATAGAAGTTATGCGGGAATATCAATATTACTGGATGGGTTATACTCCTGTTTCCAAGAAATGGCGGAAACTTCAAATAGCAAAAATTATGCTTCGTGTGTTCGGTTTGTAAATGGCCCTCTTCATGTGGCAGCTAGCGTTGGAATGCAGCCACAATTAAATTATCATCAAGATGGAAACGAATTGCTTAATAAGATATTTAACGAGATGTATTCTGAAATAAACGAGGTTCATAAACAACGCTTTACTTCCCTCGTTCAATGGCACATGATCGGTCTAAACAGATGCCTTGCTTCAGAATGTAATGCAATACGCGGCAGATCATTTCAACCATGGAATTTATTAATTGATATTCCCATACATCGTGAAAGCATCGAACTGAGGTCTCTCATAAGGACGTTAACGTTTGGAAGATTGTCCACGGAAGAGGATGATATTTGTCGCAATTGCGATTCGAAACCAGCTTCCCATTACGTTGAGCTCTTTCATAACATCCCCGATATGTCAATCATTACAATAAATCGTGTTAAGTGGAACGGACACAGCAGAATTAAGATCAGCACACCGGTATCGTGTGGTCAACGAATAAATTTTAGATGTACAACAACAACCAATTATGACGAGGATGATCTAATTTATAGTCTATTTGCTGCTGTTTTGCATTATGGTCCTAGTGCTGAGCAGGGACATTTCGTCAGTTATATATTCCACACAGATCAAACAGCGACGCTTTATGATGACACGATTGTCCAGCAGTGCAATACCCAAGAAATACTTCAATCTCAAGCATTCCTGCAAAATGTTTATATGTGTTTTTATGCCAAAGGAGATCGTTGGCCCGATTTTCTCAAATGTGAAAATAATTTAGTCAACTACACTGAGAAGAGAAGTGATGTTCCATGGTATATAAATGAAAATGGTGTTCAACGGGTTGTCAATATTTGGAATTACCAAAAGAAGGTTGTGTATAACTCTGTTTCTTCATTTGACTTGAATACTGTAAAGCCATTAAACTGGTTAAACGGGGATATTATAAGCTCATTTCTCACGAATATATGCCTAGACAGTTGCGATACTGGTGCAGGTGCTCATGTTCATGCGTTCAATTCCCACCTCTATGATGCTTTAAAGAATAACTTATCAGGGAACAGACTGGTTAATGCATCGCTAGCTGTTGATCCAAATGGATTTGATATTTTAATGTTTCCAGTAAATGTTGCAAGCTCTCACTGGTCACTTCTGGTGTTTTATCCGAAGTCTGTGATGTTAGCAAATTTATAGACAATATAAATTTAAGTTAATGAGACAACGCGTTGAAGCTAGTATGTTAAGCAAGATATCAGATAAGTTTCTGTCTCAAAGGCGGTGATTCCTTCCGTCCTGGCCTCAAGGAATGCATTGTTTAGTTTTACTTATTGACAGATAGTTCAAAGATCATTTTCATCATGGGCATGCTTTCACGTGAGCAGCCCTTGATATTGCATGCTAACGCTTCCTACTAACAAATTGACCAATCATAACGCGCAATATAATACAAGTTAATTAGCGCATAACTTGCAGGATGCTAACAAGATCATATCATTTATACTGAGCGCTTCGCTTACTCAAGTTATTGAAATAATTTCCCACCCACCCACCTCCTTGGCTATTCAGCCTGACGTTTGCTCTAAGTTAGAGTTACCTTTAATATGTTCAAAATTGCAAATTCATCGATATAATATTGGTAGTTAATATATCAGTGGAAATAATAGCTATTATATAAAAATGGAAGCAGCTATCATCAACTGTCTTCAACACCATATACTGGAGCAAGGACTCGAGAAAGGACATTTTGGAAAGAGACACAAACAATGTTGCTGCTAGATAATGCCTTTACTTTAGTATGTATATAGTTAAAAACTAACGTTTTCGGTCGCAGACTATTTTGTTATTTTGGTTAATAAATTTGTGGTTCGGGTTGAAGTCTCCCAAAATGTCAACTTCAGGCCCATAGACTCAATATACGTCACACATATACCATATAATTAAGGACTGTCCATATAGGGGTTTATCGCCCCTTGGTCAGGTTAAGAACTGCCCGTATGGGTCTAGCACTCTGGGTCAGGTTAAGGACTGTCCATAGGGGTTTCATTCCCCTTGGTCAGGTTAAGAACTGTCCAAGTGTTTCTTGGTTCAGGGTCGTCAGGGAATAGCTACCCCTGGCAAGGCTCTGCTTTATGGTCAGAGCATTCAGTTCAGTCAATCAGTTCAGCTTAAGGTGTGACGTGAGTAGGGATGATGTTTGTCATAATATGAGTCTTCACACCCCAGAACCCCTTCTCCCACAAAATATGTTTTGTTTGAATTGTGTTTTTATAAATATGGTTTTATATCAACAGCTTGGGTCATTAAATGCTATTATGACTCATACCATAACATCGACATATCCGCAATCAATTTCTTTGTTGGTTTTATAACAACTTCTTATGAAATACACGGGCATTCCGTTGATCCGCTGGAAAATTTGTTAATTCTTGCTCCGAACAAAATACCCAAACAAAATGATACCTGTAGCTGCGGAGTTTATGCCTGTATGAATGCGTTTTATTCAATAAATCCACAAGTGCATGTTCATTCTACACAGGACGTTGACAACATACGGTATTGGATTGTTCATCGTCTCTTGATGTTCAGTGGTGCCAATCGTGTTAAAACGAAAATTAGAAACGTTGTGGGCCAAATAAGTTGTGCCCAACTCAGCAAAAAGATAGTTGTAATAGATTTACCAGAGCTTGAAGAATCTGACGTTTCCAAAATATTTTTAAACATCGCGAAAGTTGTTTACAACCGACGATATTTTTGGAAAATGGCGCAAGGTAAAGAATTTTAAGATGTTGCTCTACTTAGGTATAATTAATATTCCGATGCGCAGTTAAAATGAAAAATTATATTGGATTATTTATGAATATTTTGTTTTCTTCAATCAACTAGATAAAAGTTGTAAAAAGGACGAGTCTACACCAAGTCAAGAAGCAAGAATTCCCAATAAAAAGGAACAACAACCTAAAGTATGTTATAAAACGCAATGATATCTGTACATAATAAACATAATAATGTACGATGTATATTTTCACTGTTATAATTGCGCTAACATATTTGACATTTCAGAAAAATGTATAATCCAAGGGACACAACTGATCAATTAATTTAGGTTTATTACATGGTATCTTATATTTCAAGGTATACGAGGATGAAACAGCCGATACGGGAAGAACATGCAGTGATACTGATGATAGAAGTGATTGGTCGCAGATGACTTCGATGACGCAGAGACTGTAGAACGCACTCGCAAATCTATTAAATCTACTACACTCCCGGTAACGTTGTTCACGTCAACTATTGGACGCGGAAGCGAAGGGAAATCGCAAGTGGTTTCATTAGTGGACATTGCTGACGCTATGTCTTTCAATAAGGCTGAAACGATTGAGCCAAGTGGAGTAAGAGACAGCGTACCATCGGAACCAGAAACTGGACTGACGTCAGGTATGTAATATATTTTTATGCTGGGACTCAGCTGCATGTGAAGGTAAAACGTTTGTAATAAATATGTTAAGTTATTTAAGTTACTAGTTTTGTCTTACTATAAATTATTTGGTAACTGTGAATCTCGGTGAAGAAGCACAATGAATGATGGCGTGTAGTACAAAACATGCTATGAGCTATTAACTGTACAGAAGCTTACAACGGTACCAAATATATTTATTCTGCATCGACATATATATATCGAAAGCACCCAAAAGTAAACTAAATTATCTTGTTCTATACTGTCTTTGTATTTCAATAAATGGTACATCTTCGATCTGACCGAAATTTAAAAGTATTGCATATTAATCGATTAGAATAATACCTGAATGAAATTCATGTATGACTATATAGCTAAGCTTTCGAACAGGAAGTTCGGATATCAAGGCGCTATACCTTACAGATAGAAACTTAGTTAGGTAAATAAACGTAATATTTCTCACAAAAAGAAAATAGTTATATTGAAGATCTTGCAAACCTACAAGTAACTTATTTTTCATTTAGTTGTTAGCAAAACTCTTGACGAAGAAATAGAAGACATGCATACACCCGACATCAAGACATTTACTTTACGACCTAGAGAAAATATCAAGGTATCTTGAAAATAGGGGAAATTTAAATCTAATTATTACATCATTGACGCGGTTTCTGTGTTATTGATCGATAGAGCTTTATTGATATATTTGTCTTTATCTATAGATAATTAGTAGAATCATACTACTATTGCAAATGCTGTAATTTGATTGGCTACGCTACTCGCTATGTAATTGTCGATAGATAGCGAGTAGCGAAACAGCAATCTCCTCGACGCGATTTTTAACGGATTTATTTCAATAAATTATGAAAAACGTTTTGAAATACTGTTTTCTTGCTGGTTTCTACTAAAACAATTAGATTATTCGCTCTCGATTTCTATGAGATGACAGTTCATTCGGGCTTCGCCTCATCAACTATCACCTCATAATCTAATTGTTAATTATTAGTAATCTGTATATTAGTATAATTTCTATATGATGCTGTATTTAATATTTCCGCTTTCCTCTCTTTAGACCTCTTTACGCATTACAGCGCGCAGGGTCCATTGTCGCATTTTCTGACTGTACTATTATTACTATACTTCTTGACGATATTTCTATATAGTTCTTCTATTTTACTATGCCATTCTTAGGGTGATTAACTTATGTATATTTCTTAACTGATCAAATGCATTAAAATATATTAACCTTTTTCGTTTTGCAGAGAAAGTATAGGTCGAGTATGTACGAGCTTGGTTCTCCTGCAGATGTGTTCAGTGACAGTGATGAGGACGTTGGTAAGAGAAAAGCAGTCAAAACAAGTCACAATCGTCAAATAAAGCGAAGCCACAAGGGCGAATGGAAATATTCTAAAATATCTGCAAATGTCTGCGATTACGAAACCATACTTGTGAAGAAGCGGAAGCTTTCCACTGGAATTGGATTGTGGCAGATGAACATTTATGATCACGATCAGTCTCGTTGCATTAAGAACATTACAACACCTGCGTTAGCATGGAAAAAACTGCCAAAACGTCAAAAGCAGGTACTCGTATTATTTCTCCGTTTTCTATAGCTTAATGTATTTTCCTTAACTTACATATTTTCCTATAGACGATCAAAGCTGACTATATATGTGGTCCGGCTTTTTTCAAAAATAACAAATACACCCTTTAGATAATTACGTCACGAATACTTCCTTGGTCAGCTTTGTTCTGCAAGCTTCGCTCTCGTGAATCAAGACGAAAGCTGTTCGCTCACGATTCATGAGACTGAGGTTCCCATAATTATCGAAAAGGTGTATTAAATGAAAATTGTGGCATATCAAATACTAATATATAGTTATGTAATTACTTAGTATTGGAACTCGTTGGCAGATAATGAAAATTCTGGTTTCTACCTTCGTTGGAATACATTTTGGGAGGAAAAATTCCCAGACGATTGGCTGCTTTTTATCCGAAAAAAGAAAAGCTCTATTCAGCTTGAATTGCGGGGAGCATTGGAACGGGGAACACAATCGACACCTACATATGTATCGGCGTCATACGTCAATTTTCTTGCATATTACAAGAAATACTGCAAGGATTGGAAGGAAACCCCACCAGAGAATTATATTGAGGATTATTTTTCGTTGTTGCATAAAGAATGCTTGGTAGAGGTATTAAAAGAAACCAAACTTAATGCTGGACATTATCGACCATCCTGGGTTTTTGATCTTATGACGAAACTTCTATTCCGAACAATGGAACAATATCGCCAATCGAAATGTCCCTTAACACTATTTCAACTATGTCGAACAATTTTAAATCGAGGAGAAGCACTATATTCACTTCGCTTTTGTTTTGGAAAAATCAATGATCCTGAATTGAGGAGAAAACTATTCCATACGCAGCAGGTTAATTCAGATTAAAGAAGACAAAGAAAGTGTAACCTTTAGTTTATAAAAAATATATATAGGCGTGTCCCAGATATAAGTACATGCGCATATATCTAGATTCTGATTTTAACATATGTTATATAGCCTTTGTAGGATAGAGAAATGAGATAGACTAAAAGACGATTCGGACGTTCGTTCTTCATCAGTAAAAGCCTATTTAAGCCTTAGCTTTAGACCTGGCTCAATTTCCATATTATTACACTCCTGATCCCGATCCTAATCCTAATCAAAAGGATTAAAGTTATAGGATTAAAAGCATAAGGGTTAGTTGGAGCTACTAATTGGGATCAAGGTTGTATTTAGATTAAAGATTTTGGAAACCAGTACGTCCCCTCTATCAGTTTGGTAGACTGAAAAAGTTTCCCGAAAAAGTGCTTCAAACTCGTAAATATGATCTTCATATAATCAGTTACATAACACTAAAGGATGAATTCCTTGAAAAAGTTCGATACGCGCCTTTAATAGCATGAAAAATATGGTTTATTGCGAGAACAACCGCTTGCGAAGCCATGTCAAAACGCACAAAGACAGACTCAAAGAGCAATCTTTTGCGATTTTTCCTGCGAACACGAATAGCCGAATCGCGATTAAAACCACGCGAAATGAAGCGCACAATACTATAGAAGAATGAATTTCTTTACGGTAAAGATTGCATTAAAAGTGTTGCAGTGATTAAAGGATTTACCAAGGCTAACGCTGTTTGAGTGCGAATCTGAAAATGAATATGAAACAGCATGAAATTTGAATTTGAAACAAAATATTCCGGGGGGTTTGTAATCCTATCATTCTACACAAAGAACGATTTCAACCTCTTTTTCTAAGTGAATAATTGTGGTCGTTTTGAAATTATTTACACTTGAGCGTAATCTTTAATCAGCTGGTAGAATTCTACCGAAAACAAAGAAAATTGTATTTACATTCAGACTAAACGGACATTTAGAAAAGGTGAAATCCCACCCGGATTTTTGACTTCAAGCACTAGTTGTGTTTTGCGATTTTTGCAGCTGAAACAGCAAGTTGTTTGAAGATAAAAAGTACATCACATCATTTTATGATAGTTGTAGATGAATGAATTTCGATGACTATACTCCAACCCAAACGCGTGCCCCGTGAGAAGCGTTTACTTTCTCGATTGTGTTGTTATCATTCGCTTCAGGTTACAAAAGCCGTTTCTCATGCGCTGCGATTTGCGATTTTTCCCGACAAAACGGCAAAGGTTTTTGAGGCTAAGTTTGCTTCATATAATTCATTATATTGTAATAAAGAATGAATTTCGGTATGGAGGAGCTACAATGCGTATCTTACGAGATATAGCGAAAAATATTTTAGCCGATAGCTTGCGACAATATGGCGTAGCATGAATTTACGTCTCGGTCGCGTAGGTTCTGCGAATTTTCCTGACTTCCTATTTCGCCCAAATAACTTCGAAATACTTTTGTTGAATGCGTAATATTCTGAAGAAGAATGAAATTGATAAACAAGTCTATTCCGTCTAAAGCAACTGAGTAATTCCACATTTTGTACGTCAGATACCTGACTATTTTCACGAATGTGAATCTGAATGTGAATGTGAAAGTGAATATGAAACTGTAGAGCGGACGGTCTTCAAGCTCGACCTTTTGCCCCGGAATTACGATAAACAAACATCTCGACGCCAAATCCAAATCTTGACAATATATAGGTCGGGTAAAAGACTGGGGCAAGTGACTAAAATAAGTGTTTTAAGCCGGTTTTAAACCGAAATAAGTGTGAATAAAAGGTTATATATGGTAGCCAGTGTTTGTCAATAAGTACGAGTAACACATGTAGCTACATCGGTTTTGGGCTTTGGCTGAATGTCTGATATACAACTGTTCAGGGCATGAAAATGCACGTGTATGAATACTTGATGTAGTTTCAGACATTCAAGATTTCTTATAGTCTTATGCACTAGTATATCCCGACTTTGTGTCAGTGTTAAAACCCTAGCTAGTATGATGTCAACATTTGTTAAAACTCTGTATTTCCCCCGCAAAGTCCTGTTAAAACCCCGGAATATTGGGGGGAGGGCCGAGGGGAGTTCAATTGACTAGTGCAGTACTGTGGGGCTGTGGAATTCATGGAAGCAATGCCATACAGTCAATCAGTATACAGTATAATGTATACTGCACTACATTATAAACTCATAAGTATAGTTGATAAATACTATCATCAAACCATTAATTATATTTTGATATCAACTTTGTCTAGATATTAAATGGCAGACGATTTGTCAAGGGAACTTAAGTGTTGGATGTTAATGGGTGTTAACCTGCATCGGTCCTACTTTGTTAGCATATGGTATTAAAACTGTAAATATGTATGCAGTAAAGTCAGGCAATTTAAAGTCTTTTGTCTGAACATGCAGCTGAATATAGAATGAACATGAAGAACATGGACTACAATGAGCTCACATTAATAATCTCCATTTCTCTATTTCCCAACATATATTAGCTAAACTTGGTCTTCGACAACTGTATATTTGCACAAATATATGTACATTTATATAATTAATTAAAAAGGAATATATATAATTGCATAATATAAGTACTGATATATTAGGCATCAATCACTTTTGTAATATTGTGGCGTCGCACACTCTTCTCGTTTTTTTTGCTTCAGACTGCTTGGTACTGTTCAAAAGTGCAGGAGGCCTTTCCTCATTGTCTGCCTCCAAGATGATCGGTAGTTAGCTGTAGCTTCCCATGTGATTAAGTTCATATAACTATTTCTTTATGTTGACATTAGAGCTTTCATACTGGATATATTTCCATTTCAAGAAAACTAATATGTAAAAATTAGAAGCATTTAAACTGATGATAGTCGAATAAAACTATTAATATACGGTGTAAAAACGGTGTATGAATTTACTTATTGAAATATCTTACCATTTAGATACAAATATATGCTTTTCTCTGTTCGAAATTTTTAATTTTTTCCCCTCAACTTCGTCGAAATTTGTCGCGTGCCTTTTTAAAAGAAATATCTCCATGTTTCAAATATAATTTTTAATTTACAGGGTAGTTTGATTTTTGAAATTCAAAATTCGATCATTTATTAAAGCTGTCAAATGAGGTTATAGGTCATAGGTCAATTAGTCACGGCTACTTCCGGTTTTATTCACTTCCGTCATAGGGTGTTGCGGTGCACATTCGACGAAAGATCTGTAAAGTTTCCTCCCTTTCTCTTTAATTAATCTTTAATTAAAAATATTTACACACGGTAGCCTATTCAGTGGATAAGTATTTACAGTACTGGTTTTCAAAGGGCCGTCCTTTCGGAGAATACGAGTCTGCAGTAATGCGGGCAGCGGAGTATTAGTTATATATTTTGGAAATATATTTTATTATTTTGGTTTGTTTCTGTTGATTTTCACGACTTTGATCACATCAAATGACCCAAATGTGCTATGGAGTCCTATGGAATGAATTTAAGAACAATTTTCTTACTATTGCTGAAAAACACGCGCCAGTTAGACAACGTCGCGTTAAGAGTGAACATAAACCATGGCTGACAAAAGAAATAAAGCGTTTAATGCACCATAGGGACTATCTTAAAAGGCAGAGTGTTCGCTTAATTAACATCAAGTAATTATAACGAGGCCTACAAAAGGTGCAAGAATAAATTAAATACGACTAAGGAAGAATACTTTAAAACGAAGTTATCCAATGCAAGTAATAGCAAAGAGAGTTGGCAGGCTATTAATGAGCTTTTAAACAAAAAGCCTAAAACTACCCAGGTAACGCAGCTAAATGTAGATGATCAAGTTATAACTGGAGACACAAATATTGCGGACTGTTTTAATCAGTATTTTTCATCCATCGGTTGTAAATTGTCGGATAATGTCCAAAATATTAATGTTGACCCTATGACATTTGTCACTCCTGTAGAGAGTTCGTTTCACTTTTCTTGTATTTCAGTCCAGGAGGTTTTTGACGCTATAAACCAACTTAATTTAAGGAAATCACCAGGACTGGATGGCATAAGTGTAAAATTATTAAAAGATACAAGCGATGTTATCGCGCAACCATTAGCCAATATCTTTAATCTATCTCTTCAGACTGCAATTTTTCCTGACGACTGGAAAATCGCCAAGGTATCACCAGTCTTTAAGGAGGGAGTAAAAATGATTGCGGAAATTATAGGCCAATCTGAATCTCTGTAATTTCTGTGGTTGCTAAGCTGTTTGAAGGGCTAGTATACAATCAATTGAGAACGTTTATTGCCGACAATAGCATTCTTGTAGAGCAACAGTCCGGTTTTCGTTCGCAACACTCTACTGAGACGGCACTCTTAGGTTCGACAAATGAGTGGTTATATAACATGGACAGTGGCTTAATCAATGGAGTCCTGTTCTTGGACTTGAAAAAAGATTTTGACACTGTCGACCATGAAATCTTATTAAAGAAACTTCACTTATACGGCATAAAAGGAACTAGTTACGCGTGGTTTAAATCTTATATCCAAAATAGAAAACAGATTTGTTTAATGAATGGGAAAAAATCACACGCTAGAGAAATTAGATGTGGGGTACCGCAAGGATCTAATCTTGGCCCCATTCTGTTCGAATTCCTCTTGCATATAAACGATCTACCTAAGTGTCTAGAAACAACCAAGGCTAACGTTGTTTGCTGATGACACAAATCTTTGAAAAGTGAAACCATCATGACGTTAAAAGCTTTAACTAACAGACTACCTGATTATGTGCAGAATTTCTTCACGAAATGTGAAAATAGTAATTATTCTCAAAGGAGTAATAATGTTAAACTATCTTTACCTAAACCAAGAACTAACTTTCTTAAAAGAAGTTTCTCTTATAGAGCAGCACAAGGGTGGAACGAATTATCGGATGAAGTAACTAATAACATTCAGGATTTGTCTTTACCCTATTTTAAATGGCGTTTAACCATTGCACAATAATGTATAATGCATTTCCGAAATTAATGGGTGTGTAATAATTATGTGCTGTAATTAATTAGTAAACAATTATAGTTACTGTGTGTTCGATAATATATAGCACGGCCCTTTGAAAAACAGATTGTACATATTATACTGAATAGGCTACCGAGTACCGTGTTAAAATAAATTTTATTAAAGATTAAAGATTAAAGATTACTTTCAGACATGTTTACTGTATGTATTGGAATTTTATCGTACTCTGCTATCAAAGATTATAATCAACAAGGTAATAGGTTATTTTTCTAATCGAAATTGACTCCTCTGCACCCTGTGATTTCATCCGGCATCTTGTTTAATATCGAATCGAATCACTGATCTATATTTACACTGGATTGAAATGGATTGGGTGACCAAAAGGATCGCAGGCTCTTGAAAACGCTGGAAATGTAAATTAAGATGAAATCTTCCAACAGTATCCGAGAAAAATCTCGTTTGGCAAAGAATGTTGTTGGTTCGCTGCAAATGTTTTGTGATGACTTCAATGGCTTCAACGTACAGCTTATACGTATAGGTAATAGTATGGTTTCGAGTGCAATTTGGAAAAAACATGCACGAGTGAGTTTTTCAAAGACGATCAAAATTGCACGAGTTCGAAGGACGAGTGCAATTTGACGTCTTTGAAAACTCACGAGTGTTTGTTTTTCCAAATTTCACGAGAAACCATACTGTTACTTATTAATAATATACATGAAAAAATTACACGCTTTGATAACACTTGTGCACTCACCTACGCCGTTTAAGCATTGTTTTCGTTGCTTGTTAGCAAACCTTTTCAGTCTATGTGCTCCTTGAACTTAAATTGTTGTATTCACGTACGATTTTCCAAAAAGTGAAAATTTACATTGCTAATATCCGCCGCCATGTTGATTTTTCTTGCCTCGTTTCCAGGCTCTGATCTTGTTTTGTTAATTTGCACTGCTGTAATTGCACAGTGTGCAATTTCAAAAATAATTGCACTGCTCTTAGCCAATCAGAATTGAGTAATTTTTTGTAATATGTCTAATATCTATCTTGCCAAATCTTGCCTATTTAACAAGTCCCTTAATTGCGTTATTGGAATAAAGGTACTGTACCACTCTCCTCCGCAGAGGCTGTGAGCTATTAAAAATAATTAGTCGTTTTTAATAGTGAGGTCTGGAGCAATTTCATTAGTCTTACACGAAGTTTTGAATGAAAATCCTCGAGACCTCACTATTAAAAACGACTAATTATTTTTAATAGCTCACAACCTCTGCGGAGGAGAGTGGTACTGTACACAATGACACTCAAAGTGATTAATTGACATATTTGATATGATATGTAACAGGGTGGGCCATGAAATGCTTTTTATTAATCTGGGATGGGCCATGAAATTTTGTCGAGTTTTCCAGGATGGGCTACCAGATTTTTAAAGAAAAAGTTATTTTTCCCTCGACCCCCCCTAGCAGTTATTTTCTGACCGGTCCCTAAAATCCAGTTAACTGAAGTATTGTCTTAAGGACACCAGAACTTCGCTTCCAAGGTACTGGTGGGTCAGGGGTGCCCCTCAGTTTAGGCTTGGCACCCCTTGCCCAAAGTTACGCCACTGAGTCGAATATCAGGGGTTTTAAAGAGAAATTTAGAACTGCACACACAGGGATGTTGCGAAGTATTTGAAGTTGAGCGGGGTGACAAAGGATAATTTTACCTGAATTCGAACTTCAATGTTAAAATTTACCTGAAGTGTAGTAGTTGTAATGGACTTTCCAATGCATTGACTGCCATTGTAAATTATTAATAACGTTTGTGATTTGTAGGAAAAAATAGGAGGGCTGGGGGTCATCACCTAGAACATTTATATATTTTTGAAGCTCGATGATTGTTTAGCGCGAGTATTGACTTGAGTTAAGTTGAATGATGGAATACTCAGAACGCTAATATGATATACAATTTTATTTCACATAGAAATTCGTCGGTACAATTTGTTGATTTGTTTTGAAGAGATTTTCTCTTGAGCGCCAAGCGAGACTGTCTCTTTCTAGGCGTTACTTACAAGTTATTTTATAGACAAATGAGTAGGCGTAAAAGCTATTAAGTTCCTGTCAAGCCCCCTGCTAGTACAGAAGTTAATGAATATTAACGTTGAACCATCGAGACAGAACTAGTGGGAAAATGAACATGTCGACCAGATCTTGTTTTTCGAACAGTGGGTTCGTCTTGTGTTGCTGGAGTTGTTGGAATTGCGGGCGTTGGAGTGGCAGGCAACACAATATCTGCATCGAGATGTGCAGGCTTGAGGCGATCGATGGATACATTGTCAGTGTGAGTGCCGAGGTCGACTTTAAAATGCTTCTTAGAGCGCGAAAGAACTTTAAAGCGGCCGTCGTAAGGTGGTTGCAATGGTTTTCGTACGGCGTCTCGACGAATGAATGAAAACGTGGGTGCAGGTCTGTAGGTCGTTTGGAACATTGGTTGTTTGTTGCTGGTGACGGTCTTTTGGAGGTTGGAGATCATGTACAGTTCTTCTGAGGCGGCCGACGTAGGAAGTAGGGTCAAGGGAGGATGGGTTGGGGAGGTTGATGAAAGAATTCTCCTGGCAAGCATAGGGTTATTCGAGGTCATGGCGACACGCTATAAAATAGCTCCTGTCTTATTTTTTATTTTCTTGCTTACTGGAGGAATTCTGCTACTCAATTTTAGACAAGACTCTGCGGTTGTTAACGTTGCTGGAATACAACTGTGTAATAGGCTATTATTTACCAAATATTCTCGTTTTTTGACTCGATTTGTTTGGCATCGTCCGATCGAAGTTACAGCAACAAAGCATATTAAACTTCAGTCAAAGTTTAATATCAATCTTCCTGTTCACAAAGCAAGTAAACATGGACAAACGACCCGGGCTCTTCCTGATAAGTTGTTTGCCATTGATCTTACTATTTATTTGGATGTTCAAAAGAACCCTGTTCCTGAAACAGAAGCTTAAATTTCCCGACTTAATATGACTCATATGCATTTAAATTTACCGTTAACAATGGAGGAGTAATTAATAGCTCGAGGAGTCAGTTTCTGGCGTTTGAATCGGGCTACAGAGTGTCTCAGTTTTTACACTATGGTATATCATAGGTTCAGAGAAGTCCATACCCCAGTCAAGTACGTGAAGAGACATCGTTACGCTCTGGAATATATCGAATTCCCTCAACATACGCCACACGAAGGCCAAGTAAAATTCAGTCTAAGAATTTAGGTGCTAATTACAATAATCTTATAAACATTAAACCTAGTAGCAATGGCACTGAGACTATGGATTGTATCTCGCTTTACTCAATACTCGGTCTTTGAATAACAAAGCCATGTATCTAAAAGACTGGGTAGTAGAACATAAAATAGACTTTTTGGCTATAACTGAAACTTGGTTGGATTCGGAGTATCAAGCTGCAAATACAATAAATGAACTTTGCCCTCGGGGGTACGCATTGATGCATGTCCCGCGACAAAGTTGCCAAGGAGGCGGTGTTGGCCTATTATACAACAAGTGCTGCAAGATGGAAATGCAAAGCGTTGCGAGTTATTCATCATTTGAATACATGGAAATCTTGTTCAGACTACCTGCAACCGTTTTAAGAATTGGCATATTATATCGACCCCCGCCATCTACAAAAAATGGGCTTACAGCTGCTATGTTTTTCAAAGAATTTTCTGATCTACTTGAGCGATTGGCCATATCCAGTGGCAACCTTATATTATTGGGAGACTTTAACTTTCACGTTAATGATGATACCAATGGACAAGCTGCTACATTTCTGGATTTATTAGATTCTCACAATCTTATACAACATGTTTCAGGACCTACTCATAAATATAATCACACTCTTGATTTGGTAATCACTAGAGAATGCGAAAACATTATTCACAACTGGTCAATCTCGAACCCGCATTTGTCCGATCACTTGGCTATTCATACGAAACTGTCCCTTGCTAGGCCTCGTCCATCAAGGTCCCTCGTCCTTAAAAAACAATTCCGAAAACTACGGAGTGTTGATGCTACTGCTTTTCGAAATGACTTTATTACATCTGCCCTCTTTTCCTCGCCAGCTTGTAATGTTGACGAGTTATGCGATCAGTATGATAGTGAACTGCGCAAGGTTGTTAACAGCCATGCTCCTTTAAAGACGAGTTTGATAACCTCACGACCGTCTTCGCCCTGGTATTCTGAAGAAATCTCCACAGAAAAATGCAAGCGCCGTCAGCTCGAAAGACGTTGGCGTAAATCTGGTTTGGAAGTTGATAAACAACAGCATGCGGATCAATGCAGACGGGTTAGGGAACTTATCAAATCGTCAAAGATGAATTACTACTCTGCCATTATTGCTGAAAACAAATCAAATCATAAAATCTTATTTGGTACAATAGACCGCATGTTATACCGCACACCTGAAAAACATTATCCCACATGCAGTTCCACTACTGAACTATGTAACAAATTCGCGGATTTCTTCACACAAAAAATCGTGACCATAAGGCGCAATCTAGACGCAATGCTGATAACTGATTTCGCGAAATATGATCAATTTGATAAAGCTACCATTAATTGTGAGCTGGCCGAACTTTCTCCAACTTCAGAAGAAGAACTTTCTGATTTAGTGAAGAAGATTGCTTCTAAATCGTGTTGCTTAGATCCTATACCAGCATCACTTCTCGGACATTGTATAAGTGATTTACTTCCCATCATTCTAAGGGTAGTGAACATGTCACTTGAGTCAACTGTAGTACCTAGCTCCATGAAGAAGGCTGTGTTGTGTCCCTTACTGAATAAATCGTCTCTGGATTTTGAATTGTATCCTAACTTTAGACCGGTTTCAAATTTGAAATTTTTGTCTAAGGTTACGGTTGCAGCAGCACGTTTATGGGACTACCTGTGTGAAAACGACTTGAATGAGACTTTCCAGTCAGCATACAAGAAACATCGCAGCTGTGAAACTGCACTTACGCGTGTTGAGAATGATATATTAATAGCTATTGACATAGATTTATCAGCAGCTTTTGACACTGTTGACCACGAAATCTTGTTGCACAGATTGCACTCTAAATTTGGCATAAAAGGAAAGGCTTACGAATGGTTTCGCTCATATCGCACAGGTCGCACTCAGTTAATCGGTACGGATTTTGGGGCCCATGTTGTTTTTATTATATAAATCACCATTAGGAGATTTTTTATTTCGAAAGCATATGTCGTTTCACCTATACGCGGATGATGACTCTACACTACGTTTGCGTGTAATGATGATGTGGAACTTTATTCTGTCATTTCTCGAATAGAATACTGTCTCGCTGACATCACCAACTGGATGACTTGTAACAAACTGAAATTAAATCCAGATAAAACGGAATTCCTAATTTTTCATTCTAAGTTGAGACCAATGTCTTTGTTGCCGTCTATCGCTGTTGGAAATGAAATTATTCAACCTAAAGACAAAGCACGCAATATATAACTTAACGATGTCACATCATGTAAACGATGTAGTTAAAGGAGCATTTTATCATCTCAGAAATATTGCTAAGATCAGAAAGTACATTAGTGCTGACATCGCAGAAGTTCTTATCCACTCCTTCGTCAGCTCAAAGCTTGACTTTTGTAATGCGTTTTTCTACGGTCTCCCCAAATATGAAATTAATAAGCTGCAAATGTTCAGAACGCAGCAACTCGAGTTATAGCTTGTCTGGGTAAATACGACCATATTACCCCAACTCTCAAGATGCTGCACTGGTTGCCAGTACAGCAAAGAATCATTTTTAAAATTAACTTGATGTGCTTTAAAATATTTAACAACGTGGCTCCGAAATATTTGCAAGAACTCTTATGCCGCTATCAGTCGGCAAGGCGTCTTCGATCGTCCTCAGACAAATGGCGTTTCACAGAACAACACTATAATTTAAAGACCCATTATTACTATTATTATGTTGTACCGTAGACACGTTCAGAAACGCTGTGTCCGAATGCGGGTAGTTCCAAGGAAGCGAGTGAGTGAGGCAAGGAGAGATGACTTTCGAACTGTTTGCCGCGGTCGGTGGTAACGACGTGTGGAACACCGAAACGCGCGATCCAATGAGTGACGAAAGATTGGGCAACTGAGTCAGCTGTGATGGTGGAAATTGGAATTGCTTCAGGCCAACGAGTAAAGCGAGCGATGCATGTCAAGAGGTAGGGGTAGCCATTGGAAGGAGGTAAAGGGCCAACGTGAACATGGGAAAATCGGCGGTGGGGATCTCAAAGTTGGAGAGAGGGGCACAAGTGTGGCGGTGAACTTTGCAGCGTTGACATTGCAGACATGTGCGGGTCCATTGTCGGACATCGCGATTGATGTTGGGCCAGACATATCGGTCGGTAATCAGACGTTGAGTTGCCTTAATACCGGGGTGGGAGAGGTTATTAAGGGAGTCGAAAATGGAGCGGCGAAAGGCGTGGGGAACAAAGGGTCGAGGTTTACCAGTGGTATTATCGCAGGCAATGGTGGTATTGGAGGTGGGTGGGATGATTTCGGAATTGGAAAGGTGATAACGCGGGGTCAGTGCGAAATTTGGCCAGTTCTTCGTCATTCTGTTGAGCCAAAGCCATAGCGGCAAGATCGATGGTTGGTGGGGAAGGAGTGAGAGTGGCGATGCGCGCGCGATAAGGCGTCGGCGACTGGATTTTCATTGGCGGAGGTCGGCGGTGAATTGGGAAATGAAATCCAAGTGGCGTATTTCTCTGGGGGAATGACGATTGACGGAATTGTGTAAGGCATAGGTCAATGGTTTGTGGTCGGTCAAAACAAAGAACTGACGGCCTTCGAGGTGGTGGTGAAAATGGCAAATGGAGAGGTACACTGCGAGGAGTTCACGTCCGAAGGTGCTGTATCGGGTTTCCACGGGTTGAAGTCGTTTCGAGAAGAAACCAATGGGTTGCCAAACGTTGTGAACCTTTTGTTGAAGAGCAGCGCCAACGGCAACATCAGATGCATCTGTCATGAGGCACAGTTCAGCGTCATGCTTGGGATGGGACAACATGGTGGAATCAGCAAGCGTAGTCTTGATCTGGTTGAAAGCAGAGGTGGAAGCTTCGGACCAATCAAGAGGTGATTTACGAGATGGCTTGGTTGAACCAGGAGATTTGAGCATGTCGGTGAGAGGTTGGATAATGTGGGAACACTTGGGGATGAAACGGCGGTAGAAATTCACAAGTCCAAGGAATTCACGCAGTTTGCTAAGAGAGGAAGGACGGGGAGAATCACGAATGGCTTGGACTTTGGAATCGAGGGGTTGGATGCCGTGTGGAGTCACTTAACTTTATGACCAAGGAACTCGAGGGTGGAAACACCAAAAACAGATTAATTTGACGGGATTGGCCGTATTGTCGGGAACGGTCGAATAGAAGACGTAGATGGATTTCGTGTTCGAGTGCGTTGGTGCTGGCAACGAGTGTGTCATCGATGTAGACAAAAACAAAATCGAGACCACGAGTTACTTCATCCATAAAACGTTGAAAAGTCTGCGTTGCGAAGACCAAAGGGCATTTTGGTGAATTCGAACAAACCAAAAGGGGTGGTAATGGCGGTCTTGCAAATGTCGTCTTTAGTTATAGGGATTTGGTGGTATGCGCGGACGAGGTCAATCTTGGAGAAGATGGTTTTACCATGGAGGCTGGCGGAGAAATCTTGAATATATGGAACGGGGTATTGATCGGGTATCGTGACACGGTTGAGACCACGATAGTCGCCGCATGGACGCCAATCACCAGGGGGGGAAGCCCAAGGACTGCTGGAGGAGCAAACAATTCCCTTGTCCAACATATGTTGAAACTCATCCTTAGCGATATTGAGTCGTGCTGGTGGAAGTCGCCGAGGTCGAGCAGAGCAAGGAGGTCCTCGAGTAAGGATGTGGTGAGCCACGTTGTGTTTGACAGTAGTTTACTTGGTTGTTGGGCGGGTAATGTCTGGGTACTCGCCAAGTATTTTCGTGAAAGGAGTTGAAGGCGGAGAAGCATAGACAGGACTAAGGGAGGTTATTGGCGAAGTAACACCGTTAACGCGCAGGTTGGTTTCTGCGTCAATGAGCTGCGGGTGCGTACGTCAACGAGAAGGTTGAAATGACGTAGGAAATCAGCGCCTATGATGGCGTGGTTGACATCGGCGATGGTGAAGATCCAGGGAAAGGATCGTCGAAGACCGAGATTAAGGGTCAATGATCTTGTACCGTACGTAGCAATTGTGGAGGAATTGGCTGCCTGAAGATCATAGCCTTGACGATGAGCACGGTCTCTTGGTCGTGGTGGTAGAAAGCACCGAACGTGTTGTGGTACCAACATACTGGTGAGCGAAGACGTTGGTCGTTGCGGCCACGATCATCATCGCGATGTGGCGAGGGAGAACGGGAACGTGGAATGGACCGACGGCGATCGCGTGGGCTGTAGTCGTGTTGCGGTGGGGTAAAGGTTTGGTTGAGGTTGTTGATGGTGATGGTCAGCTGAGAAACAAGGTCTCGAAGTTCACGCAATTCGGTGGATTGTGTTGAGGTGGTTGGTTTTGGTGAAACTGTTGACAGGGTTGAAGGTACAGCATGTGTTGGGGCAACTTCAAGGATCTTGTCAGCCAATTTTGCTAAGCTCTCCGCGTTAAGATCGTCCTTTGTTGAAGCCAAGATTAGCTGTGCGTTTGGGAGCCGCTGAAGAAATAGTTGCTTCATTATCGACGGTTCGAGTTGATTTTCTCCCAACAACTGTTGCATTCTACGATAGAGTTGAGACGGTTTGCGGTCTCCTAATTCCTCGGTGGTGAGAAGCTGGACGAGGGCGCTGTTGCTCCGAGGCTGAAGTGCGTTTGACCAATTCGGTTTTAAGGCGAGTGTAAGGAGTCTCGGCCGGTGGGTTGATCAGAAGATCTCGAACTTCTTGCGCGACTTCGGGTTGGAGCGAGCCAACGACATACGCGTATTTGGTTTGCTCTAAGGTTATGCCTCGGGTAGTAAATTGGGCTTCGACCTGTGCAAACCAAAGAGCTGGGTCACTGGGCCAGTATGGTGGCAGTTTGATGCTGACGGAGGTCACCGGTGAAGGTTGTGTGACGGTGTTGCTTGAGGAACTTTCTGGCTGTGATGAACTTTCGGTACTCATTTCTCGTCGGGGTCACCAATTTAGCGCGAGCATTGACTTGAGTTGAATGATGAAATACTCAGAACGCTAATATGATATACAATTTTATTTCACATAGAAATTCGTCGGTACAATTTGTTGATTTGTTTTGAAGAGATGCTCTCTTGAGCGCCAAGCAAGACTGTCTCTTTCTACGTTATTTACAAGTTATTTCATAGACAAATGAGCAGGCGTAAAAGCTATTAAGTTCCTGTCAACAAGTATTAAAATTAAGTGTTAGTGCCAAGTGTTACGCCTAAAGGAAATTAACTGTTAATACTATTTAGCGTGGTTAGATTAGTTAAGGTGAGGCCATTTCATAATAGCGCGTAGTTAAATCGCGTGACGAGACGCTAAAAGGAAAACAACAACATTCAAAGGCATATTTTGCGAAGATTATGGCTACGTACAAAAATTATTCTAAAAATTCAGATTTATATAAGTGCACATTTATCACTTATTTACTGAGACCGAGGGAAACAGCGTGTTTTGTGGCCCCGAGACCGCCGCAAAACAACGGCGGTCGAGGGGCCAAAAAACACGCTGTTTTCCCGAGGTCTCAGTAAATAAGTGTTTTATTATATAGCAAGTGTCAAAATCTGAATAGTTCACTTGGTATTCCGTCTTTATCTCTTAATAATAGATTATCTTCTTCTGAACGACTTGCAAACCGACCGGTAGACGCGAACAGCTCGCGCCTCACTTCCGGTTTTATTATTGACCGGTCAATAATTGTTTCATTGTGGACCGGTTGCAAGCATGCAGTGAACATGACGTTTTGTGGACCGGCACGTGATACGGTTTTGTCCAATCGGCAAACAGGAAAATTGAACTTTGACACTTGCTATATAATAATTATACTTTTAGAACTGCACAAATTGATTTAGAACTGCACATTTTGTGTAGAACTACACGTTACAAAATCTCTGTCAAGTATTATTGTAATAAAATGATCGAAAATCAGGAAAACTCACGCTTTCAATACATCTAAACAACTCCATGATAAAAATGTTCAACCTGGTGGGAAAGAACTTGTTTTCCCCTTTTTTGTACTTCATTATAGACTGCGACAACATTTCACATATAATAAGGATCCTAAGCAACGTTTAATTTACTATACAGGGAGTGACAAAACCGTTGCTTACTTCATGCACACTTTCTGCTAAGGGCGACAGGGTGATCCTAGCAGCAGGTCGGGTTACCCTACTATAAATCGGCTACGCTATAAGCCGATAAACCTGGCGGTAGGCTTTGTTTACATAACATGCACCAGGTAGGGTTCCCTGCCTGGCGGGACATGTTTATTCGTTATGAATGTGACAGCATGTCAAACAAGAACGTACGTATCGCATGAGTATACATATACTGTACATATCAACATGAAGAATAATTTAAGCCATATCATCAAAATAGAACGAATTATGAGCAATCGTTTGAATAACCCGTGGCATTTTCAAGTACACTGTGCTCGGCGATCACGCATGGGTATAGGGCTACCCTATCGGGGCAAGATAGCCATGTCAGTCTGTCCATACAGTACATGGGGACCTATACCTCGTGTAAACACTCGCTATTTTCACCCTTAAGGTCCGTCAATATTTAGTTTCCTATTGCTGAAGATCCCTATTGCTATTTAGTAATTATGCCTACAGTATTACGTATTGTTAAATTCCCTTATTATTGAAGACCCTATATATTGCTAAGATCCCAAAATCCTAAAAATTGCTAAGGTCCGTCAATGCTCAAAATCCTCCATTCTATTTCGTGGCCGCCTGTTTGCTAAACGTGCGACTGTCGCAGCTAAATATGGCGTTCTTGGCGTGAGAATGATGATTCTCGTACTCGTGGTCGTCTTCCGAGTCATATTTAACGCTCTCACTCCCTATTTTTCCACTAGGTACGGCCTTCATCAACCTCCTCCCAAGATCTTTCCTATACGTTTCCACCTCAAAGAGCAATGGTACGAGGTTGGGCCTCCATATTCATAGATCTCGCTCATTAGGAGGACGATATTCCATATCTATAATATCAAACACATCTCGTTCGCTGTTCACAGGCAGTGCTTCACCAGCCGCACCTGTAATAAAAGAAAAATCAAAACAACACGACTAATCATGCATATCGATCCTGCGTATACATGCATGCGCTAAAACTCCGTATTAAATTTTATGCACTCTGTGCAACTAGCTAGAGTCGAGTGCGTGTTGTCTCTGAATTATATGTAGTTACACATGAGTAAGAAAAATCCTATATCCCTTCTAACCAGTATTATTTCAAAACCGTACATGCGATTACTGTGCGTACTTGGATATACTTTTATCTGAGAATTAAAGACATTTTTGTTAACCACGAGAATGTCTTGATGAATGTATGCAGAGAGACGTGCAATCCAAGAAATCGTTAAACATTTCTAGCTCCAACTTACCCGTGGTTCCGACAAGTCTATACAAAAGAAAAATAGACAGGCTGATGAGTTTACGTTGGTTTTTAAGTGCAGCCTGTGCAGGACTCCTGATAATTTTTATACCACAATTATAGATTCGGGGTTTATCTGTATTACAGCAGGTTTAATATATCAGGAAAGTATTCTAAGGGATTTCCAACCAGAAAACGGGAACAATTTTATTTTTCGTGTGCGCACTAGTTTAGTCTGCTTCTTAATATTTACATGCAGAAACTGTTGTTTATTTTCTGATCATCTGACCTTTATTAAAATACCATTAAATATATTATCACAAGCTGCCCACCTTTATCTTTTAAAATTATATACTACATAAATTTAATATTTAATATACTATTTAAAATTTATTTACTTAAAATAATTAAAATCACCCATCCTCACCTGATGTTGTATTCATTCAAGGTAAATCCTTTCTCCAACGCCTGTTGCCTCATTTGACGGTTAAACTCATCACTGCCAGTGAAATACAGAATTCCGCAGTAAAACTGATCTGCAGGAATTAACCTAGAGGAAGGAACACATAAAACTGATGTTACTGTTCATTTTTATCATGGCAATAGATTGCATGCACATTGTCATTAGTTTGAGTCTCGCTAGTAAGTCCTAGCACTGTATTGTAACAATATTACAAAATAATAAAAAATACTGCACGTAGAATAAAATAAAATGAAAGAATGAGGGCTTCAAATGAAATAATCATAACATTCCAAAAAATAAAACAAAACATTTATCAAGTAAAACCTATTAAACCTGGTTTCCATATGCTCGTAACCGTATCGTAAACGTGTCGTAACTGTCGTGGAGATAGGCTTGCAGTCTATAGGCTTGCAGTCTATCTCCACGACAGTTACGACACGGTTACGACCATATGGAAACCAGGCTTTATTATACAAGATCTACTTCCGATGAAACGACGCATTGTGAAATATATTTGGAATGACGGTAAAAAAACTGACCTGACTAACCGTATATCTAACCGGCGGTAGACTTGTTTCGAGCTCCCTTCACCAGTGTTTAATTTACAAACACCCTGAATAGGAATGGAATGTCATAATTGATGCATGATACCTATATTACATTCAACATATAAAGCATTGAGTATGCATAATATATAACTGTACATACTGTACCATAAATTTAAGTTCCCCTTGCGATAAGGTGTCCGTGACATATTCCAACTTTTTGAGATGTTCCACAACCTGTCTCAAGTGTATATCCTATTAATAGTATACACAAAAACACATCGCTTAAACTTCATAGGAACTTTCTCTATATATACAGTGTAGTCAGACTGCTAATATTTAAATTAGAACTCATTTGGACTATTAATATTAAAAGTTAGAGGACTGAACGCCTTAAGACAAATTCTGGCTTTATCACACAATTATTATAGGTTACTAATGAAAATGAAATTGAACAATCAATTTGTTACATGACAAAACTTGACAGTTAGATTATAGACTAAATTTTGAATTTTGTGATGTCCAACAAAATGGAAATTATAGTGCAACCAGTGACGCCATCTGTATATAAACACGAGATCTGTATCATACCTTGCTTTTCTCTTTTGTTTCAGATGTAAAAGCGGGATGACAAACCAACATATCAATGTCCCCACTGCTTGGTTTTTCTGCAAAAATGTATACATATACTGTACATATACAGTACAATCGCTGTTTTCATATATAGAGGAAACTGCATGTATTAATTTCAGATATACGGTAAGTTTACAATACAAAATTTATGGCAGAATCGAACAAATCCTGCAAATTCAGATAAAATGTCTCAAATATATAGCGATATTCAAACTTATAGTTAAATGCCAGACTGCACTGTCTTGTGATTTGTTGTATTTTATGGAGTTTTATAATATACAAGTCAATACAATTTCTGCTCACCTCTCCTAAAACTTCCGCATATCTCTGCTGTATATTTGTCGTCTAGTTTAGCAATCTCTGCCATAAGAAATTCCTATTTAAACCACATACAGATCAACGTAAAAATTCAAATTCAAGCGTCCTAGTAAGAGATTCGCAGTATAAACGAGAAAAATACCTGATGCCGCAACATTCCAGACCTAGGAATTCTTTCTTGAAAATCATTGAAGTATCTGTTGAATAAAATTACTAACGTAACTTCTCTGCAAAGCACCAGGGTGGGCCAATTAATGAAGAGGGGCATACATGCATGGAGAGGGGTGCAACTGTTAGTATGTTTGTATGTTTGTGTATTTCGAACATTCTTATGCACATGATCTCCTGCCGCACCAGAATGAGAGAAGCTGCTTACAATTGGAGGCATATTACGAGAGATGGACGATAATAGAGAAATTACGATAGGAGGAAAAAGTGAATAATAATAATAATAAAGACTTTATTTAAACTGTTAAAAATCGGGAGAACATGCAGTGTTTACAATTATCAACGTTACACTTATTTTATATACAATATAAACATTCATATTCTTATACACTACAAATATGAGACTTATTGTCAAGTTCTAAAAGATGCGTGTAAACAGAACGTTTAAATCTTGAGAAGGATATAATTTCTCTAATGTTTAAAGGTAAAGAGTTCCAGTCTTTTGCACCAGCATACTTGAATGTTGATTGGCCTATTGCACTGTTCACCTTCGGAAGATCAAGCAGCGTCTTATCCCTCAGGTTTCTGTTGTGCATGCAACGTCTGAATTGGAACGTATCTCTCAGTTGGCTAGGGCAGTCCAAGTTATACAGTATCCTGAAAATACTTAGAAAGCGTAAAAATCGTCTCCTGCTATGCAATGTCAGCAACTTCAGTTCGCTGCGCATCTCTTGAGAACATTTTCGCCTGCCTTGGTGAAGGATAATCCTCAAAGCACGATTCTGCAGTTTCTCGACCCGCCTCGTTTGAATTGTTCCGCACTCATGCCATACCGTTGAACTATAGTCCAAAATGGGTAGTATAGTTTGTTTGTAGATACGGAGTAAAATTACGCAAGGTAAAAATGACGATATGCGATTGAGTAAGCCAAGTTTTGGATACAAGCGTTGACATATTCTGATAACATGCTGTTCCCATGACAGAATATTGCTTATTCGAACACCGAGATAGTCAAATGTAGTGACCACATCAAGGATCTCATTGTCCAGATAGATTTCAATATCATTCGCCCTTTTCAGTGCTTGGCGTGATCCAATTACCATAGATTTTGTCTTTTTGACATTTGGAATCATTCTGTTGTCTGCCAACCATTGGTCCACTCGTTTGAGATCTTTATTCATTTGCGACTGAGCTACGTCAAGATTAGGATGTGAACAATGGGTTTCAATATCGTCCGCATAAAGAGATGGACTTGAAGAGAGGAAGCTGTAGACTATTGGATTGAAAAGCAAACAAAACAGCGAGGGACCAAGCACAGAGCCTTGTGGGACGCCGTAATTAATCGGTAACATTTGAGATTGGACACCATTACACACAACATATTGTTGCCTGTCAGTTAGATATGAGCAGATCCAATTAGCCTCGATTTCTCCAAACCCATATTTCGTTAATCTTTCCAGGAGAACATGATGATCTATAATATCGAACGCCTTCCGCAGATCGATAAAGGTAGCCACCGAATACTGTTTTTGATCCACAGCGAGTTTCAGGGAATCTACGACTTGAATTAAAGTTGTCACCGTCGAGCTGTATTTTTGTACGCGTACTGACTGGGTTCGAAGAAAGTCTGGAATTCCTGGTCATGTTCATTCATCTGGTTATTTACACACGATTCACATATCTTGGATAAGTATAGGTTATTTTGAGGCAACGAGGGGATATGTGAATAAGTGAATAAACACATATCCCCGAGGTGCCTCAAAATAACGTACTTATTTTTCACATTGCGAGGTTGCATTGATTAGTCATAATAGAAAGAAATGCTTTTCAAAGATAATCAAAGATAATCAAACTAAAGAAATTTTAGTTGATCACTTTTGATCATAAATAAACACTGATCACTTTTGTTTCAGAAAGGAAATCACAAAACATGATCACTTTAGCGGGTTAGTATATTTACTGTTTTTCAATGGTGATTTGTCATGCCTCGTAAACGCGTGAAATAATAGAACAAAGCACGAATTACGCACCATGTGAAATTCTAAGTGTTAAATGCCTAAAGGTTAAATTAGAATTGTAAAACGTTGTGTTCGTTCTGTTCAAGATGCTAGAACTTGTTAAAGTTAGTTATACGTGGAAGACATGAGTGAGTCGGACGAAGACATTTATATAACACAAAATAAGTTTAGCGGCGTGGTATTTCCGACGATTGAATTGGATGGAAATTCTCGGTAATGCAAGCAGGAGAGTTTGGTTACGAGAACGAAAGCGAAAAGCAATCTCAAGACAAGCATGACGAACAGACAACTTTTAGGAGAGGCGTTGTCGCCCTAAATGATGCAGCGGTCTTGGCGAGAAATAGTGAACGGTACCACTAAACAGTAAGAAGACAACATTGTGGTGTTTAAATGTTTGGGACGAGTGACGAAAGGAACGAAATACTGTTACAGAGAATGCTGTTGATGTTGCTGGCCGATTTGGCGTAGTTCCCTCAGGTGATTTGCTACATTTATGTAGTGACCATGAACTGTGTTTCTGGCTGAGCAAATGAGGAATATCCGCCAAACAGCCTGTACCAAATGTGTGTTATAATGATTATTAAAGTGTGTATATTACAATATATTGCAAGTCTGGTTGATGTTGTTTTTCATTTTTTTGTGCTGCTAGGACGTTAGAGGGGAATATTAGAGGGGAATATTAGAGGTGAATATTAGAGGGAATATTAGAGGAATATTAGAGGAATATTAGAGGGGAATATTAGAGGGGGATATTAGAGGGGAATATTAGAGGAATATTAGAGGGAATATTAGAGGAATATTAGAGGAATATTAGAGGAATATTAGAGGGGAATATTAGAGGAATATTAGAGGGAATATTAGAGGGGAATATTAGAGGGGAATATTAGAGGGGAATATTAGAGGGGAATATTAGAGGGGAATATTAGAGGGGAATATTAGAGGGGAATATTAGAGGGGAATATTAGAGGTGAATATTAATTTTGTCATTGTGATCAGTGATTGTTTTCAGCCCCGCACTCCCCTGCTGAAATCAAAAACCGCCACCGGCATTTCAGACACTTGACTATTGAATATATTCCCCGATAAGAACAAAGGAAACCGAGCAATGTGAAAAATAAGCAGGGTAAAATTGATATCGGTCTGTAATTATCTCGATTTGTAGCTGTATTCCCCTTGAAAATAGATGAAATTTTGGCAATTTTCCAACTATTCGGAAAAACTCCGGTCTCCAAGGAACTATTGACTATACACGACAGACTTTGAAAAATACAGTTCGAGGGTATCTTAAGGATCTTCGCCGGGATGTTATCATTCCCAGTAGCTTTGTTGGGATTTAAATTAGCCAACATATTGGAGATTTCAACATCAGTTGTTGGACGGAAATGGAAATTGGTTGGCAAGGAACTCTCCAATGATGAGGGGAACTGGGATGGTGTATCATGATGGGAGTCAAGGTTGGAAATAGAAGACGTCGTTGTGGGAGATCTGGCAGAAAGGAGATTTGTGGCGACCGATGTAAAATGTAAGTTCAGAGAATCGCTAATATCTTTAGGGTCCACTATATCAACGCCGTCGACAACGAGTTTATCAATTCTGGTCGTTCGATTCTTCGATGGAAGTACTTTTTTCATTAGTTTCCAAAAAGCTTTTGGATCACCGTGGTAGTCGTCTAATTTGCGTTGGAAAAAGTCAGATTTGGCTTTACGCAACCCACTTGTGACACAATTCCGAAGACGTTTGTAGATGCTAAAGTCCTCGACCGATTTAGTTTTCAAAGCCCTTTTTCGAGCTTGGTCTCTGGTACGCATCAAAACTAGTACACCACTGTCTATCCACGGAATCCACGGATACAAGTTCTTCCTAATTCGCTTACGTCTCACGGGAAAGAAAATATCCATGACTGGCGTAAAAAATTTCTCCCAAATAAATAACTTGTCGTTAGGGTCGTCAAACATGTTCATCGTATCCCATGATATATTATTTATAGCAATTCGGAAGCCTTCGCGATTTGCATTTAAGTCAACTTTACGAGTGGATATTACGCGATGCTTACTATCTTTCTGACGGACTGAAATCAAAGATCCGAAGATAGGAAAGTGATCACTAAATCCAGACTGTAGAACACCAGTTGACCAGAAAAGTTGGGGAGATGATGTTATCAACAGATCGATAAGTGATTCGGAGTATGCGGTTGATCTTGTCGGTTCACGTACGAGTTGTGTTAGTTTGTGGACATTAAGGAACTCCTTAAGAGCTTTAGTTTGTGGAGCAGATTCGTCAAGGCAGTCACAATTCAAGTCACCGATTATAATGATCTGTTTATCTGATCTTAGAGCTTCGCGCGTGATATCGTCAAGATAATCAATGAAAGGCTCGACAGGTTGCTTAGGAGCTCGATATGCGCATATCAGTAGGCAGGGTAGATTCTTGCTTATTTTGAATTCGATGCAGAATGTTTCAAAGTGTGGCTCCTCGAGTTGCAGTTTTCGCTCGTATTTTAACCCGTCTTTTATATATATAGCTACGCCACCGCCACGAGAGTTCCTGTCATGACGTTCGATACAATGTCCGTTAATATCCACTTCCATATTACTTACGCCGTTGTTGAGCCAGGTCTCCGTTGTAGGTATAACTAAGGTTTCACCGATTCCAAAGCAGCTCGGAGTTCGTCCACTTTTGGTAATAAGCTCCTGCAGTTAAAATGCATCACCATTTCTGTATTACTATTTAAAAGACAGTCATTGGTATTAGGAATTATGGAAGGACCAGGGTTAGTTGCGATGTCACCGGCCAATAGAATACAAAGGAAAAGATGTAATTTGTTATTCTTAATGTCAAACTGGATGCTATAGCGATGGGTGGACTTGAGTGGAAGGTTGTACTTTCGAAGAACATTGTCGCGCGTTGATGTCCAGAGTAAACACAGTCTTTCGGATATCGGTGAAAGTTCGGAAGCAATGGAAAAGTTCACAGAAGTTGTTTCTTTTTCGTATTGCACAAATTTAGGCTTTGACCTTTTAGCCAACCAAGCGATAACCATGGAGATTAAAAGCCAAATGACAATCATGCGAAACAAAGAGCCAGGAGATTTACGTTCGTTTAAAAACATTTTGACAAATGTTCGTAATGCCAATTACGCGCGAAATTACTGGTAATTAAAGAATTGCGTGAAATCTCGTCAGCACGAAGTTCGTTCGGAAGTCAAATAACGTCAGCACACAATCACGCACGCGCTGGCGAATGTCAACGGAATTTATGTTGTAATTAATTTATAATTGCCACAACCTCGATAAATTGATACTTTTTTCGTCGAGTAGAAATCCCAAAATCGCACACAGACTTCAGATAAGTATGGAAAATATCTTTAACCACCTCTTAACAAAATTTATTTATCCAATCTCGAGTTTTTGATAGCAAAAATTAACAATTTTTCAGAGCGCCAAAGCGTGCGTGCGCACGCGAACGCGCAACAGCCAGACGAATAAGCTGAATATGCAGAATTTTGAATACAATTGTCGTATAAAATTATTGATATACATTAATCAATCTTACTCGAGTCCAATTCTCTGATGATGGTTTAGTTGATCTTTGACCTTCTTAAGATCTACAGTAAAGTAATAACATGTACAGGTAATGGCATAATCTTTTGGCAGGTTCTGAATAAATACTGGAGGTTGCATGCCTCGATCAATTGTTATATTTTCGTAATTGTATAAGGACTCTTGGTTATATATCCTCTTAACGGTAATATTAGTAACGCGTTAACACACATTCTACTGTATGCATCACCTTCAACGTTTTTAATTCCATCGTCTACAAATTTCTTGGCTGCTACAGGCCTGAAAACCATAAATATTGGTATATGTTAAGAACCTTTCTTAAGTCTTCAGGGAAGTTTATGTATCTTAGGCACGTTTGAGGGGAGGCTTAATAGAGAGGGGCTTAATAGATAGGGGTGCTTAAAGATCTAACCAGTATACACAATCATGTATCTGTGACTTTGCTGTGAAGGGGGAGGGAGGTTATAAATAGAGAGGGGTCTTAATAAATTCCCTCCCCTAAAAGGGAGAGAGCTATAGAGAGTGTTTCAATAAAGGGTTTGTAATAAGGACTAACCCAATTCCAGATACTTTCATCAGTGCACAAATGGCCGTATTCGAATCATCTCCTCGAATCTTCAAGCAAAGATTAAATAAAATGAACAACTTGCGTTCACTCCCTTAATCTATTTTATTTCAAACATCACTTTGCTGACTTGTATGTTTATTTACTAGGTAATTGCAGCACTTCAATTGTCACACATTAAGCCTCTCTGAGGCTTAATAAAAAATTTTTGTATTATCTTTACTGATTCTTTTAGGCACGAAAGAACGTTGGATCTCAATTATAACAGTTTCAGGTTTAGAATTCTTCCATGCACATCATACGTTCTCCAAGAAGATCTACCCAAGTCAGGTAAAAAAACTGCACCTGCTTATGACTTTTGTATGAATAATTATATACCTTCTCTAACTTCCCAAGCTTCCCAGTTTCAATATATTCATCCAATTTCTTCGCAATTTTGTCACCAATTCCAGGCTTCATTTGAAAGTCAGTTAAAAAAGGAAAAGAGAAAAAATTGGGAAATTAGTGACTGATTCACCAAGTGAAATACAAACCATAATATGAAAAGTATATATTGTAAAATGGCATTTGTTTTTGTACAATTGAATGAGAAATTTCTATAACTTTGTCTTGGGGCTGAACATTAAACTGAATGTGAATGCATAATGCATATGTTTAACGTACACAAATAATTAAATTTCTGTCATTCATCTCAAAAATACTGGACAAAATTTCATGAATGTTTCTTCAACAAACAGGAACAAAAAAGCATCATTATAACGTTCGAAAAAAAACAATCATATCTATTATGGCATTAGTTACACATAATTATATTGACCACAAGTGTAATATATCCATGATTCTCAAATCAATTGTTATCGCTATTACATTATAAAATATTATTTTAAATAGTTACAAAACTATTAAAGTACCAATTTTCTTGCTTCTTTTCCACTTGTTAATTTGGTTGGATGCTTGGCCAAAACAGCAGCAGCTTTTCTGAGAAAATAGTGCATAATTATTTAATATCACAACACTCAAATGTTTTCATTGAATAATTAAATATGCATGTGATTAATACAATGAATGTATATGTGCAATCGTCTTGGAAAATGGAACAACGTGGGGCAACGCCCCATCCCCACCCCCCTTACGTAAAAGAGTCGATTTGGAGTGGAATACCTTTTTTGACAGTGAAGAAACGGCATTTTCTAATGAGAAGAGAACTCCTTGGGTAACAGTGAAAATAAGAGGATACAAACTTACAGAACATAAATAAAACAATTTCAAAATTAATTTTCATACCTGTAAGCACTATATTTGTGAATTTGTCGATTCACATTCCGTTCATACTCAGCCAATTCTAATTATAAGAACACAACAAGACGAAATCGTAAAAATTATGAGTACAAGCAAACCATATCTCAAAATATGATGTTCGTAGACATTGTAATTTATTTATAGTTATCCAACTGCGATCATCTCCCCCCCCCGGGGCGATGATACCCCCGGGAATTTGACTTTTCAAAAAATTTTTGGTCAAATTCCCCACCATGTGGGCGAAAACCATCGTCAAATTCCCCAGGGTGCGGGTAAAAAAACATAGTCAAATACCCATCTGCCTTGTAAGATTCCCATAATTATATAAATTCTTAATGTGTATGTGAAGAGGACCAGGACTTTAATTTGTTTGAATGAAATAGTGTATTACTTTTACCATTTTTAACAACTAGAACATACAGTTCTCCAACAAAACAAACCAAACATTTTGTTCATATACATGCATGACAATTTGTATACTTGCTGTTCACACTTTTCAAGCTGCAACTCATGCAGAGGGTTCTGATCATAAGCTTAAGCAAGCAACGTTTTTGATTCACGGACGCCAACCCGGAAGTAAATTGAGCCGTTATAGATGGTGACAGCCGTTCTTGTTTGACATCACGAACGTGAAATTAGATTGACTACCGTTCTTGATTTCAAGCAACAACTGCTGACACCATAATTAACGGCTAAGTTATGTACGCATATTACAGCTGTTCTATAAACATCCCTGGTGCAGTTCCAAACTTTATACAAAGACATTTTTAACTCTTTCTAAACGGCAGCGTCGAATATCATTCTCCAAAGAATGATGACTTTGAGCGCTTGTATATTTGGCGCCCCTCACCCAAAACGGACGAAAATACCACCAATCGATTCAGCAAACACACCTGTTCTTGGTTAATGCCAAATAAATCGCTAAAAACATTGTTTTACAGATCTCCGTGAGTTTTAACACCTTTGTAATCTGATATTTATTATTATCGTAAACTAATTATATATTCAGTACCTTTGGTCGATTATAACTTCTGTTTTAAAACGATCTTCGCTAATACACCGTTTTATAGAGCATTAAAAACTGTACACTGACCAACTTGCAAAGAAACACAATAAAAATTGACAAAGTTACGGCGAAATTTGAAATGTAGTCAAACCGGAATTTCAGACAAAACAACTGAAAGGTCCAAACACAAACAAAGACTGTTGCTATGGTTTTTAAGTGGCCGGAATGAATTTCTATATAAGATCTTTTGGACTGAAGCGTGGCAAACCATATATAGTCAAACTACGGCAAGCGCGTGCATGCTGGAAAATTCCGATAAATAAAAATTCAAAATAAATATTTCGATTCGCCGTATCGCAGCCAAGTTTTACCAAATAAAGAAACAGATAAAAAGCTAAATTTCGATCATTAGAAGTTTTTCAAGATATTGAAGATATTAAAAGATATTAAAGATTGTTTGAGTTGAACTGAAGTATGACTGGAGGTATGTTTGGGATTAAACTTTTAGTATTTTTGATTCTGTAATGTTTAGTCGGCAAAATAGCCCACTGTTAAAAAGATTATTTTGTAAGGATTCCAATGGTGTTAATTTCATTGCCAGGGGGTAAATATTTTGCAAAGGAGATCGTACTCAAAGTGCTCTTGCGACAACTTGCGACAACATAATTAAAATGCGACCGACCAGAAAGAGTTAAGGCAGGACTTTACGCAATAAATTTCCACATTTCCACATGAAAACTTCTCAAGCCAATAAAATTAGTCAATTATGTCAAGTTCTAAGCGCGACCACTGACCAATTTCGCACAACCGGGAAACGAGTCAAATACCCGACGCGGTGGGAAGGTTTCACGTCCAATTCCTGCCTGTGCGGAATTAAATTCTCGTCAAACCCCGGGGGTTCGCCCGGGGGGGGGGGATGATCGCAGTTGGAATTGACTCATACATTATTATGTAATTCATGGAAGAAATAACATATTTTACCTGAAGTTTATTGTAATAATAGATAAGGAGTGATATTGATATTTAACAGTTATTCTACGAACTCGAGTCGTATATGATCTGATAGCTGACGAGGCGCTCAGTTGTATACGATGAGAGTGAGTAGAATAACTGTTTTATTATATACAGTACACAAGCTCTGGATATGAACAGAACATTTTTGCATACTTTTTTCAAGTAAAACTTGAAATTCCTCTTCATTTAATTGTCCAAATCTGCCAGGCATTTTTCTACTTTTCTCTACTAGCAGGATATGAGCTATAAATATCCTGCTAGTAGAGAACCAATCAGATTGCAGAATACCTCATATCCAGAGCTTGTGCATGTATATAATAATAATAAATACACACATTTGCACAAAATACTATAATCTAAATAGTGTGGAAAGACAAACAAATTATAGGAACAAGGAAGGCAGTATGTGAGACAAAAGGATCCCCCATTGCCTATACATTTTCTTTTATGGGAACCATTCCATTTCATATCCATAAATACTGTAACAATTTAAAAAGGTGACCTTTCCTGATCCGAAAGATTCCAAATACAAGCACAAAAAAATGAAAGTCCAAGCAGTTAGGATTGTAAAGATAAAATAGCACTTTTTATGCTGACATATCCCCTTCTGGGGCATAATATTGATAAAGCATTGGAACTCTTTCACACAATTTCTTCAGCATTATAGGAAAAATCCTGTCAGCACTCATCCCAGGGGGCGAGTATCGCGGGCACCAGAGACTTAGCCAGGGTTCATAGGCATGGTCCCCCAGAAATATTTTGAAACCTGAGTCCCCTGAAAGCCTGGATATGCACTCAATTTTTGCTACAGTAGTTGCTGTGAAACAAGCTTAATCATCTGATCTATTGTTAAATATCTTAGCAAATTTGAAGTCTGTACAACGTAGCAATGAAATAAAGACAAAATACTGGAGTTTTGTTTGTTTTAAAATATTTTTGACCGTCCACTTTAAAAAATGGACGGGTCTCTGGCTAAGTCCCTGGCGGGCACCGAGAACCCGAAATGCCAGAATCAGAGCCTGGTTGAAAAAGTGCATCCAGTGTTTAGTCACATTGACAAATGGGTAGTACCCAGAATTACATTCTTTCTTTGCTTTGTTATCCAGTAAGAAAACAATAGTACACTTTGAAATACACAGTACAAAACAGCCAGTTTTGTATGAGCCTTATGGCAGGACTTGCAATTTGGAAAAATTTGCTAACATGATCGAGTATTGTAATTTCATTTCGTATATGACCGACCAAAATTGCATGTATTTTGTATGACCAACCTAAACCAATCGATAACTCCTTTCATATGGCCGACCAACATTGACTGTATTTTTTTGTATGACCGACCAACATTGAATATTTTCCCTAAATCCTCATAAGCTGTAATTTATTCCCTCCCATAAATTCATAATTCTAATTGAAGTTCTTCCTTGCAGTGCCAGGGGCAGCCTGCATGGAAGCTAGGCCAAGGGGCTCACTCAGCCTCATTGCTCTTGCCTGTCGATTATTTGCAATAAATTGCCAAATATCCAGTATTTCTATTATCAATACTTGTGAATACTACTAGAATTTTCTACATTACCATTTAATATGTTACAAAATTCAGCATTTGGGACATCATCCTCTCTTTTACGTTTGCTCATATTTGCTCAGATTCTTGAAAATGTTTTTTTAAATTTTATATAAAATTTCAAATTTATTATAAAAAATACAAATGAGTGCGAACCAGCGTTCAGTCAGCGCAGCGGTTGGCCAATTCACATTACTTCATTTTACAATTTTACTTCATGTTTCTTTTTGTTTCTAATTTGGGAATAAATAATCTAATAGTATTCTAAAGTATTCACGAAGGAAAATGTGTCCAAACTGTGACAGGGTACACAACGAGAAATATCAGAAATAAAAGTATGCTATCTACTAACAAAATACTATCTACACTTCTGCGTTGAGAATTTCCAAACCTAGAACAGATTTTGTGTTCATGTTAGAGGGTGTTTATGGGGAGTGGGAGTGCCTTGTCACAGCATTAGTTAAAAAATTCGTTAAATCACAGTGTCAGTTAACTTTTTTGGTAGAACAGTTAACACTCTTAGGAGTGGGGGCAATGATGGCAGTTTTGTCAGGTGATGATCCATAATTGATAACTGGTTTGATGTAAAATGCTTGGTTGAGGTTAACAAGTGATATTTATCCAACCTTAATAAGATTTAAAACATTTGGGTTAAAATTCGGCTTCATTTGAGCGCTTGTTTTTTCTCCGCCGTTTTGGTGGACCAAATTGCGTTGAATTACTCCACCAACATGGCGGCCAAAAATCAAATGCCAATATAAGGGCCAAAATCTTTAGATTATTTTTAAGTTTGGATTAGGCATCGCCTATTAACCTTAACCAAGCATTTTAAAACCAAATTGTGTGTATAGCATAGTTGTAACAGCCTTTGAAAATAATGCTGACATCAGCAATAATATGCAACTCAGGGAGAAATCATTGTATCGAACCAAAATTTCTGGTGAACACTCTTAGTAACGCTATATGGAACATATAAAACAGCCAGCTTTGTAGCTTTAATTTTAGAATTTTGACGTCATATGAAAACACACTGAGTTCGAGCAAGTCCGAAGTTTTGGGCATGCATATATTTCATGCGGGCGGCGCACTTTTATAACTTTGTATCGGATCATGCAGGCAGATTTTAAGACTCAGCTGTGGCCGTTTGTTGGACTCTCTCCGCTTTCTGGTTTCGAGTATGGTTAAAAACGGCTGTTGGTATTTGGCAAATAATATGGGAGCCAGTCGTCAAGCTTCTATTACAATAAGACATGCTGTATATAAGACTGCGACAGTTGCCTGGAAACACACCACACCATAAGCGACTTAAGCCAGACACCGAGATAGTCCAAAATATACTTTCTGAGAACAATTCACTCCGATCAATTACAAGTCACTCGACAGGAATATTTAGTGTTATGTATGATCACGAGTTTTGAGCTGTCTGATTGGGTTGCCATAAAAGAGTCTTTGATCAGAATCGCTAAGGAAATTGAATTTGTTTTGTCCACTTTTGTTCGCATACATTGGCATCGCATGCATGACATCTCCATTGCGTGAGTGCATGTGATGGAAGAACTGCAAACGGCATGTGTTTGCTAACGGCGTGTATGAATTAATATTTTTAGTCATTATATCAGCTTTAAACTACTTTTTAGAGTATCTTATGTTTTTAACTTTTTACTTTCGGGATAACCATAATCACTTTCTCTATTTGTTCTTGTTATAGCTTTTTGACAAATACTTAGTAATTCATGTGTTTCTTTAATATCTGTTCTCCTGATTAATTCTTGTTCGCAATTGTCAAGAATGAGTTGCGCGTATTCTGCAGAACAGTTTAGCTCATGGTGTAATGTTTCTTGTCCAAGGTCTTCAATTCTGTGCAGTTCGTCTGTCGATAAAGATACGAAAAACATAGGATCTTCAAGAATCCTTTTCTTTACATACACAGATAGCGCAGACGGACCATCACTCTCATCAAGGCCATGGTAACTTTCTTGACGCTCACCTTCAGTATGGACTATTCCTTCTAGTGCTGCATCTAAAATTTAACAGAATTATAATTATACTGTACATGCAGTAACAACATTATAGCCAGATCATGGACTTATTTTCAGAGGCGTCCTAGATCATTTTTACATATGAATTATTGTACATTAAGCCCCGTTCAAACCATTCCAACATAGTCCAACACAACGCGAAAAGCATGAGCTGACTATTTGCTCAGAGACAACAAGGCCGCAAAAATATGTTCTGATAGACACATATACAGTTTAGTACTATTGAAGCCAATTAATATATACTGTATCGACAATGTACAGTACTTTATTCATATCTATGAAGTACAAAATTATAATAAAGTTTATCTTAATCGTTTTATTGGACTTGGCGATATTTATGGACCCATAAACAGACTTGGCCAGGCTCTATTTATGGCACTACTACACTTACCACAGTTACCATCCTCTGACCCAGTGTGGAAAGTTTGTACCCAGAAACCGAGATATAGGGTGTACAGTTTTCATGCTTTTTTATGTATTCACTATAACATTCTATAGATGAAACCTTCAGCCACAGCCAGACTGCAGAGTTGCCCCTGCCTCCTCCACAGGCTCTAATTTTAGCATATATCAGTGACACATATAGATCAGTGCAAATAAAAAGATCAGTGCCAATAAAAAGAGCGATGCTGAGTTGCATGATGGGAAGCTACCATCCTCTGTGCTCCCAACTCAACTAACCCAACTCTCATCTGGAATTCAGCTCGCCCCGTGGAATTCACTTCAAGCGACTGGAGACGAGGCAGGAGTTGGCCTGTTTTCAATGAGATCTCAGGGGCGCAAAAGCTTCGGGGGCTCAAACCGTAGTCATATTTATTTATAATTTTTTTGTGCCTAAATTTTTGCATGCAGTAACTATTAACTATCACTAAAATATCTTGAGAATCATCCAAACTCTTTATATGAAGGCTACAATTGAAAGCTAATATAACGAAACACACATCTCAAGGCGTAACTGTAAACACTTTGAATTTCGGATTGACATAAAATCTGCATGTAGATTTTGAATATTTTTGAGCTGGTCAAATGAATGTAATTTTTAAAACGGGTGTAATAGCAGCTCGAATCTCGAATTACAAACTGAAGTGCTTCTGGAAAACATGTTACTTTTCTTCTGAGTTCTATATGAGTGTTTATAATTCTGTAATATCACAAAATATTTTTCAGAATGAATTCAAACCCTGTCAAAATAACCAACCGTTTGTAGAGAGCTGCATTAATGACTTGAGAAAATGGATGAGTTGTAGGGAAGTCATTGAATGCTGTAAACACCAGGTGAAAACCAGCCCTACTGGTAGGGCTAGCCTTCATGCATGGTTCATGTAAACAGGGGCTGAAAACTAGCCCTACTGGTAGGGCTGGCCCTTCATGTAGGACTCCTGTAAACACCTGGGCTAAGTAATATAAATATGGGGCTTCGGTGGCGCAGTCGTCAGAGCAAGCACCTTTCACCTCTGATTCGATTCTCGGGGACTCATGACACTTATGTGAAGAGTCAGTCAACACTCTACCGAAAGTCGTGGGTTTCCTCTGTTCTGGCCGGTTTCCTCCCACAGGGAATGCTGACAGGGTGGGTTTGGATAAGCCCCAAACTAACCCTGGCGAGTTTAATAAGCCTTCAACTCGGTCAAGTCGAGCTGTGTCCTTGAATCGTAATTCAGCTCAGCTCTCAGCTGCAAGCAAGGATGATTAGCACACCCTCACTTACTTACTTAATACTAAAGTCTTAAAAGATACTTGAGCATGCAGCACAGCTAGTAATAGCAGAAACACGTATGCTTGAAACTTCAAAACTTACTACGTATATCCTCAGATTCAGGTTTCACCCACTTTCCATCAATACCTGTCACCATAAACAAAGTTTGTGGCGGTAAAAATTGAAAATACTCCTCATCGTCAACCTCGGTGCCATCACTCTCCAGAAACACACGACAATCGGGAATTAACCTAAACCGTTCACAAGAGATACTCTTGAGTTCTCCCAATGTTGAGCAAACTATACCTTTCTTACCTTCGCGAAAAGAATCACAGATTTTAAACGGTCGCAATTTTTGCGTTGTAGTAGCAGCCATATTGATTATTTATGAACCATTATCCCTCACGATCCACCGGCACAGAGGAAAGACTGTACAGAGAGGCCACTTCCGTCGGAAGCTTTGAATTTTTTAGGTTCGCGCATGTCGCCTCGCGCATGTTTGGCCGCCATTTTGCTAGCCAGTCGATTTCTGATAAACAATATGGCACAGATAAGGAGTAACAGTGAAAATGGGCCAATATCGCTCAGTTATGACCCCAAATTTAAAATCTATGGTTGATATTGGAAAATATGAGGTAATTGATCGTTTTTACCTTCGTTGTGGCATTATATAATCATTTTTAAAGCCGAATTTAAATATTTTATTGTGTCTCTATGAAGCTAGTGAAGGCCTGTGCTGGCGTACGCGTGATGTTGCCTAAATAATTTTACTTCTGTTCTTCAGTTTGAGTTAAAATGTTAACGAGAGTTTAATATAATGTATTTCTTTCCATTCTCGTTTTTACCAGTTTATTCTTGACAGAATATAACCGAATAAAGCACCATGTATAAGGCCATAGTATTGTGGTATAAAATTGTCCTGTCCAGTTCAAAATCCAACGATGATTTTGTTAAAAAGTGGACAACCTTAACAGTTTCTTGATATTAAATACATTAGTATCTTGGCTTTACTCCCGTTAATTGTTTTGTTCAATCAATCTGTTTTAGATACTCTAAAACTACTAGGCATGTTTCCCTGTTGTGTGAAGCTGTGTAAAACCTCTACCAAAATCTAAGTACACCATTAAGCACCATTTCACGTGCACCTCCTCTCATCTCACCTACTGTATTTGATGCAGTAAATGTGGGATGCTCTATATTGGTGAAACTGGCAGATATTTAAGGTTTGGTGAGCACCGTCATGCTGTCGTAAACAATGATGCTAAACAACCTGTTGCCAGACATTTCAACACTGGCAATCACAGTGTTTCAGATATGAAAATTCGAGCTCTGTGCCCCATTTCAGGTAGCAATGATAGCCACAAAAGCCAATAAATGCATCTAATTTCCCAACTTGGCACCATTCATCCTCTCGGCATTAATGAGTGCCTCTCTTACATTTAACTCCTATCTGTTTATGCCTGCCATCAGCAGATACTCTACATCTCACCTCCTCTTATATTTTGTTCCTTGTTTTCTGTCTTTCTTGCTTTGTTATCTTTGTTCGCTGCTCCTTATATGCTAATATATTTTGTGATGTGATTTCCATATTTTGTTTATAGTTTGTTTTGATTAAATCCATCTGATTGGTTTATTTTTTATTGTTCTTGCAGGATGAGAACTTTCGGTTGGCAAACTTAATGCTGTAGTAGATTCTCATTCGTAAGAATAACTTCTGCAGATACAGGAGAGGAAAGGATGGACAACGATTAAATGAGACTGGAACACTTTATAGACACAAGTTTAATTGTAACATTTGTGTTTACTACTATACATCTATAAGCCTGTTTTCCACTATACATCTATAAGCCTGTTTTCCACTTCGACGATATCGTAGCGAAACGTAGCGTATGCTACGGTACGTTACGATACGTTTGAAGTGGAAAACAGGCTATACTGTATTAGAGAACATACCTTTGTGCATCACACGGAAAGCGAAAGAAACTGAGCTCAGGATGCGAATGTTTGCTGTTGGAACAGTTAACAGCAGAGCAGAACGTATGCCCTCCTCCTTTTCCTTTAGATTTCTTTAGAGTATTCGCCATTTGAGTGATTTTCAAAGCAGTGAAAGAACTATGTCTTTGTAAAGTAGCCGTATGACAACGAGATCGCACGTGGTTAGAGAGTGGGACTGGGTGGGGTTTGTGAAAAATTAGCAAATAATCTTTTATTAAAATATCAAGAGAGTTATCCACTAGTTTTGAGAGTTATTTTATTATCATCTCATTTCATAATCAATCTTCAAACCAGTATGTTACAATATTTTTCCATGGATAATTTTTCAATAATATATCTATATTTAAACAGTTATATAAATACATAACTTCATATCAATTAACCCCACACTATGATGCCCAGTTTTGTTCAGGAATTCTTCTAGTATATAAATTTGTTTTGTCATACAATTGATGTAAAAAGTCCAAGACTTTAGTTCACATAGCTTCCAATTATGTCAACCACATTTCTGTTGGCATGTTGCTTGATTATAAAAGTTCAGCAAGTCACAAGCGAATTAAGTGTTTTATTATATTCAGAACAATTAAAATACAACATCACAGCTTTAAAATTTACCAGTCAGTAAATACACAGTACCTAAAATGATCATATTTTGTGATTAGCTTTCAGACAAACAAAAGTGATCAATGATTGTGACTAGTTCTTAGATAGACTATTTTTATAGTTTATTGCCAAAATCAGCTAATCACAAAACCTGTTCATATAGGTTGGGTTCAACAGTGGCCAGCCTGTGTGTGTCAACTGATCAGGTTTCTGGGGCATCACTCCTTGATGAGTAATATAGTTTTCCATTAGCTGGAGTAACTATCCCATTATGGGTAAAATCATCCAGATGGCATTAGACGGAGTAAAATAGTAAAGTTTTATAAAATTATTAATAGCTGCAGATATCAGACTCGCTCTCTTCTAGCTTCTAATTATGCAAACAGTAAGTTCACACAAGTTAGAATAGTTCTTTGTTGTCATCTGAAGACAGGCCAAATATGCACCAGTATCTAGCTTCATGAACAAAGAAGCCTGCACATCTTGATCCTGTGAATTTCAAAAGGAATTTTTAGTAAATATATTTTTAGTTATAATGGTAGTAGTCACAGGGCATATATTAGGCATGTCTTAGGGCAGACCATGTCCGCCAGACACAGTCAATCATGCATCAAGACTTTGAAGGCTATAACCCAAGCAAAAATCTCGATTTCACAAATTCAAAAGCAGTTTTAATTGCTGCAATACATGAAAGTAATACCTACATATTTTTAGACAAACCTCAAACATGGGACAAACTAACAAAAGTAACCCAATTATTTATTAGGCTATTAAGCAAGAAAGCTAAAAGAAAGAAAATTTTAGATAATGTCCCAGAAATGTTCATAAATTAACCATTCCTGGGCAAAGCTTTATTGTTCTAGACATAAACTCGATTACACAAAACAATGTACAATCTTGGCGAAGGGACAACCTCAGACCGCTACACTCCTCGCTCCTTCAACCGCCTGATACAAGCCAAGCATATTAATCTAAGTACTTTAACTGAAACAAATATTTGCACTAACCTTTTATCTATAATCGATAATCGTAGAATGAAAATAGAGCGGTTCGTTCAAAAGTTATAGCGATTTTAGTAGCAGAAACTCGAGTTCCTCCATATTGTTTACTACAAAACTCCAGCTCATCGACTGGCCAGCAAAATGGCGAACCTTGCACATGCGCACTAAAAATCGGGGACACGCTGTATCACTGAGTGGTCCCTCTATATCGTCCTTACTCTATGCCACCGGTAACCACTGACTTCCTCTGCCAAATTAATAATAGACGGGTATTCTAGGGGTTACTATCGCAAGGAAGTGCTGCCTCAAACTCGACGTTCTCAAATCTCAATAGATAAATTGGGGAAAAGGCTGGGCACACATTTCGTGTTGTAACCCCCGGGATAACGCCACGAGGGAACACTGCTTTGCCTTAGAATGAGCGCTAAAGCGCATCTGGCCTTCATGAATCTTTAAAAAGATAGACAAATATATTTTACATAAATTGCTGTTGAAAGAATACAATCTAGTCCAGAGAGATCTACCGAATGGAAACATACCGCGCGCGCGCCGTACAATTCTCGTCTATTTTCTCACGTTCAGGCTCAGCAGCAATCAACATACCTTTAAAAATATGACTTTTTCTTCAAGAAATCCTCTATAAATAGATGAGTGAAATCCGTATCAGTCCTTGCGTATGTAAAGTTATCACTACGTCGTTGCATTTGTGACGTCATATAATTGAGCCTTGAGCACATGGAAGGAAACATGCGTGCGCATATAATTACAATTGTTCACTCCCCCTAATTTCAAAAAATGGCTTGAAGCTCGAGCTTTTCCCCCGGAAAAGCGACATCCTACAGAGTCCAGTTGCTGAGCATTAACCGCAAGTTCGTGTATATACATGGGAGGGATGCCGCAGTATATGGTAGATGGGTAAATACTAAGATTTTTCTCGGCATCTCGTTTGATGGGAATAATAGTTGATGGTGTTTGTGGATGGAATATTTGAACGAAAATGTATATACGTAGTAGACCTAGCCAGGAGCAGTTGCGAAAAATACAACCTTAGTCCCTCTGGCAGGAATCGAACCTGCGGCCCTGCGATTCATAATATCCTTTGTAAATGTTGTGTTGCTATTTAAAACAGTATCTAATATAGCAAGTTATAATAAACAACATGACAACATGATTGTGTTGCCTTGATTACTACCGAAATGTTTAAATCTTAAGTGTTTTATTTTCATTGAAACTTTGGTTTAGCCATTATTGTCGGTTATGGACTGAAATATTGCTGCTTCATTCCAACGCATAGATATTGCCCTTTACAGATATCTCGTCTCTCCTGCTTAATTTTTTCGTTCTTCTCTTTTCATCCAAGACGTTATAACCATATCATAGGGGAACTGCATAGCTACACGTAACTACATGTAATTATTGAGACTTTCTTGCGAGGGAGTAAACAATGTAAATAGTATCATACTAGGGATCACATAAACAGTCCGTAATCCGCTATCCGCAATCCGCATTTTCCACCATGCCAGTTTAGAATGTTTAAACGCTCAATTTTTTACTAAATTTCTGGAAAATGATGCATTATGACTGTCACCTTGTTCATCTAAATATAGCCCAGTGTATGTATATTACTCGTGTTTCGTCTCCAATCATCTTTGAAATATTAATAAAAAATCATGGTTTAATAGAAAATAAAAACATATCAGTTAAAATTGTTACTAATTACGGTATATTATAATCTGCCCATAGCAAGATTATTGCTCCTTCTTTCGATTATAAGATACCATTTGGTATACTCTTTATAAACTCATTTTGTAAATATTTTTCTTCTAGATGTATTCTGTTTATCTTTCAATATATATTTTTGTTTCAGTTGTTATTGAATGTACACTAAAGAGTGTATATAAAGAAACTTGAACCTTGTGTCTTGACATAACGTGATTGCCATAAAGTACAAGTTGTGTTAACTTCTCAAATGTATTCAAAAAGTTATGCGGTACTTAAATGCAAGATGACGACATTTCCTGATAGAATGTATATATATGAAAGGCGTGACGATCGCGTGTTTATATGCGGGCATTTGTAGCGAGTACTAAGCGGATAGCTGTCTTTCACTAGGTTATCTATAAGAATCATGAGTTTTCAAGTTTCAGGAATTTTCAGATCAATTGCCGTATAATTGAAAAGAAAGAGAAGAGGAGCGTTACAATTAGTACTGTTCGAATCTGGACAAATGTGGGGGAACAGTGCACTATAATTATATACTGTAGGTATATAGTATTCTACAATAAATTAAGCTGGCCGTGCATGGGTTCCTTGAACAACCTGAATAAAAGCCGATTAAAATATTTCAATGTTGGAAAGGGATGACATTTGGAAGTAAGTAGGTGGGGCGGGAAACGTAAGCACGCGCATGCCTTAGTTTCCAGCGCTAAACTCTTCCAATCTAGCTAGTCTCACTAACTATAAAGGCAAACCGTATACTTGACAATTTTGATATGGGTGTACTGTATATTCAGATGCAAAAACTTACAGTGAATTAAAAATTCATTGCACTAAATTGAAACTGATATTTATGTATGATAACCCAAAACTGCGTATAGGAATCCCCACTGTATAGGAATCTAGTAATTCGAAAAGAAATTAAGTTCAAAATGTATTGTTAGATTGTCGGCGTCACATAGTGAAAATGGTGCCATTGCAAGGACCTTATCAAGTCGGTCCTAGAGTGTTGGGATCTAAATTAACTTATATTCGAAAATTTGAAATTGCCTAAGAGCGGTGTTTGAAGTTTAGACTGGCCTACACAGAGGGCCTTTTTTAACTAATGTACTGGGGGGGGGCAAAAGCCCCCCCAGCCCCCATGTTGCCCCCCCAGTAAGCTATTTTTGCCCCCCCAGTGAAGGTCCCTTTTGTCCAAAGTATAAGCCAAAAAGGGAAAAAAACTGAGTTTAGAGGAAAGTTATTGTATTCTCACAACAAAACCTGGCTCCGTTTAGATGGGATATATCAAAAATTGTCTCTGAAAATGCAGGAAATCAAGCCACAGAGACTCAAGAATACAAAAAGTTTCTGGGGGAGGACCCCCAGACCCCCCTTCTCCTTCCCACACCTGTAATACACCACCTACTTGTTACGTCCCCTTTCGATTATGGCCCCCCACTGATGATTTCTTAAAAAAGGCCCTGTCTACACATGAGAATATATGAAAGTAAATGGTGTCTTTTTGGTAGATAACTTTCAAAAATATATAGTTTCGCACAATGAAGGTGAAATATTTGAATTTGGTACTAAATCGCCAATTAAGAAAGGGAAATGAGGTGCTCAGTGGAATGCTTCCCTGAAAACATTTTAAATATAGACTATTTTAACATTCAAGATTGATTGTAATTTATCCAAATACTGTTGTTTTCCTCAAATCTATATTAACGGAAAATATTGAATTGGAAGGTGCACTCCGCCCCATCCCTATCATAATCCCTAGATAAGTTTGGCCGTTTAAAAATATTTGTGTTTAGCCATCTAGTACAGGTTTGCAAAGTATCATGAAAGTCATTTTAATTATGCAGAGATGCGAAATTCTTGAGTAATACCAGAAGAAGACAAATCTTGTCGCGCTAAAGTTACCCAGTTTTAAAACAGATTTCGTGGTACCATCGACGTTTAAAGCTGGGGAGTTTTCTGTTACCACCTCGTCATCCATGCATATTAATCAAGCACTGTTTATGCTAAGTTTGAGAAAATTCTATTAAAACTGACACCACAGTGAGAAATTTTCTGACAGGCATCTACCATATGATGCTTAACCTTAATTAAGAGCTACCTGTAAATATAATAATCCTTCTTAAGAACTTTTGCTATTTCTTATTAAATTTCTGGTGACTAATGCCAGAAAAGAAGAAAAATACCTAAGGCCTAATTTGAACTCACAATTTGCATTAACTTATAAGTTATACCTACAACGGGGCTTATGGATTCTGAAACTGCATATTGAATGAGTATATTACAATTAATGTTGACAAATATGCTGGCACAGTGTACGAGGTAATATCTCAAAATAAGTGGCTCGTGATTGCGTTTGAACTACCTGAAAAAGAATGAATACGGTATGGATTTGGTAATATAAATCAGGCTAACACTAAAAGTCTGATCAGGCCCATTTTCGCACTATATTATTGTCTTCAAATTTCAAATAATGCATAATATGGTTATAGAGGCTATATATAGGTAATCGATGAATATTCAAATTTGGTTTAATAGTTTGGAAATTTTATCAGCATAAACTAAGACTGAATTTTCCGTGTGTTATATTTCAATTCATCATCGTTGGTTTTTTACAAGAAAATTGCTTAAGGGACATTTATTATAAAAAGAAATTCGAATTTACCACTTCAAGTTGTCTCCGCGTTTGAAATAACATTGGATTAAAAGAGAAGACGCTTAGTCAGCATAGTTGAAGGTTACTTTTACTTCTATTTCTATTTTAGCGCTATAATTTTATAGCTAGAATACTGGGGCCTTGGCGATTGTGAAAGCGTCGCGGTTGTGAAAGCGAGAAATAGAGTGCTCTTTAGGTAAGCACGATTATAACCACCCATTTTAAGCTATATTCACTTTCTCAGATAAAAGATGACTGTTTGAGTGTTACAAATACTCGTAAGTTTAAGACTTTAAGTTACCCACTGGGAAGAGTGGTACACAGTGGTCTTACGGCAAAGAGTTCTTGTTAACTTTCTCCTGCTATATATCATACACATTTTTATGTTGTTATTAAAATCCGAATTCATTCACACTATTTGGTTTCTCGATCATAGACATAGAAATGGTCATTCAAATTAGTATATTCTAGAACAATGTTTGAGTAGAGCATCGTACAACATTTTGATATTTTTAGTTTTAAATTGCATACTTGTAAGTGTATTCATCATAATAGAAAGTAATGATCTATATCAATTATATGATTTGGTTGCCAGAAAATGCAACTGTGTTCAATGTTTCCATGCTAATTTTAGCTAGTGTGAACCGTATCTGCGTGCTGTACTGTGAAGCAACTATGTGTAGTATCTGGGCGATGATTGAAACGGATTATTACCATACGTTATACACTTGTATGGGTAAAGTAAATAGTGATTTCTTCGATTTTTTTCATTACCTAAAAGAGGTCTTTGAAGTTTACCCTGGCCTACACATGAGAATTTTGGACTTAGCTGGTATAGTTTGAATTCGTAGTATATATAATTATCATGTTTGTACAATGAAAGGTATAGTTCATTACTAGCTCCCAACCTCTTTTCGCGCTCTGTATATATAATTATCATGTTTGTACAATGAAAGGTATAGTTCATTACTAGCTCCCAACCTCTTTTCGCGCTCTGCTAAATTTCTGCCAAGTAATTCTGCAATCTCGTACCCCGAGCCCGCGATCCTTCGGGGGAAGGAACGGAGGCTCTGGGATAATCCGACTCAGAGGTACAGAAAACTGTACCTCGACCAAACTGCGCATGCGTTCGCGAAACTCAAAACAAATTCTATTTGTTTCGTATATAAATCATGAAAATATATCGTTTTTTGGCAGCAAATCTAAATGTTCTTCGTACTACGTTGCAAGAGGATTATAAATACGACAGAGCAAAGAAAATATTGTAATAAAAACAGTCGATATGGAGCGGTGAAGAGTGTTTTATATCGAAGAAAATGTTGCAATTATAAAGTATAAATTAAGTATATTGTTCTCCTTTGGGCTTTGGCACTGTCACTATGGAAAATCTTGAATTATACGGGTCCTTGTCTTTCTACCATCAAAATTAAGCCGTTTCGCGCTCGTAAGTTCGTCCAAGCCGAAACAATGCGTGAAATTTTGGGTACTATTAAAAGTCCAGTCTGAAAACATGGCTGGAACGTACTATACGATTGGACTACAAGAGGAAACGCTAAAGTACTTCCAACTCAGCTGTTAACCTTAAATATTTTGTAGATCAAAGGAATATCACACGAAGCTTAAAATTATGAACTGAAAATTGGTTCCATTACATTATTATGAGCCATATAGTATAGTAATAAACTTCATTTGAAATACAAACACAATTTTTGTCAAAAGTTAGATCAGGCCTGCAGTTCAATCTTTTAATAACTTTTAATGGACTGTTCTTATGAACCAGATATACCCGGCAAAGTGAGCAAGCCTGGCTTGCCATGTCAGTTTATCATATTCCTCATACAAGGCAAGCACAACCCGTGACCTGGGATCTTGTCACTCATGCAGGCACTCTGTGAGCCAGCAGGCCTTAAAATATCGGTCGGTCACGGACATTGTCCGACCCATTCGTGAAATTGTCCGACCAAGAAAGAAACGCACCGGACATTCTGTCCGACCGAAGGAAAATTGAGGTTTACCGTTTGTCCGACCCAACTGTATTGATGTCCGACCAAACTTTAACTTTGTCCGACGTAAATTTACCCCGTAGATATTTATCAGAGCTGTTATGTGGTCCGCTAAGCGTGACAGCGGAGCCGGGTATTCGTTTGACTAGTCGCATCGTAAGTCAACGCAAGTTCACTTGCGATGACTTGCGTTCTCGGGCGTTTGATCGGGCCTTAAAGTATCAATACATAACTGCCCAACATTTAGCGTCAGTATACGATTTTAAAAGAATACATTTTCGCGCCAAACTAAACATAAGGCCAACGGACATAATTATAAAAATGTCCGACCCATTCTGAAAGACACCGGACAATTTGACCGACGGCACTGCTGACCGATATTTTAAGGCCTGGAGCCAGGCTGGCCCCATTCCAATAGGAATACCATCTTGAAAATATACAGAATAAATATATGACAGGATTGGTGAGCTCAGTCAGTCCAGCTTCATCGAACAACCTGTAAGCTTCATACTTATCATGGTTTTAGAAATTATTTTGTCACAACACTATTTTCAGAATGGGCCTTACTTCCATGTACCTGTATGATTACAATAGTTTCCTGTACCATGGACAAGTTCCCATGCAGGGGTCATGACCTGGTCCTGCCTGGCCTGTGAGCAGGCTAGCTCCTGGCCAACAACTATGGAACTAGACTTGGATCAAGTCCGTCTCTCTAGAGTCCGAGGGATCGAGCGCGCCGAGAAGCGGCGCGCGAGGTGCAATAACGCGGGAAAGTTTGAGGCTCCATTCTTGCGGCTCCATGTTTTATGCTGTTGTTGTTGAAAAAACATTGAACATTATTCCAGTAAATTATTATATGAATTTGCCCTCTGTACAACAAGAGGGAGTACATATATTCTCCTACCAGGATTGATCCCTGCCTATAAGCCACAAAACTGTATATAGAAAATATCCAAATATACATGGTACACTTATTACCAATGTGTATGGCTAATTTGTTTTATATTTTTAATACAAGTATGCAGGCTAGAATACAAGATAAGTATTTAACAATACCCGCTGAATCAACCAAAGATGTTTTATCCATACATTGATATTATATACAACATGACTAAGATTGTAAGGATAATTCTTGTAGTACATGGTTAGAGAGATTATTAGGCTTAAGCCATTAAACTAAAACCAACTGCTTTTTCAAATGGATATAGATAAAATATTCTGTTATTCACAATCAAATAAAAAGTTGTGATAAAGTATAACCATTTTCAAAACCAAGCATATTTCGAAAATAAAGCATATAGAAACTTTAGTAACATATGTAGGCTTTAAATTACAGCACAAAGTTTCACGTTCTATTTCACCTTTGGTACATTTATAAAATAGTACAAACTTAATAGTACCTTTCTTTATATTTTCCGTATAATAATACAGAAGATTATTCACCTTATCACTGCTAAAATTACTCTGAAATACAAAAACAATATTCACACACTCCTAAACAGCAGCCATCTTGTATATATAATTTACCCGGTTAATAATTTATTGTTGCATTATTGCGACAATAAATTCACTTCCGGTTATGGATTATCCCAGAGCTTACGATTCTTCCCAAATGATCGCAGGCTCGGGGGACGAGATTGGTAATTCTGCCATTTGCCACCGAGTTGCCTGCGGAAGAGCCCAGGAAGCTGGCGACAAAATTAAAAAATTTCGAAAGTAGCGCCTCCCCCCGAAAGTGATGTGTTACATGTCTATATGGCCAGGTGTTACATGTTATATACTCATGGAGAAATGTTCAGTTTATAATTATACAACAGGCACGGTGGTATTAAGCCACATACAGACGAGCAAGCCCATGTGCACGGCAAAAAAATTGACAAGTTTTCCTTGACAAGGAGCTTGTTCAAAAGCTAGTCATGCCAGCTTTTGAACAAGGAAAATTGTTCGTGTGTACGGCCGACAAGGAAAACTTCACAAGGAAATGCGCTGCAGTACGACACTGCACACTTACAGTACTTTCGATCTAGTTGAGCAACAAGGAACTTGTCAAGGAAAACATGCTCGTCTGTACGGGGCTTTATGGTCGTAAGGAGAAAATAGGGAAAATTGACTGTGGAAAATGGGAAGAGACGGCAAAGAAGAAGTATATTAACATTTTTACCACACGAAAGTAGCACCCCTCCTTAGTAGCGGTTCCTTGAAAGTTGAAACTAGCGGCCCCCAACAGCGGATAAAACCGAAATTATAAGGGGGCCGCTACTTTCAGGCGCCGCACTTATTCACAACAATGCGGCGCTTAATCAAAACAACTAGAATGAAAACAACTACAGTGTTCTTAAGTTCAAAGTGAGTATATTTCAATGCTCGTCGTTTAACCTCCAGAACTTTGAAAATACCCAATTTCGTTGTGAAGGCAGATGCAAATAGATAATTTTTAAAGAAGGCCGCCCTCGAATATGCGGCGCCCTCAAATAAGCGCCGCATCAAAACACTAACATTTAAAGAGCGCCGCGGCATTCAAACGAGTAAGTACGGCGCTCATGCACCGGCAAGTTACGCTGACAACCAAATATTTTGCTATAGCTTTTCGAGTCTATCTGTATAATTATGTTTTCAAATTTCCATGGTGACGACAAAATTTTCATGCTCATATAGTTTGAAATATGTTCTTTTACACGCATATTTTTACACGAACTGTCCGTTTTGGCGTTTTATAGTGGCTGCTTATTAGAATTGCATGCATATAGTCATAACTCGTAATACGTTTGGTTTCCGCCACTTTGGGTGGCAAATCACCATTTCAATTCAAGCTTACACTAAATTTCCTTAATAACTCGGGTCTAGACATGTTAAAAATTGACTCTTTCTCGATATATGAGCAACCGAAATAGGCGTTAGGGATTATTAGGGTTAGGTTTTTAAGGGGTTTGTTTAGGTTAGTTGTTAGGTTATCGAGAGCTATCGCAGAAACAACTTCTCTTTCTCGATATATAACTAACTAATAGCGTTAGGGATTATTAGGTTAGGTTAGGTTAGGTTAGTTAGTTGCTCCATATATCTTATATATCGAAAACTCTGGCTCCTCGTACGTTGTTCATTTGTTCAAGAATTCTAGGCTCTAACGATGCATAGCTTGTATTAGAACTCCTATTTTTTTCGGAATATATAAGCGAAAACGGCACTTCGATGAAATCCACGATAATAGACCATAATACAAGACTAATTTTTTATAACTCAAACATATTTCACCAATAATAGAACATAGCTTATTTAAAGTTCAAACTAAATTATTAGTAAGGGTTGGGTAAAAATATTTGAAGCCCAAAAATGGTTGCATGGCCATGAGTAAACAAAAAAAATTGTATTTTTCAATTTCGCTAGCTATGAATGCCTTCCTGAATTTTGAAGTATAAATATTGAACGGCCGCTAATAGTAATACTATATTTACTAATAAGTTATTAACATTCTGCAGTTTTTGTGTTGTAAATTATCTGTTAATTTAGAATTCTGTAGAAGGTTCATAATGTTTGCATAATGGTTTGCAAGCATTTCATGAAATTTCCGCAGACAATGAAAATTAAAAGTCAACAGGCTGTTTACCAATGCAACGACCTTCATGAATTTCAGACTAAACTGCAATTTACACTCAAATTTGACTGATTTTTACCCTAGCTTTCACGTCAAAATTTCTAACAAAATGTTTATTTTACGTATTAAAATGCTATGTTAAACGAGGCAATATTACGGCAACTAATGTAATAGGTAAAAAAGAAATTTGCAGATAATTTGTGAGCATGAATCTCGCTAAATCTCGCATGAATCTTTAGCATTTTCTTGCTAAACATGCGATGAAGGCAACAAAGAAATGAATGAGAATAATAATATCGACGCGGAACAACTTCACTGTTTTTCTGTGCGTACATTTTCCCCTTCCGTAAGAAATGGCAAAATTTCATGTCTGTTACAGTCATTTTCAAATTTCAACTGACTTTACACCGGAACTTTCGCAAGTTCGTTGCCAACTTCCTATTTACGTTCCAAAGTTGGAATATTGGGCGGTAAGCCGGTGAATTCGTATAACGAACTTCGTAACGAACTTTGTTGACGAACTTGTGAACTTGGCGAATTCGATGAATGTCAATGTTGGTTTATATTGAAACTTTGTACGCAGACAAATTATAAAACTCAATTATACGTGAAACAAATTGAAAACTGTAAAACGCAATAATATATATTATATGAATCCCTTTTTACGTCAAGGGCGTGCTTTACCTGTACCTGTTAGAGAGCGAATTGTAGAATTGTGGCTTCAATTGTGGCTTCTTCCTTTATATAAACATGCTTGCTGCACGTGGTGTACAGTTAGTATTTTACGGTGGCCCAGAAGGGACACCACTACCAACAGAGTGAATATCACAAACAATAGCAATTTGTAACAAACTGAACGAGATTTGCTGCAAACATATAAATAAAGCGCTGCAAATAAAATATAAAACACACTGCAAACAAAAGCCACAAAAGTAGAACGCGCTGCAAACATGTAGAGAACTCATCACCATTATACCTAAACCATTATAATTTTGAAATATAAATTCGAAAACGAAAGAATTGTCAAATACAATGTATGTCTAGTTTGATAATACATTGTGCACTCAAATTGTTTAGGTATGGAGGAGGTTTCTCTTGTAACTTTCCTCAAGCGTACGCCTATAATCAAAGATGCAGTATTCCCAATGGATGCAGAACGACATGTTTTGGCAGAAACGGTATTGGACGTAATCACATACGTTAAAGAAATAGCGACGAGGAAAAGTGGTAAGAGAGACTACAGTTAATGCAACCATGACGCTCCTTTATAAAAGTTTTATTTCTTGCCTTTTGTAGGATGTGCCAAGTTGATTGACCTTATCAGTTTTTGGACGGCTGGTAATGTGGTTGGATACAACGAGTTGCTAATGGTTAAATTCAACGATAATACAGCATGTAAATTGCCATTGGCAGAGACATGTTTTATGGGGATTGTTCTTCCAACGATATACAGCAATTATGATTATTTCAAAAAGAACATGGACATCGCTCTTACACATGGATCTAAAGGATTTGACTTCACCTAGCATATTCTATCAGGCATTCTTATGATGCGAGGAGTTTGTCAGTCAGTATTGCTGTTATGTACTTGGGGTTTTTGTTTTTGTTCTTGCCATTTAATGGACGCAGTGTTTATTGTTACTTGAACGTGTACATTGAATAATTGCGTACCGTATTTGTTCGAATAAGCGCCGCCCTCGAATAAGTGCCACCTTAGAATAAGCGCCGCATTTTGAGCAAAATGTTAATAAGGGCGGCCCTCGAATAAGCGCCGCATGTGAGACGCGAAAAAATAAATAATCTCTTATTCGAACAAATACGGTATACATTCTACGTGTATGAAGTATACGTGCAATCAAGGTTATTTACAAAGAACATAATTATATAAAAAGTTAATGTCATTGATATTAAACTTATGTTTGTTCTCCTATATGCTTCTACACATTGAGTCATACTAATGTGGTAAAATACTCAATATTTCTTCATAAACTTGCATGCCATGAATATATGTCGTACACTCTGTTTGCGGTAATTCTCTCATTTGTGCACAAGTGAAAGGACAATCAGTGTCTGGAACTTCCACGATGTCTGGGTCAATTTCGGGGATGGGCCCTGCCCAATCAACTCCATAATCAGTGAGATCATTCTAGTAAAATGAAATTGAAATTCGTTTGCGCATTTAACTTAAAATACTGTAGCTTATGTGAATGAATGAGATGCCTCGTGCTTTATACTGAATCTCATAAACATATAGGGTAGTGGATATGGAACTTACTTGGTTGTCGATATCTTCTGCACGGCCAGATCCACTTGCTTCGTGCGAACCCCTTATCCAGAGCTGCATTGGTGTTCTGTTGTTTGCGGAACTTAATGGATGATGTATATATGCATTTTGCCAATGTTTGCAAATGTTTGATTACAGATACTTATAAGAAAATACGAAAATACGATCTCAAATAGAAAACTTGATTTTTGGCGGATATATAACGTCATATAAATACAGCAGTGATAACTATTTTTATAATTTTGAAAGCCCATTACATAATGCGACCTGCTTATTATGCAAAATGTTCTTATATTGCAAAAATAACTCGAACTCGAACGGAACTCGAAAACACCGCATGAGCGATGTAATTTTGTGGTCTCCAAGCAGTAAGCAGCGTGTTTTCCCCAGCGAGCTCCATGTCCATTACTATTAAAAGTGACTAGTGAGTGTATTTTATATGGTCATATATCTAAGTTTTTGTGGTCTAACATTATGGTCTAACATTGGGATCGTTTTCACGAATATGGTATAAAAGATGATATTTAAGCATTATTTAAGCATTATTTTTATTTAACTAATGAAACCAGTTACAAGTTCGGTTTATGTGCTATTAAAGATGCATTGAATTACGATATGCCTGGTAAAATATTTTTAAGTATTAAAAAGTATTAAAAAGTGCCATTCTTCAGACTTCATTCTTCACCCCATCATGGCTCACGGTGCAGCTTGCTTGTCGTTCATTCTGCATGTGAAAAAATGTAATTATCCTATAAATCATTTCAATTATCAACTAAACTAAGTCTTATTTTATACTGGATAGCTCAAACTGCCCAATCAGTTGCATCTAAACTATATTCTCTCTAGACTTAGACTTCCGGGAAAGGTGATTTTTAGTGGTCCAGCATTATTACCACAAGACGTCTACGAGCATAAACTAATCTCACTCTATTATTCTGGATAGGTCCATCAGTTGGAAAGGGCCAACACTTATTCAACTTAATAACTAATCTAGCCTTATTTAACCTGAATAACTCTATCAGTTCTTAATTGTCTATGATCAAACGAGAGCGGATATTGACTCTTTTCCACACTTTTTGTGTTCTTCAAACAGATCAAACCACTGATCTAAAAACTAGGCTGGATAGTGTATCTGCTATGCCTTATTGAAGCCTGCAATCCTTCAAGCTAAATAGAAAAAGACATTTGCTTAATAGCAAAGTTAATTTATACCCTAATGATATGATGTAATAAAAATTTGACAGATCAGTTGAAAAATCTCTTCCCATAGACAAATTTGGCTAACGCTTGTTTATACCCAATTCACAACTTTGGATAACTCACATGCTTAGTTACTATTGTTCTAGTTTGGGAAAACATTGAATAGAACAAAGGTAACTAAGCATTAGAATGATCTACATGAGTGAATAGCTCTTATACATAATTCTAACGCTTAGTTACTATTGTTCTATTCTATGTTTTCGCAAACTAGAACAATAGTAACTAGGCATGTGAGTTATCCAAAGTTGTGAATTGGGTAGCAACGACGTAATATTATAAATATTCTGGCTTCAAAATTGGCTAACTGAATTCAAAAGGGTGCTCTATCCATCTATAGGTTTCAGATCAGTGGTTCAAACCACCCATTCCCTCTTTTCCATATCTCAGACGCTTGCACTTCCGAGGACTTGCGTCTCGTTTGATCCGGGCTTTAGTACTTGTGATATACCAAAAGGTTAAAAATAAGGTTTTCAACCTTCATCGTCCCAAACGGTAACGTGGGATACGGTAACGTGGGATACGGTAACGTGGGAAACGGTAACGTGGGATACGGTAACGTGGGATACGGTAACGTGGGATACGGTAACGTGGGATACGGTAACGTGGGATACGGTAACGTGGGATACGGTAACGTGGGATACGGATACGTGGGAGACGGATACGTGGGAGACGGATACGTGGGAGACGGATACGTGGGAGACGGATACGTGGGAGACGGGTACGTGGGAGACGGATACGTGGGAGACGGATACGTGGGAGACGGATACGTGGGAGACGGATACGTGGGAGACGGATTCGGGGATCACGTTTGAACTTAGCTGGTTTGTCTTCGTTCACACTGTCCAAAGCGTTCTCTCTGAATTGAAAGAATTAAGATATATATTTCAAGAATCTTTTACCGTAGACGTAAGTGTAGAATGATGTAGCATATTATTGATAGAAATATGGTGAGATGTGGTATGGTGTGGTGAGGTATGGCATATTATGCGTGTGATGTTGCATGGTATGTTGGGTTTTGGTGTGCTGGGGTATGATATTGCATGAGTAGGATATGTTATGGTGTGGTGTGATGTGGTGTGATGTATATAGTGTGGTATGCTGTACCATAATTTGGTGTTGTATGGTTTGGTTTGGTGTGGTGTGGTATGCTATGGTTTGGTGTGGTGTGATACGGTTTGGTAGGGGTTGGTACAGTACGGTACGGTATGGTATCGTATGGTGTGGTAAGATGTGGAGTGACATGGTATGATTTATTCTGTATAGAATGGCGTGGCGTAGTATGATATGACACAGAAACAACTTACATTGCCACTAAAGAGTTCGGATCAGTCTCTTCGTCATCTGCTCTTGGTTCATCATCATAATCATCATCATCACCGTTTTCACTATTTTCATATCTACATGGTGCATAAAAAGACGGAATAAAATGATCTTTTATGCTTAATAATTTCTAGAATACTAATCTTTATAAAAAAAATTAGTTTTACTTCGAAACTTGTTGTTTTCTCTTTCGAACAAGGGGTCATTTGTGTCTTTACGATTTAAAACATGTAACTGATTGCATAAGAGAAAATTTAATAGAACCCATCATTTTTACATGCCGTTTAATAATGCAATTTGGGGCACGGTTAAACCTGAACCCGTAATGCATCTAGATTTAGTAAATGAGTTGAAAGTAGATACCAAAGTAGATACCATGTCAAAAGAAAAAAAACCTTTTAATATTCTTGTAATTTTGATTAAAAACGTCTATGTCTATGGGTAGTCTCGTTTCGATCTTCTGTCAAATACCATTATATATATTATGAAAAAAGTAAATAATGTTGCTTCTTCTATTATTGGCACAAAAACTAATCCTGGTTGAAAACCAAATCTTAAATCTTCCTTTTTAGTCCAAACAGTTTGCATGTAACCATACTATAGAGAAGAAATTTCACGATTATATTAAAAATGGGTTTATTGCGGGCTGTGAACTTATGAGCTAGTGCGAGTTGCGAGCTGGAAGTTTCGTGCGAAATTAAATATCAGATGTGCCTAATTTATCATACCTAATTTTAGCGTTCAGCGATAGCCAATTTGTGCAGTGATAAAATGAAATTGTGCAGTGATTAACAGTAGAAATGTGTAGTGACAACATTTGTTGTGATAAATTCTTACTTATAATAACACCCACTAAAAGTTTCGGTTTGAAAACAAGCGGCAAAACTGAATCCTGAATAAACTAAAACATTTTTACAACGACTGAACGAGAACATTCAAATCAACAACAAAAAACTGTTATAATGCATGTTAGTTTAAAGCTTTGACCTTTGCCTTGTAATATAGAGCTACCAACGTTGAAAAGTTCACAAATGCCTAGGAATAACTGACGTATATAGAGGTAAAAAATTTGAGAAAATCTGGTATTATTATACGATTAACTCGCAACTTCACAGCTCGCAAATGACTTATTCTCCTTAAACATTTCTGTTACAAATTTGATGTCAGAAAAAGAAGAATATCCAATCTGAATATCCAATCAGAGACATTTCATAATTTTATATAAAGAGTTATAGGTGTGAAATTTAAAGAAAAAAATAAATATCGCTTACAGTTCTTCGTCGATTTCTTCAGTGTGTCCAAAACCAAGAAACACAGCACAGACTGTAACCAGCAAGGCTAAAATTATCCAACACTTCATCGCGATGATTGATTCGAATCTCTATGGTTAGCTTGGCTGATCTCTCGCGCTTTTATAGGTACCATATGCAAATGTACAAATTAATGAGATCAAAGAGCATCTTAGTAAACCGGATCCTCCCAGGATATCTAATGATCCACCCTGACATAAAGAGTTTCTATTGCGCCAAGAACCTTGAGACATATTGTGTTGACATCCTAATTAGGTCATACCCTCAGGTACCTTATTAAACACTTAGGACATGAGACTGCATGTCGTAACAAGATGAATATGCAGAGTCCCAGAGTCCCGGAGTGCGGAACTGTCCTTGACACGAAGCCACTCCCCTGCTGTTTTTAGTATTTTTCAAAACAAAATATTAAAAGAGATCTTTTTATTTCAAATGACTTCCAGGGGATCTTAGATTCAATGTCAAAAGATTTCGATTATACAAGAGCAGAGGGTTTAAATATAGGGTTTCATATTTAACTTAATCTAACTTTATCTAACTTAATTTAACTTAATATTTACACCGGATAGCTAGCTTTATCAAATAATAAACTTATAACAACCTTAACGAATACGATTAAGCTATATATACTATTTTATACAACAATTAGTTAATCCTCCCGTAGGAACACTGATCAATAAAAAATGGCCCTTGCAAGAGCTATCCAGTATAAATAGAGTAAGTTTAGTTCAATAGGTTTTCCTGCAGTTACACTGAAAGGGATGGCACTTACTGGACCTCTAGGGAAACCAGTTTAGGACTGATAGAGCTATACAGTCTGAATAAAGTAGTTTAGTCTAGGTTTCCTCCTGTAGTAACACTAGTCCAATAGAAAAATACCTTTAGTTTAGAACTGACAAAGCTATCCAGTACTGAAAGAAAGTTAGTTGGATGAGTTTAGGTATGGCTATGTTTTATTTCGCCCAAGTAATTCGCCTATTGCTTGACATACACTTATAGAGGATTTCCTGTTACAAATATTGTTCGTTCGTAATATAACAGACAAAACATGTTATTGAAGGACATCGAAACAGTACTCTTGACTTTCAAGGGTTGAAAACTGAGTTTGTCTAATTGTAGACTTTCTCAAAGTCCGTTTTTTTTTGAGGCGGTAAACGGACTTTTCCAGCACAATTTTAAACACAATTTTAACCAATCAAAAGTCACACGCTTTGATCTGACGTCATCCTATTAGCGAATAATTCGATCCAAGCTCGATCTCGTTTCAAAACATTACAAACAGCGAAGGGAATATAGTCAATATGAATGTTCGAGGAGCTATTGATTTCGGTTTAGAGAAGCTAGGTATCTTATCGATCAAAGAACACCAACGCAAATCGTTGAGGCATATTTAAGTAACCTAGATGTCTTGATGGTTGCTCCTACTGGGTCAGGCAAAAGTCTGCAGACATTTCAAGTTAAATATGCCAATTTCGCGCCAATTTCATCTAATTAGATTCAATTTCCTGCAGGCGGAACAAGTCGACTTCTCGCTCGCCCTCTCGCTTCGCGAGAGGGCTTCGCGACTTCGTCGTTAGTACGTGGTTCAATTAGTACGCGATTCAACTTAGTATTAGAAGAAGTCGACTTGGGGCAAGTCTAGTCTAATTGTCGAGGGTCGAGGATAAAAGGTCGAGGGTGAGGGTAAAAGGTCGAGGGTCACAAAATCACAAAAATATTGCTACAAATCATATACTCCCTGTTATTTTAAGCTAATTCTACACTATTGGATCATATTCGATGGCCAATGCATTAAAAAACCGCCTCCAAATTGACCAGGCTTTCATGGCTCACAAAACAGGAAGTCTTTCAATATACCGCGTGTATAGCCCTCTCCTCCGCAGAGGCTATTTATTTATTAGTCGCTGGGGCACCTGTGCCCACAGCGACTATATGTTTCGGCACGCATTTTTGTTGAATTGTTAGCCACAAAATGAACATTACGTCATTATAAATCTGGACCGTCGAATATCGTAGGATAGTGACTTTGGCGCCCCTCATCCAAAACGGACGAAAATACCACCAATCGATTCAGCAAAAAAACCTGTTTTTGGCTAATGCCAAACAAATCGCTAAACACATTGCTTTACAGATCGCCGTGAGTTTTAACCTTAGTAATCTGGTATATTTATTATATCGGTAAACTAATTATATATTCAGTACCTTTGGTCGATTATAACTTCTGTTTTAAAAGCCGTGTGATTTTCGCTAATACACCGTTTCATAGAGCTTTGAAAACAGTACCTACTGACCTACTTTCAAAGAAAAACAATAAAAATTGACAAAGTTACGGAGAAATTTGAAATCTTAGCGTGCGGCCAAACTGGACTTTCAGACAAAAACAACCGGGAGAGGTCCAAAGACAATGTTGCTATGGTTTTTTAATTCCCAGGGTAGAATACCCTATATAAGATATTTTTGTCATGACTGAAGCGCTTAGGCAAACCACAAACTGTGGGCAAACCACAGCCCATTACAGCCTCGTACCCAGGCGCTTTAATCTGCTAAGCGGTTGCGTGACGCACGCGTGGAAACTTGTAGTGCGTAGCCACGACGGGACGGGTTTCCCGCGCGCTCGTGACGTAACCGCGTGTAGCAAGCCAAAGTGCCTGGGTACGAGGCTGGGCAAACCATATATACTGAAACTACGGCAAGCACATGCGTGCTGGAAAATACCCGATAAATAAAAAAATAAATACGTCTACTCGTCGTATCGAAGCAAAACTTTCTACAAGAAATACACACATAAAAAGCTAAATTTTCGAATGGAGAAGTCTATTGTCAAATCCAAGAAATAAAGAAGATATTAAAGATTGTTTGAGTTGAACTGGAGGTATGTTTGGGATTAAACTTTTAGTATTTTTTATTCTGTAATGTTTAGTCGGCAACATAACCCACTGTGAAAAAGCTTATTTTGTAAGGATTCCAATGGTGTTAGTTTCATTTACAGAATCTACATTGAAAAAGCGACTCTCGCAAACGTACTCAGGTTTACTCAGGTCGTAATTTCAAAATTATCTTTACGTGAAAGAAAAAAGTACCTTCAGCGCGAAGATGGCTACGGTAAGTACATGTTTTATTTGAAAATACGCTCACCTCGCATGAACCTATGCATATTCGTGGTGAGGCCTACACTAAAGATGCTGAGCGATTTCGAACGGAGGATTAGGGTTACGTTTGGGTTAGGTTCGGGGTAGATTTGATGTAAGGGTTAGAGTCGGGCTATGCGGGCAAATGGGCAATTCCTCAACAAACAGTAGTAGTTGTCTTGGTCTTTTTCAGAGCCGCGTCAACTGTTCCAGTAGCCTGCACGGCTACGGTTCCAGCTAATAGCATGCTGGGAACATACTATAATTATACAGTATCAAATATATTAACTCATCAGAGAAATTGTGATTTTTGTCATGAAGGATTATCGACAATTTTACCAAGATAAACTTATCAGATATTTTGTCCAACAGACATTAATACAGTACTCATTGTTGTTTTTATTCTGTTTTGTTTACTGTGAACAACTATATTTTGGGTTTTCATCATAGACCTGTTTTTCATATATCATAATTAATGGACGATAATCGCAAATGCATTTGCGTGCTTGTGGCTTTTGTCAAGCTCGTGTAAGAATGTAAGTCATGTAAGCCAAGTATGTTACAATCACACTCAGAAAAATATTTGCCGAATGCCTATAGCTGTAGCATGCACTGTCAAAATGTGTTAATTACGAAAAAGCCTATATCATTACCCCAGCGACTAAACGCTCAATAGAGCGTCTTGTCTATTTATGATTCAGAAGCGCTAGAGCGTAATTGAACATCCAGTATGATAACCGCGGGCGGCGAAGGGTGAGGGGAGAAAATAAATAAAGCCTCTGCCAGATTTCACACCCAACATGGCGTCAAAACGGGGGGACGACATATTATATTACACATTGACCTAACACTATTATGCAAAACAATATAGGCACTCCGAAAACGGTTAACGCTTTTATGTCACGTTTTGACTATCTTGCAGTCATCATCTTGCAGCCAATAGTATGTCTTAACTTTGTGTTGTATGCGGCTTGCGTTCTCAAAGATAATATTTGATAGCGTTTCAGAATTCAGAATGGCAATATATGTTGGCTAATGTTGCCCTCATTGCGACCGTAACAATCTCGATCGTTTTCTCTCGAGGACTACTACAGCATTATAGAACTGTGCACAATAAAACTTTCGGATTGCCAAGATATTTTGGGATGTACAACTTTACGAAGATTTGAGCGAGAAAGCGTAGGAAATCTGGCAGAGGCTTTTCCACTTTTCCCTCCCTCTTTCCTTCTTTCCTCCGCCCGCGCTCCGATTTTCAGAGGTTTCCTCATTTATATAATTATTACCATTTAGCGCGTTTTATTTATTACCATCTAGCGCCTCCTTTTATTTATTAATTATCCAATATTAGCGTATCTTTTATAATTTGTTTTATCCAAGACTCTGCGAAGGAGAGAGTGTATAGTCGGTGATGACAGAAGTATAATTATATCTTTCTAATCTTTGTTTTTTTTTGTTTTTTTTTTATTTTATTTCCCCATGTACAATACAATATAATTATTAATACATTATTACAAAATAGAAAAAAAATACTTGGGCTAGAGACCTACTAGAAACCTTCGCAGGCTTTTGTATCTAGGCCACTAATCATGTTCTTATATAGATTAATTTAATATTTACAGTTATTAAATGGAAATAATCATTATGGTATACAGACCTAACAGTATATTTACAATATTGAAGTAAGTACACTGTAGTGTTTACAATATTAAAGGGCATTGGCAACGAAAATTTTTATTCCTTATATTGATAGAGCATGCCTACGGAATACTTAATTTCATAGTTTCCCTTGTCCATCGCATTTAGTTGTTGAGAAAATTTGTGACAAAGTTCAACAGTCGTCCGCCATTTTGAAAAAAACGGCGTATGCTAATTTATGCATGAAGACATTAAATGACGTCATTAGATGGGTTGACACAATTTCTCTAATATAAACTCTATAGTGTATTACCACACGCGGTAAACTTTGCGGCAAAATAGACGGCAGAATGGTTTTAACAAGTGTGTAACATGTTTGTACCACTACTTTTGATACTATTTCTTCCAATTCCGTGTGAAATAGACGCATAAATTCGAATATCGCATAGGAAATCCTTATGCAATGTTATGCTATTATTGTCTATATCCCCTGAATTGTCTCGCTGGTAAATGCATAAAAATTGCTCAAATTGCAAAACAATCAAATCTCTATCAGCACGTTCAGTTACCAGTTCCATGCAATTATTATTGAAAATACAACAGTAAATAAAATTGTCACAATGTAGTCTTCTGTTAATAACTGTTTATGTATTGTTAGACGGCAAAGCTTAATAAATAAATGTAGTCTATACTAATACTAACTATTAAACCTAAATAGCTGGCGCAATTTATATATATACATTCAAAATACACAAGAATAAAGGCCTACAAATTTGGATAATTCATCATTGAGATTTGAACTACTCCTTTTATACTTTCAATGCAGTTGGACTGTGTAGTATAAAGAAGCGCTATTACATAAAATAAACTACATATAGCATGCTGTATTCGCATTCAAGGTATATTATTGATTGTTGTAGAGTATATCGCTTCATCGCTTGTATTGACATAGTGCAAATTTAAGTTACCCATGATTATTGAAATAAAAGTATAAAACAAACAAGGTTAATACAACTACAGTCATTTTGAAAAGCGAAGAGAATACCGGTATGTCAGTTAATAGCAAGTCTTCAGTGCGGCAATGCATTAAATTATTAATTTCTATTTTAATGATCAGTTATTCCCTACCCATATGCGCGTCTTTATTTTTCGTAAAAAAGAGTATAACAAAAGATCTAAAAATATTAGAGTTCTCACTTCTATAATTGATATTGTGTGTTGACGCAATTAATAACTATATTTTCTGTAATGGGAATCGCTACATTTTCGGCAATATTTTTACCAGCTGAATTTAAGCCAGGGAACAGCTATAGTCTGGCTTTTTTCTATAAACTAGCTAGATATATTAAATAATGTACTATATTGACAGCTTCATATTTTCCGTCAAAACAATAGAAGCTCAAAACTTCATAATCATATGAATCGCGTGAATAACTATTCTTTAATAATCACTAGAACTTGAATATAGATTGTTTTCAAAAGAATATTACTTGCAACCAATAATTCTGCACCAGATTTATTTTTCAGTAACATTCAAGGCTTTAGTTTAGCTCCAGATATTAGGTCAAGGTGCTCAAAATCGCTGGTTGACAATTCGTTCAACCTTTCTCGGTGTCTCGAGTTTATAATATAACATTTCAAACACCTCTTCTCGTGTCTTCGTTTAAAGAATGTATCCTACAACAACAGATGGTCCCTGAAACCTTTTCCAGAGTGTATGACCATTTACCTTTCTCGTTAAATTTCAATTGACACAAAATACTATAGTATAGCTTCAATAATACCCCAATCATTCACAAACGCGTGAAACAATTAAACCACGCAAGTTGTAAAATTCGCCATTCCTTTCCTTCTTACACGCTTAATATGGCTTTACCCGATAGTGTAGCATTTCCTTAGTTCTCCTGCCTGGTTGTGAGAATTTTTGTTCATTATAACGCGCAAAAACGACATATTTTTAGTTACCAAAACCTTCACGCAATATAGATCCCTATGTTGTTTTGAAACGAACCCATCTAATGACGTCACAAAGGTCATTGACCCCAAAGATAATTTTTTGAGAATTTGATCCAAGATGGCGGCCGATGAGCAAATTTATCACATTTTACTTGCACTTTACTCGCAAACAAAAATGTTACATAAAAAAATAGTAACATTCTCATAGTTAGGTGGTCCAGTAAGATTAAATAAGCCAATAAAAATTTTCGTTGCCAATGTCCTTTAAGATAAAGAGATATATTAACTAGATTTTTATATGGTATTACTTTGTATACAATGACAATGTATGGACATTGCCTGCATAAAGACAGTGTGTTTTCTGGATCTACGTATTCGTAACTGACATTAATATAAAATGTTGCTTAATTTGTTTTTTGAAGGTATTATAGAAACTTATGTCTTTCAGATTTGTTTCTAATTAATTCCACACATCAATTCCATTTTAGTATGCAAACCGCGTATATACTCCGTCTGGGGAACCAAAACGCTACACATAATTCATAGAGAGCCTTTTTGCGTAATTTATACATGCGTGGCAGCCAAGTGTATAGTGTTCGCTAGTATTGTCAGATGCAAGACGCTAGTGAAGCCTGGCGCACACTATATTGATCCAGAGCAATCTGCTTACCAGTATAAATAAAGTTAGGTTAATTAATGCCTAGGCCAAATTTTTCTACAATGAAACTACCAACTATCTAAACATAAAATACAACAAGAAATCATGCGCAACTGAAAATATATAACCAACAATGCGGACCCCACTGGTCGTAAATAATATACGGCGTGGAGAAAGAAATGGCGTTTAGCTTTCTTGTTCACATGTCTACAAATACATGAACTTCGGCCGTTTCTCCGGAAAGGTTGCAATACTTTTAAGCAAGTATAATTTTAGGCTAGCTACTGGCCATACCTGTACTTTTCCAATGCAAAGTATCATCTTAACGCAGCGCGTGTTCAAAAGAAGAATCCCTTGCTCAATGGTCGTGATATGTCTTCCACTTTGTATTTATCACTAGATCAGGATCAGCACCGCGGTCAGCTTGGTTCATGTGGGTTAAATGGTATTGTCCAGTGAAGCAGTTCAGTCTATGTTGTTGTCCAGTCCGTTAATTTGTTTATGCTTTTCTTGTTCTGTTCACATTAGTTTTCAAATAAAATAAAAAATCATAAAATTGACTGCGCTGCCATTTTATTATTAAAAGACGATTAGACACTTCCTGATTTTATAAGCTATTGTTAATTTCGTGGGCACTCAACCAAATTCGGCTAGTGTCTATCAGTATAGCCTAGGAGCGTTTTAGTTATAAACGCCCACGATTTCTCAGGTTTGAAAGCTAAACTAATTTGATTTCGAAATAAAATGAATCTTGACCTTAATCTCGACCCAATCTGGGCATTTCATAAGCAGAGGCCACTAATTTCCCCTGACGTAGTAACGTGGGGATTTTGTTGGCTTATTAGTTCTCAGCAAGGAATGTTTGGCCATATAATTATATACTATTGTAGACGAACTCACGAACCATGAATTTAGATACAGTATCTAACACGGCTCTAGAATTCAGACTTAAGGTCTCTTTCCTCAAGCGACAACTCCATGCTCTTTGCGCATAACCCAATGACAAACTTCAACCAAAGATGAATGCCAAAATAACAGGGAGTATATGATTTGAAGCAATATTTTTGTGATTTTGTGACCCTCGACCTTTTACCCTCACCCTCGACCTTTTACCCTCGACCCTCGACAATTAGACAAACTCAGTTTTCAACCCTTGAAAGTCAAGAGTACTGTTTCGATGTCCTTCAATAACATATTTTGTCTGTTTATATTACGAACGAACAATATTTGTAACAGGAAATCCTCTATAAGTGTATGTCAAGCTAGAGCCATATACCTAAACTCATCCAACTAACTTTCTTTCAGTACTGGATAGCTTTGTCAGTTCTAAACTAAAGGTATTTTTCTATTGGACTAGTGTTACTACAGGAGGAAACCTAGACTAAACTACTTTATTTAGACTGTATAGCTCTATCAGTCCTAAACTGGTTTCCCTAGAGGTCCAGTAAGTGCCATCCCTTTCAGTGTAACTGCAGGAAAACCTATTGAACTAAACTTACTCTATTTATACTGGATAGCTCTTGCAAGGGCCATCTTTTATTGATCAGTGTTCCTACGGGAGGATTAACTAATTGTTGTGCAAAATAGTATATATAGCTTAATCGTATTCGTTAAGGTTGTTATAAGTTTATTATTTGATAAAGCTAGCTATCCGGTGTAAATATCTTCAAATAAAGTTAGATAAGTTAAATATGAAACCCTATATTTAAACCCACTGCTCTCGTATAATCGAAATCTTTTGACATTGCATCTAAGATCCCCTGGAAGTCATTTGAAATAAAAATATCTTTTTTTAATATTTTGTTTTGAAAAATACTAAAAACAGCAGGGGAGTGGCTTCGTGTCAAGGACAGTTCCGCACTCCGGGACTCTGGCACAACTTGCCTGGTTCTCTATATAGTTTATTGCGTTAATTAAATATTTTGTGTTTTATTTGAAATTACTCGGTAACTGCGCGTATTTTCATGAATAATACTACATTATATTATACATGTTAATCTAAGCCGGGCAAGTTGGAACTATAAGGTTTTTGATGTGCTTAATCTATCGCTTTTCCCTGTTATCCTCCTGTCCACGTGCTTTAAAACGAGGTTGTATGGGGAGCTTCTGTATCTATCTGCAGAGTTAGCCTAAAATAACAGGGAGTATATGATTTGTAGCAATATTTTGTGATGTTTTGACCCTCGACATTTTACCCTTACCCTCGACGTTTTACCCTCACCCTCGACCTTTTACCCTCGACCCTCGACACTCGACAATTAGACAAACTCTTGGAAACTCTAGCTAGTACAGTTGAACTGTTGGTCGGAAATCCCTCTATATAATTGAAGTTGGTTGCATGAATATGCGCATGGAGTGTTGAATATATGCTGAATGTTGAAAATGCGGAGTGTCGAAAATGCGAAGTGTTCTCATTTTCTTTTAAAAATTGTTTTTCCCCAATGTCACTCAGATTCCCTTTAGATAAACTAAATACCAATGAATATGAGATATATTAAAAGTTCTGATCGATTATAAAATACGCTGTTTATAATACACTACAATAATGTACACTACAAGTATTTACTCAATACAGGATGAATAATTTTAACCATTTTAGTATGCAAACCGCGTATAACTTTTAGAGTGTAAACCAAAACGCTACACATAATTCATAAAGCTTTGGCTTAGATTTATTGCGTTAGTCCTGTGGCATCTGCTCAAGAACACATTATCACTAAACTTTCTTCTAGAGAGCCTTTTTGGGTAATTTATACATGCTTGGCAAGTGTATAGTGTTCGCTAGTATTGTCAGATGCAAGAGCGTTAGTGAAGCCTGGCACACACTATATTGATCTAGAGCAATCTGCTTACCAGTATAAATAAAGTTAGTTTAGGTTTCCTCCTGTAGTAGCACTAGACCAATAGGAACTGATAGAGCTATTAAGTTAGGATTTGTAATAGCTACTACTTATGAAGAACTCTATGGAGAACAGTTTATCACTGACAAAGCTATCCAGTATAAATAGGTTTAGGTATATGGCTGGCTCCGTTTATTGGGACAACGTAAGGCTTGATCGATCAAATAGATTGTAAAAGAGGATTAATATAAGCACTCTTGAGCGACACCTACATTTACATACACTTACACTGCAAAAAATCCCGAGTAAATGGTACTCAAAATATTGAGTAAATGAATGCACCCATAGTTACTCCTAATATTGAGGTACATCCCTGTGTTGAAAACCCTGAAAGCTTTGCTTAACCAACCAGATGTCCTCACAGAGGTGAGCTGGTATATAGGCATATATATATAGTGCAAACACTGTTACTAAATTTTATGTGTTCAGATTATATGTACAAGATTATTTTCTCAATTATTATCTCTATATATACTGATCAATAAGATTTTATGCTTTTTAATAACTGCCCTGTCCCCAGATTCGCCCTGTGTATTTTACTAATTCCAATTTCCAGACAATTTTACTTGTCACTGGTAGAGTACTGTCAGTTAGAATGGATTAAAATGAAAACATTTATTACTTAAGATCTTTTTCTAATCATGTTTTTAACTTTTTACATGACATTGTATAGGTCTATAATCCACATATCAGTACTGATGGAATACTCAAAGATTTTTGTGATGGCCAGACTTATAAAGAGCACCCATTGTTTGTAGAGTCTAGTGTAGTTTTGTTTCTTCATGCCTATTATGATGACTTTGAAGTCACAAATCCTCTTGGCTCGAAAACTAAGAAGCACAAATTAGGTATATACATGTGATCACATTTGTATAAATAATCAATCTCACCAACTATTTTTCTTATACATCAGTCAATTCCAAGCATGCCCACCCCCCTGGCACCATGGAGCATTTTAACCATAATACTAACCCTAATCCTATCCACAATCCTAATCCTGTGACATAATTTTGGGATAGTAATATGTAAAGTCAGCCGACATCAGATCTTCTCTTTGCCAAAAATTGTTACAAAACGAGATAATTCATTTAGTATGGAGAAATATTCTTTATATTTCAGTGATTAATAATGACGGTGTTGCCAGTTGAAGGTTTAAATTTAGTTAAGCTTTCACTACTAATTCGCATTTTAATTATTCTATTAAGGTGCGTTTCACTTCACGATTGGCAATATTAGACCGTGTTACAGGTCATCCATAAACATGGATACAGTGGATATATTGGATACAGTGAATAACTTCAAGAATATTGATTATTCGCTCGCAAGAAGACATCAAGCTCTACAGGCATACCTCCTTCAGAGTTCAGCCAGGGGCTTTTATAAAGTTTCTATGGAGCAAGGACCAGGTTTGTATTGACTATAATACAACACACCCTTCCTGAAAGTACATTCTGGAAGTACAGTATTAAGCTTTGTTTTTGTGTTGAAACTTACAGTTCATTGCCATTCAACAGAACCATTATGTTAAATAATGGTGATACAATGTGTTACAAATGGCAATACTCTATCTCAATCATGAAAAGAAAGCTATTTAGCCAAACTATGCAGAATGTTTCTCAAAAGGATGTGTTGCTATACTAAAATTATACTTTTACAATATAGTGCAATAACATATTCGCCCATAGTAAATATTCTCCACAGCACTCGATACTGCAGTTAACTACATAGTGGGCAATTAACAGAATTATTTGCCATGTCGTGTCTCTTTATAACCTGTTAGCTGGCAATGTGCCAATGAGATATTGCACTCCACAATAGTATTTTCCTCCCACAAATGACAGATGATTTTACTCCTCAGTGCTTGGTGGGTACTGCCTGTTAATTGGTAAATAGATAGTTATAATGCACATGCTCTGACATTGACAACAATTAATTGGTTACTTTTTAGGACAAGAGACCACAGTCGCAGACGTCGGTGATGCTCTGAATATTGTTGACGACGGTATCACTGGTGATACTAAAGTTACAGTGTAAGAGTAATAACAAATTGAATTATGTAATTTGTGTACAGTATATGTAACATGTAATGGAAATGAACTGAGATGTGGACATCATCCAATATTTTGTAGGATGTCTTGGGTCAAAATCTTTGGCACTTGATACTCTGAGGGCTCTGTTATTGTTCCGGAATTGAATTATGGTCAACCAAGCTTTGGTCAGATAAGTAAAGTTTTACTTGTCAGGGGAAACATTGTATTGCAATACAAGTCTTTGCCGGTGCTGGAATATTCAGAACATCTAAATGCCTATCAAGTGGTTCATAGTGATGATGTTCATTTTATTAAACAAGAAAACCTGCAAGATTTCCACCCTCTTGGCACCCATCATGGATTTGGGAACAATGCAAATAAACTGTTCGTCGTTTTGCGTTACAGAGTAGATTTCAATTAAATTAAAATGCAAAATGTATATAATTTATAAAACTGTTGACATTTGCCATTAGAAGAATAGACATTATGCCCGAGCCGGCGCGAAGCGCCGTGCGAGGGTACTAATTCCGCTCGGATATTTACACCCGGGTATGTGAAAACACAGCGGAATCCAAAGTCGTCCGCCGCGATGCCATGGACGGTTCAGGGTTTTGTACGTTATACGCATGCGCGAATTCAGGTCGAGAGAAACATACGGATAAACATTTTTAAAAGATTTACGGATAAAGATTTTGTTATTCATCGAAAATGATTTTTAATACTCGGGCTATTGGAAAAACATACCGACAAACAGAGTCTTCAAAACAAGATAAACGAGGAGTCGAATGGCTGAAAAAAGGACACTTTTGAAGTGTATTAAACGGTGTCTATTTTTCATATTTTAGTTTGTGGATTTGCAAAAGCGTATGTTACTCTGAGAGGTTATTATAATATCGATTAAACCTAAAAGGTATTTTAGCAAGTTTAAATTTGAATTTTGAAGAAACAACGTAATTTTAAAAACTTCATTTTAAAGATAAATTTAAAAAAATATACTGTCAAAAAACAGTTGAAGTTTTCTGAAATTTTTTTGACGTTTTTGTGAAATGTCTAAGGTTAAATTTTACAACAACCAAAGCTAAAAGAGTACGTAATAACATATCTACTTTATATAGTTGGCAATTCATAATTTTATAGTTAAAAGCACAAATATTTATATTACTCTTATCATTTTGTACCAAAAGTAAAAAATTGTGTGTTGCTAACTTGCTATGGTTACAATGATTGACCGAATACTTCATGTTACAATAAATTTTGGGAAGTATAATTCCTGAGTTCGAATAGGCGAGGGGATTCTGCATGAGTGTATTTCTAGTATGGCATTAATTGTTGGAAATACAGACAGTTGAACGTTTAAAATTTGTTCAGCATAGTAGAAAGTGATATAAACGTTGTTTACTCACAAAATGAGTACAGATTTTCTAAACCTTTACTCGAAAATTGAGTAACCTCAACGTATTGCCTTACTCAGATTTGAGTAAATTCATCATTCACTCAATAGGCCTACATGAGTAAAAATCTACTTTTACTAAAAATATTGAGTTGGTATAAACTTACTCAAACTTTGACTGAAATAGATTGTGTAATTTACTCAATGTCTGAGTAAGTTTTATATCACTCAAGGTTTGAGTAAATTCATTGTTTACTCAAAATGTGAGTAAAAATATTATTTTACTCAAAATATTGAGTATGTGCAACTTACTCATTTCTTGAGTAAACATAAATTTGTGGTTTACTCAAGAAATGAGTAAATTGTACTCTTGTGTTAGACAGTTAGAGTAGAAAATACTAAAAGAACTTTACTCAAAAATCTGAGTTTTTGTTACTCAAAATCAGGAGTAAAATCAGTTTAGCGGGGAAAGCAGAGTAGAATTTACTCAAAATATTGAGTAATCTGTGCAATTACTCGACAAATGAGTAACAGTTACTCTTGCATTTTTTGCAGTGTATAGAGGATTTCCTTTTACATGCAAATATTGTTCGTTTGTAATAATTATAAACCACATGTATAAACAGACAAAATATGTTATTAAAGTGAAAATGCGGAGTGTTGAAAATGCGAACGGGGTGAAATTTCGGTGTGAAATTGCGGGGTGAAAGTGCGGGATGAAATTGGGGGTTGAAATTGCGGGGTGAAATTGCAGGGTGAAATGGCTTGGTGAAATTGTGGGGTGAAATTGGAAATTTGCTGAATTTAAATATGCCGGGAATGCATCTGTTAAAGCAGATAATTCGCAAGAAAAAATGAAATACGTTTTACATATATCATGCGGGGGCGTACAGTGCATGAAATTGTATATATAGCCGGGTATATTCTACGCTACATATGAAATGCTTACATGTATTCTAACACAGAGAAATTTAAAAATGGGGATTCAAAGAGGGTTTGAGCGCTTTATCATCTTGACTTTAAGCACTGTTTACATCTGCTATTTTGGCTTGTGATTTTCTATTTAGGTCGTAAAGGCTAATAGGCTATCGAACATAACTATAATTTAGAGTTATGTAATTGGACATTTGGCTTTGCCTAAGCTGTCCTCATTTGTCAATGTAAAACCGGTCTTAAATAATAACTATGGCGCAACAACTACATTAAAAGCATTTGCTTACAGGAGACGCTCTGCTTTCGGAGGAGCCGCTACTTTAACGGTATAGAACGGCTTACAGCGGCAATGACAAAGCTCTGAGCGTAATATAAATATATCACGACATCATGACAGACTTGAAGTTAGTTTGAATCCCGCTTTAAAATTTTCTCCGTATTAGCATACATACATGTAAACATTTCATGTGCATGTAGCGTAGAATATGCCCTATATATGCACTTTAATTTCATGGCCGCGTAGCTTGTTTTATGATGTGAGAAGGTATATATGTTCTGCTGCTTTTACGGATACATTCCGGTATAATGTTCTGTCATAACTCGTAGGCTTTTATTTTTAATTAAAAAAGAAAGATTAATAATTCAGCAAATTCCCAATTTCATCCAGCAATTTCACCTCGCAATTTCACCCCCAACTTTACCCCGCAATTTCACCACGCAATTTCACCCTCAACTTTACCCCGCAATTTCACCACGCAATTTCACCACGCAATTTCACCCCGCAATTTCACCCGGCAATTTCACCCAGACCAAGCACTCAGACCCCGCATTCCGACCCCACGTTTTCTACCAAACCGTTTTTCACTAATGTTACTCAGTTTCCCTTTAGATAAACTACCAATGACATATTAAAAGTTCTAATCAATTATAAAAAACGCTACACTATAATATATATTATTATACACTACCGGGTACACTACAATATAATAACCCAATGCAGGATGAATAATTTTAACCCCATTTTTATGCATACGGCGTACTTCGTGGGATAACTTTTAGCGAGTACACTTGAACGCTACATGCAGAAGTTAATTTAGTTAGTTCTGTGGCGTCGATCTGCTCAAGAACACACTATCACTTAGGGGTGTACCATTAGATTTTTGAGCGGGGAGGGGGTTGGACCCTCAAAAATAGTATTAAAATTTTAATACTCAAAAATAGTATTAAAGCTATTCAACATCATATGATCAGGAATGAAAATTTAACATTAGAGAAACAACATCAGTACTGCCCCAGATCACCTGATACCTGGTGTATATATTGGAAAGACGAAGCTGATGAAACGCATCTTTACAATGAAGATAATATCGATTGCCTGAAGATTTTATGGAAGAACTTGATCCCATATTTACCAGACTGTCCAGGCAAAGCCTGTTGATGCAAAGAAGAGAAAGAGAGCACCAAAGAAGAAAAAAGACAATTTAGAACCAAAAATAACATTTGTTATGCCAACCGTTGAAGTGGTGGGCAAAAAACGATAATAGTAGCTGATGGTTTTGGTATGTAGAAACATAATTTGTAGCAGTTTTAAAGAAGAAAGTCAAATATATTGAGTATATATGCTCACTTGTAACTCCTTAAATATACAGGTAACCTTTTACACAAATTTGGGTGTTCCACATGGCCAAAAGCGGATGCAAAACATAAGTCCCTGCATGACTCCCCTATTGAATTTGAAGAAATTAATTCTCTGATCACCAAATTTGCAATTGATTTGGAGTAGGCTACATGTCTAAAACAAGGTCATAAAAGTGTCCGCCTATTTTGTTTTTTAATAATTTTCGAAATAAACTTTCATGCCATATCGAGTCAAACGCTTTTTGAAAGTCAACGAAGCAAGAAAATAATTTACCTTTTTGGCATTATTAACATATTTATTAATCAGAGTTCTCATAGAGAAAATATGATCCGTTGTTCGGTATCCTCTAAAAAGCCAAAATGTTTGAGAAGGATGTAAAATATTCTGATCTTGGAAATGATTGCTTTTCATATATTCAAGATTGAGCAAAATAGTTTTCCTAAACAACTCGTTACGCCAGAAGTAATATGCTTAGCAAAGTGTGAACAAAGACAAAATTTAATAAAACTATGACAAGAAAAGCTACATTCAACGATGTTTTGTGGGGGAACCACGTGAAATAAATAAATAAAAATGAAAAGATAAATTTGTCCTTCAACAAAGCCAAAAGGGCAAAGTTAAAAAGGTCAAAGCCTATCGCGAAAAGTAGAAATTGCCGTCAAACTTTTAGTTCTTGGCTACAAGTCTTTCCTGTATTCGAAATGTTTTACAGTTCCCCTTTAGCTTTCAAGCCTTGGCCTTTTAGCTTTGGCACTTTGGCCTTTTTAGCTTATCTCTTTTAGCTTTGGCATTTAATAATTTTGCTCTTTTCAGCTTTGCCATTATTGGCTTTGGCCTTTAATTTTGGTCTTTTTAGCTTTTGTCTTTTTAGCTTTGGTCTTTTTAGCTTTGATCTGTTACCTTTGGTCTGTTTAACTTTGGTCTTTTTAGCTTTGGTCTTTTTAGCTTTGGTCTTTTTAGCTTTGGCCTTTTTGGCTTTGGTCTTTCAGCTTTGACCTTTTAGCTGTGACCTTTTAGATTTGGCCTTTTAGGTTTGGCCTTTTAGCTTTGACCTGTTAGCTGTAACCTTTTAGCTTTGACCTTTTAGATTTGGCCTTTTAGCTTTGACCTTTATTAGCTTTGACCTACGATTAGCTTTGACCTTTTAGATTTAGCCTTTTAGCTGTGACCTTTTAGCTGTGGCCTTTTAGCTGTGGTCTTTTAGCTGTGACCTTTTAGTTTTGACCTTTATTAGCCTTGACCTTTTATTAGCTTTGACATTTTAGCATTGGCATTTTATCATTGACCTTATAGTTTTGGTCTCGTAAGTTTAGGACTTTTAAAGATTTGTCCTTTTAGCTTTGGCCTTTTGGCTTTGTCGAGTATAACCTTAATCCATTTAGCTGGTGTAGAACTCGCCACTTATCAGTGCCAGTGAAGTAGCCACGCCTACTTACTTTTAAACTTTGTAAAACATCACAAGCTATATTTGACATGTGTCGATGCATTTTACCTCTTTTAAATTTTATAGACCCTAAAGCTAGTTAACGTAAACTAAATTAATTTTTACACTCATAAGCATCGCATGACCAGGTGAATACGGTGTAAGTTCACAAGGAATATAGACGTTACCATTCTTCTCATACCTTCCCAAGATGTCGGTTGCTATTGTGGTACCTATCCTTCTGATTGTATCCATTCCAATTGTATGACCAGCTGCGTGAAATAAGTCTACAAGTTTTTTGGACCTTGGCGCTTGATGAAGAGTAAGACCTAGACCTATATGGTTTGGAGTAAGCTTTTGCTTTCCAGATGCCAAATATATTATATCTTGTGCAATATCACATGTATAACTATGTAACTTACCTGCAAGAGCGGTCTCAGATTCTAAAACATTTGTACCCCCAAGTAGTATAGATATAAATAAGTATAAACTATCTGGCATAATTTGTCTAACGTGGTCATCATCGATTCCTCCCAGCTATTGTTATGACCTTCAGTATTCTCCAATTCACTTCGGACGTGCAATGCACTATGAACCAGTTGTTGTAAAATGCTATCTTTTAGTGGGGGGATGTTATCAGCCTCTTTTTCCTCATCCTCAGCAGTTATAAGTTGATGGGCTAATGAAAGTTGGGATGTTTGGCTTGGATATATAAATCAGCAAATGAGCTTTTGGGTCTATTGGTCGGAAAGGGCAAGATACTATATATTTATCGCGAACAGGCTCTGTATGCTGGAAATCACAACGGTTCCCTTTAACGTACCATCAGTTCGGCGTGATAAAAATGGACAGAGGATAGAGCCTTTAGAAGGATTGGCGAAGCGGTTATTTTTAACTTTATTACTGACACTATTAAGTGGTGTTTTAAGCTCGAATTGTCATTCAAATTTGGTGTTAATTGTTGCTTTCGTTGTTGTTTTTGCAACCCAGTTGTAGAAGGAACATCCACATTTACTTGAGTATTATACTCTGAAGGACTGCTATCGTCACCACTTTTTGTGAGATTATTTGGGATAATAGGGGTGGTTTTAAGACATACTTTCTTTTCTACTTCGTTTATGCGTGACCGCTTAAATGCAAATTTTCGTTCACCAGGTTGCTCAACTTCTGTTCAGTTTTGTAAACAATCTGACTCTGCTCAAAAAAATTAGCGTTTAAGGTTGCGAATTCGGCTTTTAACTTCTTTTTTAACGTGGAGAACTCTTCAGCGGGAGTAGTCAAATTGTTTTCATCATTTCGAAACTGCATTGGGGTAGAACAATCGATAGTTTGTACAAACAATATACAGTCATTGACGCTTGACTTACTTACATTTTGAAATGATTGACAATAAAGTCTTCCAGGTCTTTGAGGGTTGAACAGTCCGATTTTAAATCATCGGATTCGTTCATGTAATGCTCCGAGATCACAATGGAGTCAATTGTTGAGCGAATTAGGCATCTGCAAAGCACAAACATCGATTGATTTCTGTGGTTCATTATTCATGTTATGAATATCTAGTTCTTTTGTCATTGCTTGAGGTTTACAATTATGCAATGTATATGCTATTAGATTCGCTTCTAGCTCTCGAGTCACTAATTGGTTATTCTTTCTCCAATATCCCTTTTTCAAAATCAAAGACTTATTTTCATAGATAGATTACCATAGACGATTATAAAGCTCAGAATTTTCCGTTGCCTCACGAGAAGTACTATGATATATGACAGCGAGTAATAGAACTGCAATAGATCTTGGCAAACGATTAGGTCTCACTGACAACCACAAAGATTTGATGGAAGGGTTTTCGAAATCATAAATTCTTCTAGCTTTTATTTTTTAGTTAATGTAAGCACAAACTCCACCCCCATTGTACGGTCATTTCGAAACAAATTAAAATTTGGCATGGAAACTGTAGAATCCGGGATTATATCAGTAAGCCACGTTTCAGTGATACAAATAATGTCGATATCATTAATATTTGTAATTACGCTTAATTCATCAACTTTCCCACTCAAAGATCGAACATTAGCGATTAAAACACTTGGTAAATAAACTTTATAATCATCATTCATCGTCTGGGTGGTCTCATGGGGATCTCCATTAACGAAGAGGGAGGGGGAAGGGAGAGAGAGGGGTGGGGGAATGGAAGGGAAGGGGGAGGGGGGAGAGGATGTGGGCTCAGGTAAGAATAAGGATGACAGACTGGGTTCATTACATTGAGAAAATTTGGTTCCATTGAAGCAGTTTGATAGGGGTATGTCATTTGAATATGAGAAAAAGGCCTCGAATTCTGAGGTTGATACAACGGGATGGATCGCTGGACTATATCGTTATGAAGGAAATCGCGTCTCCAACCTTTTAAGCAAAACGCCCTCCTACGCAAAAATGGACGCGGCACGAGATAGTTAGGAGTTATGCTACTCAAACGTCCATTATTCGATGGAATAAGTGGCGGATCATTTCTTTGGAATGGATCATTCCCTTGGCTAGGCAAAGTTGACGAGATTAATTGAATATTATTGACCCAAGAGTCATGAACAACTTCATGACAATTAGGTACTACGGAAGGGGCAGGATCTTGATTGGCTGATTTGACTGATAAATCAATAAATTGAGGCTGGGTATTTTCCTTTTCACTAAGTTTAGTATCATCATTGTCTAACCCCCAGACCCCCCGCCATGTTCCCGAATCTTCAATATACCATTTTCGTTGATGCCCCCCCCCTAACCATTTCTTAAAAAAGGCCCTGGCTTAGAGAGTCCTTTCATATCCGATCATACAACTATTCAGGTTTTTATAAATTCTTTCATTTTTCCCTATAATTTTGATACAAAAGTTTGTATATAGAAAGACAAAAAAGTTGGTCATTTTAATCGGAAAAGTTGGTCATAATGATATGACACCCACAATCGTGATTCGTTCGCCACGCTCCTGATTGTAGAGATGTTGGGAATTGAAAGTAGGCCCAACTATAGGGAGCCACCTTAAGCTTTCTGGACGGCACCGTCGAATATCGTTCTCCAGAGGATGATGACTTTGAGCGGTCGTATCTTTGGCGCCCCTCATCCAAAACGGACGAAAATACCACCAGTCGATTCAGCAAAAAAAACCTGTTCTTGGTTAATGCCAAACAAATCGCTGAACACATTGTAATCTGATATTTAATATATCGTAAACTAATTATATATTCAGTACCTTTGGTCGATTATAACTTCTGTTTTAAAAACCACGTGATTTTCGCTAATACACTGATTTATAGAGCTTTAAAAACAGTACCTACAGACCAACTTTCAAAGAAAAACAATACAAATTGACAAAGTTACGGCAAAATTTGAAATGTAGCGTGCGCCCAAACTGGACTTTCAGACAAAAACAACCGGAAAAGGCCCAAAGACAAACAAAGACTGTTGCTATGGTTTTTAAGTGGCCGGAATGAATTCCCCAGGGTACAATACCCTATATAAAATTTTTTTGTCGGGACTGAAGCGCGTAGGCAAACCATATATAGTCAAACTACGGCAAGCATGTGCATGCTGGAAAATACCCGATAAATAAAAAAAAATTCAAAATAAATACTTCTACTCGTAGTATCGAAGCGAAACTTTCCAGAAGAAATACACAGATAAAAAGCCAAATTTCGACCATTAGAAGTCTGTGGTCAAATGCTAGAATAAAGAAGATATTAAAGATTGTTTGAGTTGAACTGGAGTATGACTGGAGGTATGTTTACATACATACATACATACATAATTTATTTGAAGCTCCTCGTAAGGCTTTTCAGCTCAAATTTACAAGATTATGATTACAAATATCTATGTTACAATTTACAAATTATGTTTACAAAGTTAAGAATTAATTATCTACGTAGACTATAATAAAAGGTTAATTTTCCATTTACTCTATAAAGTTTAATATGTAGAATGTCTCTTAATTTAAAAAGTCTTTGAGAAGATCCTTCTTTAAATTATATTTAAAGCTTAGAACCGTAGGTTTAGATTTCAGCGATTCATTTAAATCATTCCAGAGAGTGGAAGCTCTGAATAAAAAGGATTTCTGCGCTGTAGACGTTCTATAGAGGGGCTTGTGTAATTTGCTACTCTGGCGTGTCACTCGACGACTGATCTCAAATCGCGATTTGAACTTTTCACACAGATAATCTGGTAAGCTGTTGTTTATACACTTATACATCATAAGGCAGTCCCTTAAGTACAAAATCTTTTCGACAGGAAGCCATTTCAATTGTTTTAGAACAGGCGTTATATGATCATATTTACGAGTGCCTGTTACTATACGTGCGGCAAAATTTTGTACAGTTTGTAATTTACTAATATTCTTCTGACTTATGGCAGACCAAACAGATGAGCAATAAAACAACTTTGAAAAAACACAAGATTGGATTATCGTTTCCAGAATTTGTTGCGCAAATAAATTCTTATCCTATTAATTTGGTGCAGTTTCTTCATGCACGACGATACCACTTGTTTAATGTGCTCGTCAAAGGATAAGGTTGAATCCATAGTCAAACCAAGATCTTTAGCATTTTGCACCGGATGTATGGTCTTCCCAAGAAACGTGATTGTTGTGTCAAGTGGTATTTGTTTCAACATCTGCGGTGTACCAAAAAACATTATTTTTGTTTTACCGGGGTTTGCAAGAAGACTATTGTTACACAAGTATGTAGCGATGGTGGAAAGGTCTTTATTTATCGTCAACACTACATCTTGTAAATCGCTATCACGAAATGATAAAAAGAGTTTGGAGTCATCAACATAACTATCCAACTTGCTATTGAGTGGAATAGAAGGAAGGTCGTTAATGAAAATATTGAACAATAGGGGTCCCAGAATGCTTCCTTGTGGGACTCCTTTCGTAACGGGAATCAAGTCAGATGTTTCAGCACCAATCCGAACAGCTTGCATCCGACCAGAAAGATAACTCCTAAACCACTCGAGTGTATGAGACGATATTCCGCAAAGCCTTAGTTTGTGAAGGAGAATATCATGATCGATACTATCAAAGGCTTTGCTTAGATCCAGTAAAACTAGCACAGTGATTTTCTTTTCATCAATAGCGTCAAAAATATAGTCGGTTACCATTAGGTGAAGTGATTCAGTTGAATGTTTCTGTCTATTGCCACTTTGATGTCTTGTCAGTCGACTATACCGCTCTAAGTAAGATGACAATTGATTATAAGCAATCCTTTCACATACCTTGGAATTAGCAACTAATAAGGAGATTGGACGATTGTTGCTTGCGACTTCGGGATCTCCTTCTTTCACATGTGGCACAACTTCAGCAATTTTCCATACAGTTGGAAATATGTTAGAGGTGAACGACAGATTTATTAAATCTGTTAAAGGTTTTGAAACAACAGAGAGACAATCTTTTAATACATTTATTGTCACTTTATCGTTGCCAGGGGATTTATTGGAGGGCATATTCATTACTGTTGCGTTCAGTTCTTCCCTGGTTATTTGACTTAGAAATAATTGTTCTGTCTGCGGGCAGTCTTCTACAGGTTCACGCTCTGCGACTGGAATAGAGTGGTCTTGCGCCAATTTCTTTACAGCTTCCGCTGTAAGGCTGCCCACCGAAGCAAAATATGAATTAAATTCATTTGCCATTACCTTGTGATTTGATGCCAATTTCAATTCACCGCCAGATTTATTCGGCAAGTATCTCCTAATTGTTTTCCAAATGGCTCGACTGTTGTCTTTGTTTTGTGCGATCTCATTATCAACAAACAACTTTTCAGCTTCATTAATCATTTTATTTGTTTCAGTCTTTGACTTCCTAAAGATGGTTCAAGTCGCAACGTGTTTTCCTTGCTTTACGTAAATTTTTATCTCTTATTTTCATTTGCTCTTTAATTTCAGGTGTAATAAAGGGATTCGTCCGATGTTTGAAAGACATTAGTTTGATAGGAGCTTGAAGATCTAGCGCCTGTAGAAACTCGGTATTAAAGTGTTAAAGGATTAAACTTTTAGGATTTAAGGATTAAACTTTTAGTATTTTTGATTCTGTAATGTTTAGTCGGCAAAATAGCCCACTGTTAAAAAGCTTATTTTGTAAGGATTCCAATAGTGTTAATTTCATTGCCTGGGGGTAAATATTTTGCAAAGGAAATTGTACTCAAAGTGCTCTTGCAACAACATAATTAAAAAGTGAATGTCCAGAATTATGTAGGATAAGGCTTGTTATGAATTCGAGTTTATGCTCGACTTTAAGCGACTAACCACAACAACCGGAGATTATACCATATGCACCATAGCTATCTTCTCTTTACCTCTTCTCACCCCAACCACACTAAAAGGTCTATTCTATTCTCTCAGTTCCTTCGTCTTCGCCGCATTTGCAGTGAAGATGAGGACTTCCATACCAAAAGTCGGGAAATGAGAAACATTTTTGTCCAACACGGTTATCCCCTCTTTTAGATACTGCCTTTTCGAAAGCCTCCAATATTCCCCAGTCCGAAACTCTTCGAGACCCTGTGTCTAATGTTCCCAACAACAAAATACCCATAGTACTCAGTTACCATCCCACCAATTTCACTGTAAGGGATGTCATTAGGAAGAATCTTCATATCTTGAAAAACGACCGTGAAACATCTTCCATTTTCACCGACAATCCCTTAGTCTCGTTTCGACATAGTAAAAATATCCGTGAAACCCTAGTCCACAGCTCTCTACCACAGGACTCGCCGTCACCTAATGGCACGCTCCTTGTGGTGTGCAGCTGTGTAAAACCTGTAAGGATATAGATTCTTCCACTACAATTTCGGCATCAAAATCCAAGTACACTGTTAAGCACCATTTCACGTGCACCTTCTCTCATCTCATCTACTGTATTTCATGCAGTAAATGTGGCATGCTTTATATTGGTGAAACTGGTAGATATTTAAGGATAAGGTTTGGTGAGCATCGTCGTGCTGCCGTAAACCATGATGCTAAACAACCTGTTGCCCGACATTTCAACACTGGCAATCACGGTGTTTCAGATATGAAAATTCGAGCTCTGTGTCCCATTTCTGGTAGTAATGATAGCCGCAAAGGCAAGAAATCCGTCTCATTTCCCAACTTGGCACCATTCATCCTCTCGGCATTAATGAGCGCCTCTCTTACATTTAATTCCTATCTGTTTATGCCTGCCATCAGCAGATACTCTACATCTCACTTCCTCTAATATATAGTTCCTTATTTCTATCTTTCTTGCTTTGTTCGCTGCTCCTTATATGCTAATATATTTTGTGATGCGATTTTCATATTAGTTTGTTTATAGTTTGCTTTGATTAAATCCATCTAATTTGTTTATTTTTTATCACGTGATCGCTTTTGCATTCACTATAAAAGCACATATTTTTGCCCGACCCATTCTACTAATTTCCAGACGAGGGGCCTTCGCTCGAAACGTCGAAGTTCTTATTGTATTTTTCAGGTAGTTTTACACAACAGTCAACCGCCGAGTATTGTACAATAACCTGCCGTGATTTGTGTCTGAACTACCTGAGAACGATATCGCAAACGTGGGGGTCCACTGTAGGTAGTACTCTACAATAAGCTATAGTGATTTGTGTCTAAACTATCTGAGAAATACATCTTAGACGTGGAGGTCCAGTGTAGATAGGATTCTACAATAAGCTGCAGTTTCCGTTCCAGTCCCCTATTAATAGTCGACCGCGTAAAGGAAACGGCCAATGACCGACCCATTACTGGGCCCGGGGTCTGTCCATGATGATACGGCCTAGCCCATAAACTGTATCCAGCATACAGCAGTCGTCATCAAGGCCAGCACGGGTGGGCGACCATGGGCGAAAATGTTTAGTGAATACAGGTGCAACGGTGTCATTGGTCAGTAGAGAATACATTAGCGGCCCTTTGAAGCCATGTCCTTTGAATGCAAGGGGGATCGGTGGGGAAGACCTACAAGCGCTGGGAATTAAATATACTAATGTTTACCTCGGAACATTGACTGTATCCCATCAGTTTCTGGTTGTGGGAATGAGAAACATTTGTATTCTGGGTGCGGACATCTTAAAATTAGGGGGAATGGTTGTGGACATAGCGAATTCGAAGTTGTCGTGGCCGACGGGAGAAGTATATTACCGATTTTGCGTTGACTTTCTGCGTGTTAATTCGGTAACCAAGAAGGATTATTATTATTATTATTATTATTATTATTATTATTATTATTTAAACTTATTTAAACACACGGTGGCCTTTCAGTTGCCTGGTTTTCAAAGGGCCGTGTGATTTACATTATAAAATGTTAACTATTTGCAAAAATTATTTAATTAAGGTAATTAGGTATTTACAAATATTAAAATATATCAGTATAGTGTTTCGTACTTAATTATGATTATAATGGTTATTTAAACAGTTTTTAAAAGAGTTTATGGAGAGGCTCTCGTATTCACTAATTAGTTCATCGGGTAGGCTATTCCAGGATACGGCTCCTCGATATGAAAAACTACGTTTCATGAAATTAGTTTTAGGTTGATCTAAGTGGAGCATGCGATCATTGTTTCTTAGCTTGTACCTATCATTGTGGCGGAAGGTGAATAATTCGGATATGTAATTAGGCGTTGCTTTTTGTAGTGCTTTGAACGTCATTACATGTTCTCGCTTTTTAAGTGTGGTATCAATTGGCTCCCATTTCAAGTGCTCAAAAATTTCAGATGATCTAGTTTCGTAGTTTGCCCCTGTTATTACGCGAGCGGCTCTGTTTTGAAGTTAATATAATTTGTTCATATTAGTAACGTTGCCGTCATGCCAAACAGTGGAACAGTAGGTAAAGTGTGGAAGAACAAGTGAATTGTACATTGTCAATAGTGCGTCCTGTGTTACAAATTGTTTTGCTCTTCTTAAAAGGGCAACACATTTTGATATTTTCTTGCATTGACTGTCCACTTGTTCTTGCCATCTTAGCTGTTCGTCACAAGTTACCGCTAGAGTTTTTTATCTGTCACTCTATTTATCATGTGATCCCCAATGGCCACAAGTGGGTCAACTGGTATCTCTCTCAGCCTTTGTCGGGATCCAATGACCATGTATTCTGTTTGGTTTTTGTTTTGTGTAAGTTTATTGGAAGATAGCCAGTTTTGAATGTTGTCAAGTTCTATGTTCATTTTATTTCAATTTCTACTGATGAATTTCCTTGACATGATATTTTTGTGTCATCAGCGAACATTGATGCCGATGTCGTTTCTAAACAGTTTGGTAAATCGTTTATGTAAATTAGAAACAGCAGTGGACCAAGATTTGATCCTTTGGGACACCGCATGTAGTAGTTTCGATATTTGATTCAGAATGGTTGATTTTACATATTTGCTTACGTTCTGAAAGGTAAGATTGGAACCAGTGTAAGGCTGTTCCACGTATTCCGTAACGCTCTAATTTGGCGATAAGTATTTCATGGTTGACTGTGTCAAAGGCTTTTTTTAGATCAAGAAATAGTATACCATTGATAAGTCCTTTATCCATATTGACAAGGCATTGATTTATAGTATGTAATAGGGAAGTTTCTGTTGAGTGCCCAGTTCGAAAGCCTGACGTCGACTGTTGTGGCACTATTATATTTGTTTCCACTAAAAAGTTATTTATTTGGTCATAAACTAATTTTTCGAGTATTTTTGTGACTGCAGATAAAACAGATATAGGACTGTAATTATCGCAGTTTGATTTTTCTCCCGATTTGTAAATGGGGCTGACCTTTGCAATCTTCATTTCATCTGGAAATATTCCAGTACTTAAAGACAAGTTTAAAACGTACACTAGTGAATTGACAATTGTGTTTCCTGCGGCCTGGTGATTTGTCTGATTTAGCTCTCTTTAGTATGGCTTCTAGTTTTGCAGGTGTGATACTTTCAAAACTAAATACTTTGGTACCGGGAGTTACAAAGTGGAGTGGATCTAAATCGTTAGGAGTAATATTTATTGCCAAATTTGGGCCTATGGTAGAAAAATAGTTATTGAATTAGTTTGATATATTTTTGTCACCGGTTACTGTGTTACCGTTCACTATTAACTCTTTGATTATTGTGCATTTGATTGCTTGTTGAGAATTTCGTTTATGGTTTTCCAGCTTTCCTAGCTATTTTTTCTATTTTCTAGTTTTGTAATAGTTTGCCTTGGCTTCTTTGACTAGTTTGTTTACTTGATTTTTACATTGTTTGTAGGACTCATGGAAAGCTGATGAATTCAAATTGACAGCTTTTTTTTTAAATAATCTCTACGATAAATCTTTGTTTTATATCATTATTTAGCCATGGCTTATACTCACTTTTGACTTTTCTTTGTCTGACTGGTGCGTGAAAGTTCGCAATTTCAAGGAATGTCTCTTTCCAGTCGTTCCACGCTTTATTTGGGTCGGTTTCGCAATATGGAATGCTGAACGCTTCTCTTAAATCTTGTTGAAAGTGAGTTGTGTTCAAATGTTTAAATTGCCTTGTTTCGACTATCTTTGGTTTCTGTTTTGGAATACCAATTTTTCTGCATATGTAAGCTAAACTGTGGTCACTTATCCCTAAGTGTATGACTCCCGAGTCTATAGTTTTTGAGTCGTCTATTTTAGTAAGTATTACATCTAGTAATTTTGTGTAGTACTTGATATTCTAGTTGGTATATTAATGTGTTGCTGTAGCCGATGCCCCGTATCGATAACATTTTAGACCAGTTAGGTGGCTCGCGTTACTTTAATACTCTAGATCTGGCTTTTGGCAAGTACTTTGAGGGAGAAAGATAGAGAGAAGACGGCGCTCTCGTTAGGCGTGGACCACTACAAATTCACGGTTACGCCCTTCGGTTTAACCAACTCTTCCGCCACGTTCCAGCGCATGATGGGAATTTGGAAGAAATATTTCATCGTATTCGCGCTGCAGGGTTGAAGGTCAAGCGAGACAAGTGTCAATTTGCGCAAGAATCGGTAAAGTTTCTCAGCCACATCGTACAGTATCAGCACGAGGGACGAAGCTCGATCTGTCGAAAGTCGAGGCTGTGCGTGACTTTGAGACTCCCTCTTCCCTAGCCGATGTTCGGGCGTTCATTGGTATGGCGTCGTACTATAGAAGGTTTATTAAAATTTCACCGACATAGCTGCACCCCTGCATGACATGTCTAAAGGCAGTCAACAAAAATTCAGCTGGACGTGGAGGTCGTCTGTGTTCAGCACCCATACTATCGTTGCCGGACTTTTCCGTATCCTTTACTGTTTATACAGATGCTAGCGATTTCGGGCTCGGCGCTGTCGTGACCCAGCGAAGAGGTGAAAACGAGTATGTGATGGCGTATGCCAGTCGGATACTGACGCCGGCTGAAAAAAACTACTCGACGACGGAGAAAGAGTGTCTAGCCATCATATGGACAGTAAACTATTGGCGGCCATATTTGCTCCGTAAAGATTTAGATATTGTAACTGACCACCAACGTTTGACGTGGGTTGCAAGGTTCGAAGGAACCCAAAAGTCATCTCACTCGGTGGATACTTGACTTGCAGGAGTATGAATTCGAAATTAAACATCGTCCTGGGAAACAACACTGCAACGCAGATACCCTTTCGCAGCTCCTCCGCGTATCAACGTCCCCTATGCCCGATATCAGAGCAATGATGAGGACATGATGGCTGGAGTAGCAGCCACGGAAGTGCGTGCGTCGTGGTCAAGAGAGGAGATTATCAAGGTACAGCAGGATGATCCAAGCATTTTCCTGGTTATGCAGAAGCTAAGTTGCACTAACAAAACAGCGGAGGACGACGAGGAAATCTGGAACGAGAATAGAGAGCGGCGTCGATATAGACAATTGTAGCCACAAATGGAGATAAAAAATGGAGTCATACATCGCCGTGCAGAGCGGTTGGTGTTGGTTGTTCACCGAAAAATGCGCCCTGACCTTTTAAATCTTTCTCACAATGACCCAATTTCAGGACATATGGGCATTAACCGCTGTTTAGAACGTCTGCAATAACGATATTACTGGCCGGGAATAGCGTCAGAAGTGCAATTGTGGATAGCAGAATGTGTAATGTGCAACCGCCGAAAAACGCCAGTCTTGCCCAAGAAAGCACCCATGAGATGTATCGAAGTTGGACAACCAATGGAGTTATGGGCGATGGATGTCTTGGGTTCACTCCTCATGACCGCAAATGGAAATCAATACATCTTGGTGATGTCTGATCACTTCACCAAGTGGATAGAGGCGGTGTCAATGGCTAATAAGCGGGCTGAGATCGTATCCAAAACCTTTGTTGACGAAGTTGTAGCCAGACACGGAGTCCCCTGTAAATTCCTAACAGATCAAGGAAGCAGAACTAATGGAGCAGGTGTTTCATCTTCTTGGGGTGAATAAATTGCGAACTTCGCCGTACCATCCACAAACTGATGGACAAGTGGAAAGGCTAAACCGTACCCTGAAGGGAATCCTAACTGCTTATGTGAATAAAGATCACAGTGATTGAGATGTTCATTTACGTACCGTTGGCCTTGTTCGCATATCGCAATAGTGTGCATTCGTCATCTGGTGTTTCACCCTTTAGGGCAGTTTACGGTCGCGAAGCCAGCACACCGTTAGTGTTGACGGGTACTCATACGGAGGTAAAGCAACAGCTCATAACGAACTACTGTGACGAGTTAGAAAAGACCTTGCAGGACGTCCAGCGAGTTGTGAAGGAAAAGATACACGAGGTACAAAGAAAACAGAAGAAAGTTAAGGATATGACGATCGCAATAATCTCGACCGAAGCACACCATTTAAGGAAGGGAAGGGGATCGTATGTGACTCAACAACACGGCATTCCAAAAGGTCTGAACCGAAAATTCCACCTACAATGGTCTGCGCATTACAAAGTGCTCAGTCGTCTTGGTTGTGTAATCAGGAAACGGTAAAGCTTAGGTGGTCCACCGAAACCGTCTTAAGTCAGCCCCATGCCAACCCAGAGCTGAAGAAAACATGTCCACCAAATACGAAAAGGAGAACCCCGAGGACAAATTAGTTCCAAACGAACCGATGATACAGCATCAAGAGATATTTACAGAGGTGCAGCCCTCACCATTACAGGAGCCTACCCTACTACGGCGAGCCAACCGTCAGCGTCGACCACCAGACAGATACCAGGATTACAATCTAGACGAGGTAGAGATCGAGGACGCTCTCAATTAGAGAGGGAGGTAATGTAATATACAATTATAATCAGGTATTCGTATGTCGACAGACAGATGATTGATTATTCAGAGTTCACGTGTTCGTGTAAGCGTGTAAAATATACAAGGTTTTCAATACTGTACTGTTTTATTCGTTTATATTACAAATTGATCCGTTGATCGACTGATCCATTAAGACATTGAGACATTGATACATTGATGCATTGATGCATTGATGCATTGATGCATCAATGCATCAATACATCGATACATCGATACATCGATACATCGATCCATCGATCCATCGATACATCGATACATCGATACATCGATACATCGATACATTGATACATTCATTCATTGATACATTATATATTGATTCATTGATATATTGCTACATTGAGATCCCAGTCCTTCTTTAACAGCTCGATGGAGTGGACTCTTCACTCCTGTGCCACATCATCCAAGTCATAAAGTCATCCAAGTCAAGTCTCCAGATCATTCCTCCACGAAGATCTAAGGCAGACAATCAAGTATTTCTACACTGTATGACAAAACTACTGAATGCTGGTCATGTGTCGGATTGGATAAATATCACAAAATTAATCAGCTTTTCTAAATCGTGACGCATGGTTGGTAGTTGTTAATACAGAAATCGACCCTGCTTCGTCATAACAACGATGAGGTATACATCTTTAAACTGTCTAGTTTTATGAGCATTATATTACGTGTTTTTTACGCATGGTCCTGGGAAGTTTAAGTTGTATTTTTTTCGGTTTTATTATTACAGTCAAATCCGGTGTTCTGCTGCAAGCAACATAGCAATATTGTCACGCAATATTGCAATTTTGATTTGGAGATTGCTCTGAGCAATTTGCAACCGACGCGAACAAAGTTCACAATGAAATTCACAACTAGGTTTGTAAACAAAGCCTTCGATTGGCTACTAGCAAAAAAGAAGCCAATCAAATGCTCCGAGCAATTGGATTGGAGCTTCCTTTTCGCTAGTAGCCTTGTCTACAAACCTGGTTGTGAATTTCATTATTGTTCGCGTCGGTTGACGGTTGCAAATTGCTCAGAGCAATCTTAGGCCTGCTCTGGGAACTCAACTCGCCTTAACTCGCCTTAAATCGCCTTAAATCGCATCGGTTAAAAGTCCCAATTTTCCTTAAATCGCCTTAAATCGCCTTAACTCGCCTTAACTCGCCTTAACTCGCAATATCGCCTTAAATCGCCTTAAATCGCCTTAAATCGCCTTAACTCGCATTGCTTAAAGTCGCAATTTTTCCTTAAATCGCCTTAAATCGCCTTAACTCGCCTTAACTCGCATTATCTCGCGGCGAGTTAAGGCGAGTTACCGTCCCAGAGCAGGCCTAATCTTGTGTGACAATATTGTAATGTTGCTCGCAACAGAACACCGGATTTGACTGTAATTATTGTAAGTGTTTTTGCCTTTAGTTGCTCGTTTAAACAAACGGCCATATAAGCAGCCATACCAAGGGCAATCTTATCCGCAGGCATACCAAGCTGCAACCAGTTATTCACACCACGAGTAACACTGTCACCGTCCTTGGGTTTCATGGCCGTGTGGTGCCAAGTCTTATTCTCCCGGGTGTAACTGGCGAGATCATACGTCATCAGATTAATCCAGTCCATGTTCTTTCCTAGAGACTTAATATTATACGATTGAGCATTTACCGACACTGCCGCCGTCAACAGTAATTTGTTTTTAAACGTTTTGGAAAGTTCTTCACAAAGAAGAACGAATCCTTGCTTTTGTGCAGTACCGGTTGGAAACTCCCAGTCCAAGTCAAGACCATCTAAGTTGTATTTCCGAAGAAGCTTGATTGACGATTTGATGAAATTCTTTCGACTTCTTCGTGTTTTTACCATACTTACAAAAGGTGCGGCGTTGCCTCCACCGCCTACAGAAAGCAAGATCTGGAGATGTGGGTTGACCTAGATAAAAATACAAATATTATTGCATGCTACTCAGTTGGAAATTAACATATCAGATTTCGCGAAGTTCAGCAGAATACAACTTCGGGCTCTCTCATCCATTCAAAAATTATAGTGGAAAATTTGATAAATGCTTAGGTGCTACGGCTCCAAGCAAGATCTAAACGTGCAGTGGTGGAATTGAACATGACAGATTTAAGGGTCCTGAGGATAATAATAATGTTCATATCACCTTTAGCCCACAGGCTTTTCTGTTGGAAAATATCTTATGTTACTATTTACTAATTTTACATTGAGTGGACCCGTTTGCAGATAAGCGAAAGTTTTAAACCATTTTTACGATGTCAATATGCACCGTAGTTGGTAACGTAAATTAATATCTTTGTGCATCTCTAAACAACTTCCATACAATTTTAATCCAATGTTAACAAATGTTAAGGTTTTACGAATTAGTGCCATATGATTAATTTCCAAGAACAAAATTTGGTTAGCGCCCATCACAAATGATCAAATATATATTTAAAGATGAACAGTCGCGATTAAAAAATTCTCTTGTTTCAACGTGAAATAGTTAGGTGTATATAACGATCATTTGAAGGTTTCATGTACATCAGGCAGACAGTCATCGTGCGGCTATGTATGTTATCGTCCTTGTGTTAAAAATGAAATTTTGATCTTTCATAGAAATTTATAAGCAGTCGGAATGAACCTTTTTGCTGCTAATCCTTTATAGTCCGTCAAATCTGTTGTCCAGTTCATGGGTGCCAACTTGTTGTTTTTGATCGTCGCAAAAGCATAATTAACATGGGTACAGAGAGAGGCGTTCAGATCCTTTACTGTAAAATTCATTCGTCCAGCTCTATGGCCATCCCTTGAAAAGTAGCACACACGGACATATTTCTCAGCATTTCCAGTATTAAAAAACCCTGCAAGCACAAAAAATACTAGCTTGATTATATAAGGAAGTAGAACACAAGCAATTGAAATGGAATACACATTTACGGTCGAACTTCTGTATTAAATGCACAAAATAACTATATGTAAATTTCATCAAATAAATCGTTGCTGCTTTGTTTTGTTCCTCTTTCGATTTTCGAAACTGTTTTATTAACTACTTGTTTGTCTTATTTTAATAAGATCTTAAAACATATAAAATACGTGTAATTTAAAACAAAGAGCAGGAAAACCGTGCAATAAGTAGAGTAAAAAGGTTTAAAAAGATCGACGCATAAAACGATCATAACCGACCTTACTTTATTTTTGTTCACGTCAAGTTTTTTTTCTAAACAACGTTTATCGCAAAACGACAGAGACTAAAGTTGAGAAGAATTAGAGACCATAGAATGGAAATAGAACGCCAGTTGTTATCAGCATGAAATATGTAAATTTCACCAAATCACGGTTATGTCTTTATTCGTTTAATCGTTGCTGCTTTGTTTGGCTCCTTTTTTCAATTTTTGAAAACTGTTTTGTATTCAACGCTACATAATTATGCAGCTTTACCGAAAATGGTTGGGTCGATTTTAAAAGTCTTCTGTTTTAAAAGCTGCCTATTTCTGACATTTTTTCCCTTAAGAGTAAATATGAAGGCGCTTTTTGCAGAAATGAGTAAGTATTTTTTCTACACTGTCAAGTTTCCATAAAGTGAATAGTGATTTTTTATGCTTTTAATACTAAAGAGTCACCAAATTTGCAGATCTAAATGAGAACTACTATTATTGCAAAAAATATTATAATTCATTATAATTATTTCAAGAAAAGATAAAACGTTGACGCGCACAGTTAAAAATGACGCGCGCGCTGACCAGAAACAGAATATTGATGACGCCTTAGACCCTAAACTACAAACCCAAAGTAGATGTATTATCATGGATAATCTTATGTTAGGAAATTTATATACAGTGATGAAAAAGCTCTCTCAGTCTAAAAGGTAACAGCATTAAGATTTAAGGAGTAAATGTTATAACAGACAACAAATTAAAGAGCGAGAGAGTTGAGAAATTTTAATAAAGCTGAAGTTAACTGACAAATGACAAGTGTCAGAACTGACAGTGCATCCTACAAACAATTTAAATTATTCTTATTTTAAGACGTCTGAAATACGTTATTGGCTTTATTGACATTGAATAAATCATATGCACGCATTAGCCTAATATGCAGTAAATTGTCCTTTTAGGTCGCTGTCACAATTGCACCATAGAATCATGCATGCTTGCTTGAGCTAAACCCAATTGAATCTGTCAACACATTACCTTCGAAGCACGCTTGCTAGTGTGACAAGAACGAAGTTTCATGAAATTTGATTCATATGCTTCAAATTTCAAAGGCACCGCAGGTTGTTTCAATCGTGTTGGAATGCAGTTTTACCAACCAACAAATTTTCCCAATTTCAATGGCATTAAAATATGTCGTTTTTAATCTCGTAAAACGAAAATGGTTTATCTGTGCGCAAAATGCGCTCACTTCCTAATTAAATGCATAACAAAATTTAGTTCTTTAACCAAGGCTCCATTAGGAAGTTTATTAAGTGCTCCTTCATCGTACCAGTGAAGTTTTCACAATACCAGCAAACAGCGCTAGCAGTTATTGTATATGTTGATTTTCTTCTAAATCGACTTTATATTATTCTCATGAATTAGGAATTTTGAGTTATTGAGCCCAAAAAAATCTTTGGGAAAATACGTGTACCTTTGTACCTTATAAAATACGTGTACCTTTGAACAAATTACAAATAATATGCATGTCTGTGGAGCCCAATGATGAGATAGTTTCAGGTTGATCAGGTTTTCATCTGTCAACTACACTTACTGCGCATTGTAAGCAAGCAGCAAGTTTTCAGTGTGACAGAAGCGTGGTCTTGGCTTAGATTCCATGCAGCTCGAACTTGGTTGAATCCTCAAGCACTTCAAGCGCTAGTGTGACCGCTACCTTACTTAGTATAGTATAGTATAGTATAGTATAGTATAGTATAGTATAGTATAGTATAGTATAGTATAGTATAGTATAGTATAGTATAGTATAGTATAGTATGGTATGGTATGGTATGGTATGGTATGGTATGGTATATGGTATGGTATGGTATGGTATGGTATGGTATGGTATGGTATGGTATGGTATGGTATGGTATGGTATGGTATGGTATGGTATGGTATGGTATGGTATATGGTATGGTATGGTATGGTATGGTATGGTATGGTATGGTATGGTATGGTATGGTATGGTATGGTATGGCATGGCATGGCATGGCATGGCATGGCATGGCATGGCATGGCATGGCATGGCATGGCATGGCATGGCATGGCATGGCATGGCATGGCATGGCATGGCATGGCATGGCATGGCATGGCATGGCATGGCATGGCATGGCATGGCATGGCGAATAGTCTTTTAACTATTAATTATAGTGCAATTTTCCTGACGGCTATAAGATCCTAAAAGAAATAAAAATTGTGGTGAGTTCTAATTAGATTACACCAATACAATGTTTGTTACTCAACTGTATCACTATCAGTATACAATATTTATATAAATTGAAATGCTTTCCATTAATGTCAGTATTAAAAGTGTAAGCGATATGAGCATGAATGCCAGGCGTCAATAAAATGCGCGATCTGCCGAGCGCCGCTCGCACGCATCTTTTGAAGTCAGCGAGGCAGCACCCTATTCTTGACACGTGTTGTAACACATTTGAATTTCCCGCCACACTTATATTATTATACTGAAGAGCATCGACTTCTGTGACGTCAAATTATGGCGTGCATTAAGGAATGTACATCATACGATTAACATACCCCATACGACGGTAATCCGAATACATAGAGGATATTACACGGTGGCGAGAAGATATGAATATTATTTTCGAGTGGTAAAAACAATATGGACAAAAATGAAAAGAAACTCAATAAGAACAGTCTTTATTTGACAACCGCGCGAGGAAACGGTCGCGCGAGGAAACACACGCATTACATATTTTGTTTCATATTTCACTAGTGAAATATGGAAAATATGAGTGTTTTAGTTTCCGGTAAAACACCCATATCCATATAATAATACCCGATACTTGTTCGGCAATTTGCGAACGACATTAATGGCGTTTCGAGTGGCGAACGATATTAATGGCGTTTCGAGTGGACAACCTTGGCCTTGATGCTACTACTCAGCTTGTAAAACCAAATAAAATCATATCTCCAATCGCCTCATTACAAATTTATTCAACACCTTGTCAAATTAATGAGCAACAAAACAATGTCACTCTCAAATCTTGCAAATGATGAAAAAATGGTTTCTCCCTTAATTTTTCATGATATGGATCGACCACGTCACCAGAATTTACAACGCACTGCCTTCAACGACCTATTCCAACAAGAATCACATATCGTATCCCTTCACGGCAAAAAGAACGAAAATCAAGCCGAAATTATAAGATGAAATCAAAATATTATCAGACCCGTAACCGTGACTTATGGAGGCGGCCAACAATTTCTCAAACTAATTACCAGGGCCTAACTCAGCAGTGGCCCTTTCCAACAAACAAAGTCACTCAGAAAAATCTTGCAAATGATGAAGAAATGGTTTCTCCCTTAATTTATCAAAATAAGGACCGACCATGCCACGTCACCAGAATTTACAACGCACTGACCTTCAACGACCTATTCCAACATGAATCACATATCGTATCCCTTCACAGCAAAAAGAACGAAAACCAATTAATTACCAGGGCCCAACTCAGCAGTGGTCTTTCCAACAAAGGCACCATCAAAGTTTTTTCGGACTCGCTTAAAAACCTCTCGACACGACGATTGGCGACAAATTATAAACCCATCGTCGCGCAACTTGAACAATCTAATTAATATATGTGTTAGTAAACCTGGCACTCCAAAGTGTCGTTCTATCCCCACCTGTATAGTAATAAATGCTAGATCCTTAGCTAAACCTGACGCCAGCTCAGCTTTGTACCTAGAATTGAAGAATCATGATGTTGATCTGGGTATTGTCACAGAAACGTGGCTTAAATCTACCATTCCTAATCAGGTCCTGATTGATTCATGTGAACGACTATTATCATCAGTGCCCGATGCAAAATTAATTATTGCTGGGGATATAAACCAATTACAGATAACGACATTGCTGAATTATCATCTTTAGCTCAGATTGTGAAGGTTCCAACTCGTGGTCAAAAGATTCTCGATGTGTTTATAACCAATGTGCCCAATTATTGGGAAAAGGCCATAGCGGTAAAAGGCCTTGTGCGATCTGATCATTTGGCTGTTTTGCTTAAACCTGTGGTAAAGAAAAAAGCCATAAGAAAAACGGTAGAGTTTCGTGACTTGAGACAGCATAATAAGTTAAGGATGTTACAAAAAATGGAGGATGTTCAATGGGATTGTGGTACACGTCACCAGTGGTACAACTTGTCCAAGCGAAATGATATATGCTTTTTATAACAAGATATGGCCAATCTTTGACGAATGTTTTCCAATCATTAAAACTCGAGTATCTAGTAGAGACCCCCCTTTCTTCTCTCCGACAGTTAAACATATTTTAAAGTTAAGGAAAAATGCTATTCGCAAGAAAGACAATGAAAGAAATCGTGTACTGCAAGAAAGAGTTAACTGGCTTATCCGCGAGAACCAGCTTAAAGCGGTAAAACAAGAAAATAAGAACCAAAACTGTGGGTCAAAAAGATAGTGGTCATTAGTCAACAATATAACAGGGCGTGCCAGTAGTGAGGTACCCTTAAGTTCTATCTTTGACCCAAAGCGAATGAACGAATATTTTCAAAGTATAAACACGGATAATGATTATACTACTCCTCTACCCGTTCAAATTCCTAGTGGCACAAATATTCCTGAATTATCGGTCCATACTGTTTGCAAATTATTACTGAATCAGAAACGAACAGCCTCAGGGCCAGATGACTTACCTTATTGGTTCTGGAACAACTATGCATACGATATCGCGCCTGTAGTAACCACCATCTTCAATAGCTCGATTAAGGTTGGTGTTGTTCCAGACATTTGGAAATTGGAAAATCTTTTACCACTCCCAAAAGAAAATCCTCTAACTGAAACTAACCAACTGCGAACTATTTCGTTGACTAATATAATAATGCGCCTTTTTGAAAGAGCAATTTATAAAACTGAATTAGCTCAACCCATGGAAAATTTCATTAACAAAGATCAATATGCTTATAAAAAGGGTTACAATTCCACAATGGCACTAATAAAAGCCCAACACACTTGGTTGGAATGGCTGAATGGAGACGCCATGATGGTCAGAGTCTTTTCGTTTGACTTCAGTAAAGCTTTCGACACTGTACCGCACGAGATTTTATGTAACAAGCTGAAGAAAGTGAAGATACTACCTATTCAGCAGAATTTGTGACTGATGGACTAGGACACACATTTGTAGGGGGGTCCGATGGCATCGTCTCCCGAAAATGTGATTTCCTATGAAATGAAATTTTTTATCCCAATTCAGAAAGCACAGAAATGCATATAAAATATGACAGCAGTCATGTATATTCTCACGCCAGCAGTCATGGGGATTTGCGCAACGTACCCCCCGTCAAATATCTAATGGTCCACCCCTTATATGAGACGCCGTGTCTATACTACCACCGGATTAAAATGTCAACGCTCAATGGGTGACTGTGAATCTTTAATTTAGCGGACTTGCATGTGCATGGTTTCCGCGGACTTTAAGTACGCAATATTGAACGCACAAGAGCGCGCTAAAGTTGGATTACCCTGTTTTTGATACACCCTGTATAGTCTATGACTACAACGTTATTGCATGAGCGGTTACTCCAAAGTTAGTGTTAACTCTTAGCATGTGCATTCTGATCATATTTTCGTAAAATAGCATGATAAATTGGATTTATTAATTTATATAAAATGTAGAAATGCTACTAATTACTAAAGATACAAATATACAATAATGTACTGTAAAACAATGGAACATGATTGTGTACCTGAAGGGTGTGTATCTCTGTAGGACTGTTTTAATTTCTATATATATTTACTTTCTTTATTTTCTAACCTGTGTCTGACTCACTTCAGTCACTTGCGTGTCTTTATCGAAGATAGTCAGGGTCAAATGTCGTTGATATCATATTTAGTAGCATGAGCTTAATATTAATTAAACTCAGCTTAAACTTAAGACCTTTATTCGGCATGCTAAAGCCTGTTTCGAGAGTGCTCTTGTGAGCCCTCTCTCGTCAGGTGTATAAATGTGTGGTCCAACTTGACCTTGAGTCTTAAAAAACACTAATGTCAATGACGTCACTTGTCTAATTGTTTTTAAGCAAATATTTGCTTGCGTGGCGAGTGTACTGTTCAGTCATTCGTTCCTACTATTCAACGTGCAAGTATGCGGCTTGCATATACAAGCGGCACAGGTTCTCTCGAGCGTAGCCTTGTTATGGTTGTTGATTTTCGATTGCAAATTGTGCATGAATGAGTAACTTATTTTAAGAGTGTCGCCTTAACAATTGCCAAAAATTTCTTACCTACGTTTGTTGCTACGTGTTTGCTGAAGGAGGATTGTACGTAGTTATATTGCGGGACCTGTTTAATATCTTTCATTACTTCGCCGATTAATTGCCGTTTTGGTTGTCATATCTGCGGGTAAAGTTGTATCCACTTTTATTCAAAGCTTGTTGGGAATCAACAGAAACCAAATTGGCCTCTACAGAGACGATGGGCTAGGCGCATTTCGCACCATCTCACGAAAAATTGAGCAAATGAAAAAGATGATTTGCAACGTATTTTCAAGCAAGGAAATCAACAGAAACCAAATTGGCATCTACAGAGACGATGGGCTAGGCGCGTTTCGCACCACCCCACGAAAGATTGAGCAAATGAAAAATATGATTTGCAACGTATTTTCAAGCAAGGACTAATTACGGAACATATGCACCATACGTTAAACCCAACAACTTACCATTGTATGTCCATCGCAAAAGCAATAACCCACCGTCCATAATTGAGAACATTCCAAACGCAACCAACCGACACCTCAAAGAAACATGATCAAACAAAGAGAGTTTCGACAAAGCAGCACCCATCTATCAACAAGCTTTGAATAAAAGTGGATACGACTATACCCTCAAATATGACAACCAAAACGGCAATCGGTGTAGTATTGAAAGAAACAGGTCCCGCAATATAACTTGGTACAATCCTCCCTTCAGCAAGCACGTAGAAACAAACGTAGGTAAGAAATTTTTGGCAATTGTAGGGACAATCACACATGACCACCCACTAAGAAGGATTTTCAATAAGAACACTCTTAAAATAAGTTACTCATTCATGCCCAATTTGCAATCGAAAATCAACAATCATAACAAGGCTGCGCTCGAGAAAACCTGTGCCGCCAGTAATGAGGAAAAAACATGCAATTGCAGAAATTTTCTTCTTTCAAGAACGCACTAAATTCACGTTTTTCTTAGAATTAGAAGAAGTGTATAGATTTACTGAACTAAAAAAGAACTGAAAATATTCTTTAATGAATAATTATGGATAAAATTGGAGAAAGCCTGAAAAGACAACAGGACATCGCAACAAACCTCAACAATATTTCTAATAAAGCACAAATATGGAAGACAAGCTTAAGAAACACGGAAAACAAAGAGAGGACAGTGCGTGTATGTCCAAGAAGTAATTGATCCTGTAACTTGTTAATGCAAAGGTTCGGACAAAGAGTTGAACTGTAACAATTAGCAGTCCTCATTACTATCAACAATGTACCTGCAGGAGAATTAACATAAGATCCAAATACCAAAGGTGAGTAAAGGTGGCATGGCACTTCATGCACCCACTCTCTGCCGCTCCAGAATCCTTCTTCTTTATACTACAGAAATAAACATTTTTGTTTTGCGTTATTTAATTTATAGTTTTTAAAGTAACTTAAAATAACTCTTCTAGTTCTATAAATATTTTGACCGACGGAAAATGCTATTTACTCATACTATAGTACACCATGTATGGAAATGACTGTTGTATTAATTCGAAGTAACAGTCTATGCAGTATTAAGCAGCACTCCGTTCAGCGACAACGAACATTAATTGCCGGCTATTGTTTTTCGGAATCTGAGGTTGTTTATAGATTTACAAACGCTGACGAAGATACAGTATACACCGATATCAAAGGGACATCATATCGTCGATTTATTTTTAGGTGGCCTCTAAAATGGTTTGTTTATCGAATGAATGTGATATACGTCAAATGTAGTCTGAACTGTTACATTTGTCTCAATTTTAAACATATACCCAATAATTAATAATGCCGTATAATTAAATTCTGTCATCAAAGTTTACTTTAAGGGGCTATGGCAATAAATATTTAACGTTTTCCTAAATTAAAATAACTTTTGGATTGACGTTAAATAACAATTTCATATAATGATATGCACTTCAATGGAGTGCTGGGTGGTTAACAGAGTGCTCCAACTCTCCACAGGAAAATGATGGCGTTGAAGCAGTTTATTAACTTTATTAATAACTACTACCTAGCACTCCAGTTCACATGGGAGATCAGTGAGAACAGTGTATTGTTCCTAAATATACTTGTATCAATTAATGGCAATAAACTTGTAACTTCCGTGTTCTACAAACCTACTGACTCCCATAACTATCTTCTCTTTTCCTCTTTCCATCCAAATCACACCAAGGTCGACCCCCTTCTCTCAGTTCTTTCATCTTCGTCGCATTTGCAGTGAAGATGAAGACTTCCATACCAAATATCAGGAATGAGAAACTTTTTTTTCCAGCCCGGCTATCACATCTCCCACTTCTAGACACTGCTTTTTCGAAGGCCTCCCACATTCCCCTATCTAAAATCCTTAGAGACCCTGTGTCTAGCGTTCCCATGCAATAACAAAATTCCCCGCTTATCATCCCTTCAATTTTAAATTAAGGGATGTAATTAGAAAGAATTTTCATATCTTGATAAACGACTTTGAAACATCTTCCATTTTCACCCATACCCCCTCGTCTCTTTTCGACATGATAGTAAAAACATCCGTGAAACCTTGTCCATAGCTCCATATCACAGGACTTATCATCACCTATATAATGGCACGTTTCCTTGTTGTGTAGTATTGTAGTGCAATTTAAAACCTGTAAGTTCGTAGATTCTTCAACGACAATTTCGGCATCAAAATCTAAGTATACTATCAAGCACCGTTTCACGTGCACATCCTCCCATCTCATCTACTGTATTTCATGCAGTAAATGTGGCATGCTTTACATTGGTGAAACTGGATCGGAAGATGTTTAAGGACAAGGTTTGGTTAGCATCGTCGTGCTCTAACTGACAACGATTCTAAACAGCCTGTTGTCAGACATTTCAACAATGGCAATCACAGTATTTCAGACATGAATATTCGAGCTCTCTGTCCCATTTCAGGTAGCAATGACAGCCGGAAGAGACAAGATATGCGTCTCATTTCCAGACTTGGCATCATTCATCCTTTCGGTATCAATAAGCACTTCTCATACATTTAACTTTTATATGTCCATGCCTGCCATCAGCAGACATGGACAGATATCCTACATCTCACTGCATCACCTACATAGTTTCGTAATTTCTCATATTCATGTCTTTTACACCATTCTTTCGAGGTTAATATATTTTGTAAAGTGATTTCCATATTTTGTTTATATTTTGTTTTGACAAAATTCATCTGATTTGTTTATATTTAATCACATGATACATACACTATAAAAGCACATGTTTTCCCCCGACTCGTGCTATAGCTTCCAGACGAAGGGTCTTCGCTCGAAACGTAGAAGTTCTTGTTGAATTTTTCAGGTAAATTGATCCTAAAAGCACGAAGCTTATTGTATAGATGCTACCTACACTGACACCACACGTTCAAGCCAATTTAATGTAGTGAAAAATAGATATGACGTTCGGTACTGAAAGACATTCTGCGACGAAGAGTATTTCTTCTTAATTTCTTCTTAATGAGGCAATTGAAGCAACTCTTAATTAGTCGAGCAGGAAATCCATTTGACATAAAGATGGTTTTTAATTTTTCAAGCTCAGCATAAAATAACGAATACGTTGTGCAAATATCGAAACAACGATTAACTATTGAAAATATTAATCCTCTTTTGTAAGTAAGGGACAAAATTTGTCAGTAAACTTGTATTAAAAATAGGCTTGCAATAAGCAGAAGTAAAGAATTTGCCATCAGATCGATGAACAGAAATACCGAGAAATTCAGCAGGACAATTATGTAACCAAACTGACTCATGAAAACAAAGAAAAATGTTAGCAAACAGCACAGGGCCTAAAGAAGAACCGCAGCTACACCGTCCGTACGTTTGCTCATACATTCAGTTGCCATTAAAAATGAAAATGAAATTTCTTTACAGTAAAATTTAAACAAAATCTAGACGAGTTACCGACAAAACCCCCACATAACAAAAACCCCGCCGATAAAATCCCCGATGACAATATCCCCGGCGACAAAACCCCCAAACTACTGAATTGCGACAAAATCCCAATGATGCGTGGTCCAATGCTACGGTCACAATTTTGGTTGAATCTCCCCCCTGAAGGGCATTATAATCCATAGATCATGTACGTCCTGGGAATTGCTACCCTCTTGCAAGGCTCTGTATCGAGATAAATTAAATGGGTTTTATTCAATAATCAATTTGTATGTTGTTTACGTGTAAAAACATAAAAAACTTGATTTTACATCGATTGATAAAATTATGCTCGTAGCGTAAGCATATTCTAATTTTATAAACATTTTTTTAAAATTTCAAAGATAACTGATGAATCATGTATCACTACTAGCGACAATTGTCAAATAATTTAATAGCTTCACACATGAATAATTTACCATATCTGTCCGTTTTTGTTCTAATGATAGGAAAATGTCTTGGGTTTCTTAATGGATAGGAGTGTTCTTTGGATTCCGGTAACAGTTCGTTTAATTTATTATTTTCCAATTCGTCTTGGATGATCGATTGATATAATTTATAACAGAGTTTATGTCTGCGTTCTACTAATGTTATTTGGTTTATTCTTGCCAATCTTGTCTCATACGATATCTGATGGGGTAGGATAATTTTAACTGCCCTTTTTTGAATTTGTTCAATTTGATTAGACAGTTTTTCGGTGAGGGAGAAGTGCCAAACTTGACATGCATATTCCAGAATGGGCCGGACAAATGAACAGTAAATCCGTATTAGGTCAGGAGTTGAGACGCCTGATCGTTTTAGTATTCTAATAGCATACAATATTTTGCTCGCATTTGAACAGATGTAATTGGCATGTAGGTCCCAGATTAGATCTGTCGAAATTATGAGACCTAGAAGTTTAAACCAAGTCACCGTTTCCACTGTATTGTTGTCAGCTGCAAGTTGGTGGAACGTTGGTTCTTCATTCAAGAAAGATATTGGAAGCTCTTTAGTTTTCTTGGCATTTAACCGCATATTGTTGTTAGCTGTCCAAGTTTGCAGTTCGTTAAATTGCCGGATGGCTATATCCCACGGGCCATTCAGCAAGAATAGAATCGCACCAGTCTAGGGCGTGACGTGAGTGGGAATGGGATTGGGAGTGTCCACAGCCACAAAACCCTTCTCAGCGTTACAAAAAGACAACCTGATTATGCTTTGCTGCTGTTATCTAGTAATGTGCTCATAATTTCATTTCTTTTCAATTTGACTGAATGTGTTCAATAAGATTGCATACAATTGTTTGGAGATATTATATTCAAAATATAGATGAGGAACAAATAATGTACATTTCAACTTTGAGATGAAAAAGAATTAGACTTGTAGGCAGTTTTTGTTATTATTTCCAAAGTTGGCGGTGTCTTTGATGTAGCTACGATTTGAGCACCGACGGTATGTGAGTCATAAACAAGTTTTCGCGAAGTGTTCCCTTGTACTAAGTCTTATATGCCGTAAACCTCTCGTTAACCATAATATCTATATCAATTGTACTATCTGTGATTAATTATAAATATATACAGTAGTTCAGGTAAGGTACATGCATGTATAGTAAGTGCATTGGAGGTTTAGCTTTTCGAACAAAATCGTAGCTTATTAAGAAGTGTTCGAAATGTTTCCCTGTAGTTTTTCAAACGCCAGGCATACATCAGGGGATTTATTGAAAAGTTCACAAGAAATAGCGTATAAAACCATATGTGGTAAGGATCTCTCTCTGAGAATTCTGAATTTTCGTTGACAACATGACCTACTCCAGTAATAGATTCATAAATAGTGATTGGAGCCAGCGTTGTTATTGTAATGAATGAGACAAGAAACATTGTTTTAAACAAACGTTTTTCATTCACAAGACGTGAACTTTGTGTTCTGTTCTGAGTAGTCGATGAAATTTCCATTGCACTCTTTAAGTATCTAGAATTGTTTCTCAAAACATATGCCGCCTTAGCGTACAGAATTGCTGCACTGAACAATATAAGAAAGACAGTCGTACACCTTGCAAGGATTGCCCAATTCACGAACAACCTTTCGAATACCAAATGTCCAATGCACATCAGCCACTGCAGAAAAATAACAGCGAGCGTCACTTTACGAGTAATTAAGACTCTATATTTGAACGGATGAACGCAACTCATGTAACGATCACAAGTCATTGTGAAAATGCAACTGGTAGCAAAATAAGGTGCCAAATTAAAAAAGGGATGAATTTCATATCCATTCGCGCATGGACGCCAGTAGAAAAGAAGAAACGCCAAGCTGCATGTCAGGATATCCGCTATTCCAAGGTTCATGATCAAATACGATGAAGAATTTCGAAAACACTTCAAGGGATCTATTATTAGTCCAATAATGAGGAACATATTTGAAAATATTCCAATCAATATGATGAGAGAACGAAGCAAAATATAATCATATGGAAGAGATATCCAACCTGAGGAACATATTTTTACAGTCACATTCGACATTTTTTATATTTTGTATCATCAATTTCTGTTGAGTTTGCTTATAATATTTGTCTGTTTATGCAATGAATGCGATAAGGCCAAGTAATATTTCATTGCCATACAGACCCATAATATTGGTGTTTGAAGTTAACTGTGATTATCTGTCATAACATGTTGTGTAAATTATTCAACGTATTCATATACATAATAACTATATTAACACGCTAGCATTTCGCCAGAGTTCACTCGACCCAGTCTTTCGCGCACTTATGTGCATTCAAAATCTCGATCTGTGGATGGATGTCTGTGCAATTCGGAAATTGTCGTCAGCCCGAGCATTTGACGATTCTTTGTTTTTCGATTCGACTTGAGCTAAAGCCTAAAGGTAAGGTATTTTAAAAATTGTATTTTTTATTTCTTGACATTTTTTCTTAATTTTGTGATTTGTAATATTAAAAACATCGCTATTCAAGCTGCTCAGACCAATATTTTAATTATAGTCGAAGTCATGGATCAGTCATGCAAATATATTGTCATATCTTTTCATTTCAGAGAATCAACATTTTCATAATCATTTGGCAAAATCCAGAACTGTCTGTAAGAGTCTCACAGTATTAGTCCAGAAGATATACTTGTTATGGATTTTCTGTCATCGTTTTATAATTTAACCTACAGAGCATTATAGGTAGGGAACCGTCCGGTTGTAAACAAACGCTTTGTTTACATTTTTCATACTATAACAATGGACTTTATCAACCAAATAGCAATTTTATACATTTTCCTGCTTCTACAGTAAAATAAATAGTAACTGTAGCGCAAACAAGCTTTGTAAGATTGTATAACTGCTCGTATTATGATTAGGAGACTCCTTTGTACGCATGCGCAGACCGGACTGTTCCCTATCTTTAAGCATACTTTTTTTAAACAAATTGGTAAAATGGTGTTAGCCCCATGTATATTAAAAGGTAATCCAAGAGCTATTTGGATTCCAGATACCTCTCTGAATTGTACTCCTTAATGGATTCAGGATTCACGTGGGGGGGGGAGGCATTGAAATTTCAAGTATCCTTTGGTGGGTTTTTGAAATAGCCCCAACAGGGCCCCCATATAAAATATGAACTTTTTTGAAGACATCTTCATTCCCCCACCCTCCCTTCAGCATAATAAATGAACTTTCCCTTATTGCAAGAAACTCAGATGCTGGGGGGGGGGGTCAATGCTGTGAATTGCATATGGTATACAGTCTTGAAAAGTTGTAAATGTCTCATTCTCTCAGAATTTAATGGAATAAATACTACGTCCACTGTACTTTAACGAAATAGTCTACAGTCTGTGGTTTCTACAGCTAAAGGTTATGCAAATGGTGTTCATGGAATTGCCTGATTTCCTAAAACGAATTTTATTCCTAATGAGGACTGTCAATGAAGAGATCTGTAGAATGATGTTAATCAATGCAACCAAAAACAAACAGTTGTTATGTAACCTTCTGGTGTTTATTCAGACACCTGAATTTCAATCTGAATTTTTACTGCAAAAAGACGACTGAGATTTGTCGCTTGTTTACTAACTATTGTGCAAAACATTAGTGCACTATCAAATGTGTTATATTTACTTTAACATCGAATATTGTCTATATGGCTAGAGGTGAAAGCCTTGCCAATTATCACAAATAAGTGACAGTTATTTGTAATATTTAAATTAACTGTAATTACAATTATTTTATATACTCTTTAAAATACTACTGTAGTTATATCATTCATTTTTCTAATCTTGTAGGTTAAATTAGTCTGATGCCTCCTCTCTCCTCCGCAGAGGCTTTTTAGCGAGCGCCGCGATGTAGCAAAGCGAGATATCGAAAGATTGGGAGAGGAAGGCGCGCTTACATGAAGTTTCCATGGGGCCCACTCTTCCCTTGATCACCTGCGCGCGTTCACTATTAAACCTGAATGCCTCACATTCTCCGGATATTAAGCCCGCGAATTGAGGTAAAATCTTAAATAAACGCCTCTGCAGAGGAGAGAGTGATGCCTCTGTAAATTTACGTTCAGTTAAATTTTGCTTCCCATAATGCATGGCTGCGAGGCAGCACTTCACTTGCGATAGTAACTTCTAGTAATGATAACAACTGAATACTAATGAAAATCCATGCACTCATATATTCTGAAATTTTTAATCAAAATTTACTTTAAATAGATTCAAAATGGTTTTTTTTGCAGGTGATGTCTTTTACAAACTGCCGCGTTTATTAAATTATAAATTTAATATAACAATTTTTGTTGGAATATATATGAAGAGTTTATTGAATTGTTATCAATATATAATTTCTGTTTCATATATATACGGGTTTTCTCCGATTCTTCTTTCTTTAAAAATGACTTTATCTGATTTATTCAATACGATTAAAGCCTATTGTCTTGTAACGTGTCAGCTATTTCTGTCTTACTTGATGCTGCAAAATACATGATAGTGCCATTTGGGTATATAATTATTTTACTCTTTGTAATGGTCAATGAACGATAATTAAAATGACAATATAGTCATCCACTGTATATGAGCTATTCTGCAATCTGATTGGTTGAGCTACTCGCCGTATATTATATCTTATTGGATTCTTCTGAGCCCAATATGGCAAAGTCGAGACTTAATATTTTGCCATATTGGGCGAAGATGAATCCAACAGGAGTTTTATTATATCGAACAAAACATTTATAACACAAGAACACGTTGTAAACGAGAATAATGCAACAACAATGCGATAAAACCACTGCGAAACTTGTGTGGCACTTCGGCCGCGAATTTGCTTAAATTACGAAAACAAAAAGTAAATAAACTAGTTTTATAGAAAGCAAAAGTGCACCTTAATAATACTAACTATCTTTCAGTCTATTTAAGACGATTTGACATAATTTAAATCAGAAAAAGAACTCATATACTGACCTTTCGACCTGTTGTAAACAAATGAATTTCAAAGACATGTTTTCCCGCGCTTTATTTTTAAACAAAACTGATAAAAGAAACGACTTCAATTTTCCAAATCCTTTTCTTTGCTTTACATTACTTCGCTCTGCCGTTTGTTTTGTGTTTAAAATTAACAAAACATGTTAAAAGGTGAGTTAAACAGGGAAAAAAGCGGCGATAGGCTACTGTCCTACATGCTCCTGTCCTACATCGTAAAACGTCGGACAGGCACGTGACCCTATCAAGGACATATGATTGGTCAGCGTATGTGAAAGAATGTGAGAGTATAATAAAAAGTAGACTTTGAGACTCCCTCTTCCCTCACCGATGTTCGGGCGTTCATTGGTATGGCGTCGTACCATAGAAGGTTTATTTAAATTTCGCCGACATAGCTGCACCCCTGCATGACATGTCTAAAGGCAGTCAACAAAAATTCAGCTGGACGTGGAGGTCGTCTGTGTTCAGCACTCATACTATCGTTGCCGGACTTTTTCGTACCCTTTACTGTTTATACAGATGCTAGCGATTTCGGGCTTGGCGCTGTCTTGACCTAGCGAAGAGGTGAAAACGAGTAGGTGATAGCGTATGCCAGTCGGATACTGACGCCGGCTGAAAGGAACTACTCGACGACGGAGAAAGAGTGTCTAGCCATCACATGGACAGTAAACTATTGGCGGCCATATTTGCTCGGTAAAGATTTCGATATTGTGACTGACCACCAAAGTTTGACGTGGTTGCAAGGTCTGAAGGAACCCAAAGGTCGTCTCGCTCGGTGGATACTTGACTTGCAGGAGTACGAATTCGAAATTAAACATCGTCCTGGGAAACAACACTGCAACGCAGATACCCTTTCGCAGCTCCTCCGCGTGTCAACGTCCCCTATGCCCGATCAGAGCACTGATGAGGACATGATGGCTGGAGTGCGTGCGTCGTGCCACGGAAGTGCGTGCGTCGTGGTCAAGAGAGGAGATTATCAAGGTACAGCAGGATGATCCAAGCATTTCCCTGGTTATGCAGAACCTAAGTTGCACTAACAAACCACCGGAGGACAACGAGGAAATCTGGAACGAGAATGGAGATCGGCGTCGATATAGACAATTGTGGCCACAAATGGGGATAATAAATGGAGTCCTACATCGTCGTGTGAATAAAGACACTCCATCAAAGCGGTTGGTGTTGGTTGTTCACCGAAAAATGCGCCCTGACCTTTTAAATATTTCTCACAATGACCCAATTTCAGGACACATGGGCATTAACCGCTGTTTAGAACGTCTGCAATAACGATATTACTGGCCGGGAATAGCGTCAGAAGTGCAATTGTGGATAGCAGAATGTGTAATGTGCAACCGCCGAAAAACGCCAGTCTTGCCCAAGAAAGCACCCATGAGATGTATCGAAGTTGGGCAACCAATGGAGTTATGGGCGATAGATGTCTTGGGTCCACTCCTCATGACCGCACGTGGAAATCAGTACATCTTTGTGATGTCTGATCACTTCACCAAGTGGGTAGAGGCGGTGCCAATGGCTAATAAGCGGGCTGAGACCGTAGCCAAAATCTTTATTGACGAAGTTGTAGCCAGACACGGAGTCCCATGTAAATTCCTAACAGATCAAGGAAGGAATTTCGAAGCAGAACTAATGGAGCAGGTGTTTCATCTTCTTGGGGTGAAGAAATTACGAACTTCGCCGTACCATCCACATGTGAACTGATGGACAAGTGGAAAGGTTAAACCGTACCCTGAAGGGAATCCTAACTGCTTATGTGAATAAAGATCACAGTGATTGGGACGTTCATTTACCGTTACTTGTTCGCATATCGCAATAGTGTGCATTCGTCATCTGGTGTTTCACCCTTTAGGGCGCGAAGCCAGCACACCGTTAGTGTTGATGGGTACGCATGCGGAGGTAAAGCAACAGCTCATATCGAACTACTGTGACGAGTTAGAAAAGACCTTGAAGGACGTCCAGCGAGTTGTGAAGGAAAAGATACACGAGGCACAAAGAAAACAGAATAAAGTTAAGGATATGATGATCGCAATAATCTCGACCGAAGCACACCATTTAAGGAAGGGGATCGTATGTGACTCAACAACACGGCATTCCAAAAGGTCTGAGCCGAAAATTCCACCTACAAAGGTCTGTGCATTACAAAGTGCTCAGTCGTCTTGGTTGTGTAATCAGGAAACGGTAAAGCTTAGGTGGTCCACCGAAACCGTTTTAAGTCAGCCCCATGCCAACCTAGAGCTGAAGAAAACATGTCCACCAAATACGAAAAGGAGAATCGCAGCATCAAGAGATATTTACAGAGGTGCAGCCCTTACTATCACAGGAGCCTATCCTACTACGGCGATCCAATCGTCAGCGTCGACCACCAGACAGATACCAGGATTACAATCTAGACGAGGTAGAGATCGAGGGCGCTTTCAATTAGAGAGGGAGGTAATACAATATACAATTATAATCAGGTATTCGTATGTCGACAGACAGATGATTGATTATTCAGAGTTCACGTGTTCGTGTAAGCGTGTGTAGAATATACAAGGTTTTCAATACCATACTGTTTTATTCGTTTATATTACACATTGATACATTGATCCATTGTTCCGTTGATCCACTGATCCATTGAGACATTGATACATTGATGCATCGATGCATTGATGTATCGATGCATCGATGCATCGATACATCGATACATCGATACATCGATACATCGATACATCGATACATTGATACATCGATACATCGATACATTGATACATTGATACATTGATACATTGATACATTGATACATTGATACATTGATACATTGATACATTCATTGATACATTATATATTGATTCATTGATATATTGCTATATTGAGATACCAGTCCTTCTTTAACAGCTCGATGGAGTGGACTCTTCACTCCTGTGCCACAGTAGTCTGTAAAGTCATCCAAGTCAAGTCTCCAGATCATTCCTCCACGAAGATCTAAGGCAGACGATCAAGTATTTGTACACTGTATGACAAAACTACTGAATGCTGATCATGTGTCGGATTGGATAAATATCACAAATAAGCTTTTCTAAATCGTGACGCATGGTTGGTAGTTGTTAATACGGAAATCGACCCTGCTTCATAATAACAACGATGAGGTATACATCTTCATACTGTCTAGTTTTATGAACATTATACTACGTGTTTTTTTACGCATGGTCCTAGGAAGTTTAAGTTGTATTTTTTCGGTTTTATTATTACAGTCTAATCCGGTGTTCTGTTGCAAGCAACATAGCAATATTGTCACGCCATATTGCAATTTGGATTTGGAGATTGCTCTGAGCAATTTGCAACCGACGATTCACAACTAGGTTTGTAAACAAAGCCTTCGATCCGCTACTAGCAAAAAAGAAGTCAATCAAATGCTCCGAGCAATTGGATTGGAGCTTCCTTTTCGCTAGTAGCCTTGTTTACAAACCTGGTTGTGAATTTCATTATGAACTTTGTTCGCGTCGGTTGACGGTTGCAAATTGCTCAGAGCAATCTTGTGTGACAATATTGTAATGTTGCTCGCACCAGAACACCGGATTTGACTGTAATTATTGTAAGTGTTTTTGGCTTTAGTTGCTCTTTTGAACTAAACCACCTACTGAAAGAATTGAAGTTACAGTGGCGACACCACGGATAGGTTGGGGCGGGTAAGGGCTTAGAACCCAAACCTAAGATAAGTTTATGGATCTTCCAAATCCGATGAACGGCTGTAAAATTAAGAAATGTGGGGTGTTGGGCGTGTCGTAGCCGTAACGTATTTCGTTAGAAGACGTGTGCAAACTCCACCTACTTTTTGTTTTGATCAAATTGATTTTATCCTTCAAGCTTTCAGGTGTGTCAAAACCAATCCACATACGGCCTGAATACCCGTATGGAGCTCCAGCCTTGTTTCTAGTGACAAGTGACAACTTTGAATGGTGCTGAGCAGATCTCGTAGTAAGATAAGAACCCCAGGCCTTTTGTATATTTACCAGCAGGGGGAACTCCATGTGCTGGTGCTCCGAGACCATGATTGTTTGGATCCACAAGTTTAAACGAGCGGCCATAAGGAGCCATACCAAGGGCAATCTTATCCGCAGGCATACCAAGCTGCAACCAGTTATTCACACCACGAGTAACACTGTCACCGTCCTTGGGTTTGATGGCCGTTGGTGCCAAGTCTTATTCTCCCAGGTGTAACTGGCGAGATCATACGTCATCAGATTAATCCAGTCCATGTTCTTTCCTAGAGACTTAATATTATATGACTGAGCATTTACCGAAACTGCCGCCGTCAACAGTAATTTGTTTTTAAAAGTTTTGGAAAGTTATTCACAAAGAAGAACGAATCCTTGCTTTTGTGCAGTACCAGTTGGAAACTCCCAGTCCAAGTCAAGACCATCCAAGTTGAATTTCCGAAGAAGCTTGATTGACGACTTGATGAAGGTCTTTCGACTTCTTCGTGTTTTTACCATGCTTACAAAAGGTGCGGCGTTGCCTCCACCGCCTACAGAAAGCAAGATCTGGAGATGTGGGTTGACCTAGATAAAAATACAAATATTAATGCATGCTACCTAGATCGAAATTAATATATCAGATACCGCGAAGTTGAATCGCAAAACTATAGACATAGTATACTGTAAATACAGTTCCTCTACCTTTAAACTTGATAATTTAGAGCTTATATACTTATATAACTAAAAGCCACACATTCGCGAAATAATGGGCAGCCCATATACTATATTGTTATATACCAAGTGTCAAAATCCGTCTTTCGTGACTCTTAATTGGACGAGAGATCCACGCGTGGCAGTCCAAAAATCACGATGTTTCCGTGTAACCAATGGTAACGGGCAACAATGCATTTATAAATAAATAAATAAAAAAAAGTCTTTATTAATAGATCTCAGAACACCCGTCCGAGTTTACATGAAAATTCTACAATATAGTTTACAAGTGATTACAATTTTAACACTAATTATTATAAATGAGATGTAGTTAAAATTCTAGGAAAGGTAAGAATATATATAAAATTGAATAAACAGCGATTTATATAGGAATTCTTAAAACGTTCTGTTCTTATCAGTGATAACTCATAATTATGTCCTCGATGTCTAAGTGGTCTTGCTAGTTTATTTGGTAATAACTCTTGCAATGGATTGTTCACATTTGATGTCACTTTATCCCATAACTTCTTGTCTCTTGAACAAATTATTTATTTTATAGAATCACTTTTCGAAGTATAACCATATTTGCGTGCTCTTCCTACAAATTTGTCAATTTGATTCAGATATTTGCTATAATAGGCGCATCTCCACAATTCTACTCCATATGTCAGTACAGACATACCCAAACTATCAAATAACAAATCTAATTGTTCTGATGTCATTCCATAATATTTGCATATTCTCATTATATGCATTCTACTACTTGCTTTACTGATTAGCTTGTGAAAATGCATGTTCCAGTTGCATGGATTTTCTTGCAATACTGTACTGAGAATTTCCAGCCAGGTTTTTCTTCCAATCATTGGTATTGGATTCGGTATAGGCCCATAAGCGTTACCATGTATAACCATTTCCCAAGTTTTTTCCATATTTAGTGGCATACGAATTGATCTTGTCCAATGGATTCACTTACATGAGATAATTCTGTTTTATGTACACATCTTTCAAATAGTCGCATTATAATAGCCGTCAGTGAAATCGGCCTCAATTGATTACAGCCTTAAAGTGGACATTTCCAGATGCTTGGAACCGTGCCTTTAATCAAGGAACGGTTGAATATTATTGTGATTACCGGTGCTAGATCTAACGAAAAGTTTTTCCAAAACCAATAAGGTAGATCATCTGGACCTGAACTATATTTATAGACAAGATTGGAATCCTCGTGCCTTCTAGAATCTCACAGAGGTCCGGAGTCTTATAGTTACAATCAGTGTTTATTTTTTGGAAATGTACATTTATATCCTTTGGAGCAATTAAAGCACTTACTGGAATATTGTGTTTGGTCCTCGACGTAATGCTATTTACTGTTTCCCACCATTTTTTAGAACCCGTTTTGTAATTGTTTTGTTCCTGTCTGACTGCTCTCATTTGGTTTTCGCGTATAAATGAATTTATCTTCTCCTGTAGCCGATTACTAAGTTCAAAATCTTGTTTTTTCGTCGCTTTTTTCCTAAGATTGAGAAGATGTTTCACCAACGGTGACATGAATGGAGGATCGCGTGTAGATAACTTTACTCTTATACGCGGAAAGCACTTTTCAAACAATGGATAGATGGTTTCTGACCATTTCATCCACGGTTTTCTCGTGTGAAGTTATAACATTCCAATCCACATGTTCCAACTCACGCATCATTTTTAACTGGTTCTGATATCTAACGTCTCGAAAAAAAGTTTTCTATCTGCTGTTACACTTTCCCTAGGATGTACTAAACCTGTACATGCTTTGGTCAGATCTCACCGAGCTTTTTCCACTTTGATTTTCTTCCAAAAGTGTGGTACATTTGTAAGGAACACGTCTAATAATATTATTTGCCCTCTGGTGGGTGATTTGACATGCTGGACAAACGACAGATTAATTAACATTTTGATATCTAGCTGATTTACATCTCCAGCAATGATTATTTTCGAAATTGGGTCGATTAATAACAGTCTTTCGCAGGAGTCAATGAGGAACTCAATCACATCATGTTGATTATATTCTGGGTTTGAAGGATGATAAACTGTTGCCACGGAAAATTCTGAATTCAGCGTCTTAATTTTTGTCCACAAGCATTCGAATTCGCTGCAGAAATTTGATATTTCTTGTATTTTCCAGTCGTTTCTACACATGACTGCAACGCCACCACCTAGGCGGTTTTTTCTATCGAAGTATGGTAAAACCTTGGGGGCAAATAAAATGACCCATGTGAGTCAGGTCCTTTAGCCAAGTTTCCGAAATACAACAAATATCAACATTTTTACTTTTCAAGTCCACGTATAAAGCTTCGCATGCATCAGGTTTTGCAACAGATCTTACATTTAGTCAGTGTTGTAAATACTCGTTACTAAAGTAACGCGTTACTAATTACTAATTACTTTTTGAGTAATTTTTCGGTAATTTGTTACTTTCTGTACGAAAGTAATTTGTAACGTAATTAATTACTTTTTGAAGGTAACGAGTAACATTTTTCAAAAGTAATTTTGCGTTACTTCTGTGTACTTCTTATTTTCCAACCTTACAAATTCCGCATTTAGACGATTTCGTCCATACACTGCATCATAATACAGTTTGTTTCAGTGTTGAAAATCGTTTTATTCCCTTGAATTTCGCTTCAATTGTTTTTACTCGAAGAGGCCTGCGGTGTTACTGATCAGCGATCATAGAACATGGGAAATACTTAATGACATTGTATTATTGTGTAGCAGTGCGAAAGCAACATAAAACAATTAAAATAAAAATATCATATCTTATAAATAAAAAGTAATCTGAAAGTAATTAGTAATTAATTACTTTTTAAGAAGTAATTAGTAATTTGTAATTGGTTACTTTTGAAAGAAAGTAATTAGTAATTTGTAATAATTACTTTTTCGGTGAAGTAATTGTAATTTTTACTCACTACTTTTTTTTGGTAATTTTTACAACACTGCATTTAGTACCATAAAAGACGGGATTTGTTTTGTAACACTCGGGCCAGGTTTTTGCACATGTATGGTTTTCAAAACACTAGGGAAAAATGACAAAACCGGAAGTAAATGGCGAAGGCCCATTTTTTACTGTTTTTGTGCCACTATCATATCGACAAAAACGATGGTGGTCGGTGGTCGATGCCTGTTCCGGCGTTTGTCGTGAAATATCGAGAGCCGAAGTGGGCCCGACAGTTTGGCGATCTTGCGTTTCGGCGTATCGTCGGAAACTCGCTCGCTCATAACGTACACGAGGCATAGTTTTTGGTGAAAATTTACATTTGTGAATTTGAGTATTTGACTGGATTTAAAATACTCTAAATTTCGCCGGTCCGTCGAAGGTTTGCTCTTTAAAGAAACGATAAGTAGCTATTTCTTTATTTATTGTTATTTTGGTTTGATTTGCTTGTTATAAGTGGTATTAACAACGCTATTTTGGTCTGCTCTGGTTCCCTTTTGTTATCTAACATTTGTCAATTGGATGCCCCCTCTATTCTTTTATAATCTCTATGATCCAAAATTCCAAGCAGCGTTGTGAGGTATGATCACTGATCTAATAATAGACTGGATATAGCTTCTATACCATAGATATAATAAACCTAGATTGCTGACTCATACGTAGCCGATGCGTGACTAGCCTGCGAAGCAGTCGCTTTATTTTTGAGTGGTTATTATATAAATGGGCCATAAAATAGTCGGGCGGAAAAAATTAGGGGGCGGATAAAATAAGCGGGCGGAGGGCGGCGAAAAATAAAGAGCCTGCAATCATCCTTAATAAAAATGAATTCCCCGTTCAGATTCTGAATGGAAAATACTGATTGGTCAAAATCTGAAGTTGCATACTAAAACTTCCGGACTGTTCGCAAACACTAGCCAAAACGTAACAAGACCTTTGAATTCCGCTCTCTTTGTTGGCTTAAACTTAACACGTTGACAAACGACCCCAGAGAATCGTACTTATTTTTGAGAGAGCACTTACACGCTCTGCAATAGTCGTCAACAGTTGCTGCTTTTGGTTTCTTCCTTTTCGCGAATAAATTTTTTCGTAGGAGTTGTATCAGTCATTGCAATTTGGAAACTTTGACACTTGCGTACGTGTGCGCAAATTTTGTTTGTTTTCATTACGTCGCCACTTCATGGTGATATTTCCGGCTCGTGTCTGATTGGTTGATTATTTTAGCCGTGGAATGTGGGCTGAATTCATTTTTATTAAGGATGATTGCAGGCTCTTTATTTTTCGCCGCCCTCCGCCCACTTATTTTTCCGCCCGCTTATTTTATCCGCCCGATTATTTTATCGCCCATTTATATAATAACCACTCAAAAATAAAGCGACTGCTTCGCAGGCTAATGCGTGACCTGCATGATAAATCCAAGATGGCCGCCATTCAGGGCAAAAAGACTATAAACTCTACGGGGAAATCCATATTTTTTGCATTTTGCGTCGTCCCAGTGTTTCGAATCCACTTGGATCAAACTTTTTTGGCAATAACTACTTATCGTGAAGGTTTTAGACGCAAACTGGACAGCTGGGGATGAATTGATAGTGTAAAAATATCGCTCGCCGAAATTTGTACGAAATCGTCACTTGGTCAGTTCGAGACTTCGAGTGAATTACTCTGGTTTAGAGTATTTTATAAAGGAAATTTGTGGTTTTCAAGGCCGAAGACGTATACCTTGAAGGCTTTGGATGCAGAATGGACCGTTTGGGATGAATTATATTAAAATATCGCTCGCCGAAGCTTGACATGAAAATGTCACTTGCTCAGCTCGAGTCATTTACTGCAGACAAGTACTTTAAATGTACTTGGTTTAATATATTTAGTCATTAGATATTTTGAGGAATATTCGGAACATTACTTAGAGGATAAAAGTAATGTCTGTAACAGGCTTTACTTGCTGAGACGACTGGGATTACAAAAAGCAATAAAAATAGCAATTAAAATTGGGAATGGAAAATGAGATTATGGTCCCTCCCCCACCTCTTACAACCCTCTGACTTCTTTCCCCAGTTTTTGTTTCCTTTTATAGTATTTTTGGGGCTCACTTAAATCTGGGGCTCATCGAGCAATTCCTCCTTGGCAGCCTTGGAAAATATAGCTTACTAAATGTCGTGTTAAAAAGAACCATAAATAGAAAACACTAAAATATTGCTAATCTGGACATTCATTCTCACTAGATGACATGTCAAGAAATTTAGTTTTGGACATGCATTTTATTTGCCATTAATTACTTGAAGGATTAATATATTTTTACTATAGAAATGATAATTAATAGTAGCATAACAATGTACGGATTTGATCCAAGCATACATGAAACTGTTAAGTTTATTGAACATAATTTATTTTATAGAGGTTTATATTTCACAACCACCATGGAAAGTCTGGCCAATGCATACTTGATATTTTTCAGTACATGAACAGGTTGCACAGTGTTACTGTATGTTAAATGTTAAGTTAAATGTTTTAAAACAATACTGAAAATCAGAAACAACACTCAAATTTGCAGTGCACTTGCCACAATTTTGTACACTGTACACTGTCACACTTTTTCCCTGCTGCATAAATGTTTCCTTGTTGAAATCTACCATATATTACCCAGTTTGGTCTCATGATCTCCCCCCGGGAAAAGCCTAATCAATATAATGTTCAGAATTCTTCCTTTCATGCTGTCTGCCATTTCATACAGTGAGTTCAAATAGGCTGAATTGCACACATACCATGTTTGTGTGTCAAATTTCACCTCTAGGTGATATTTGGCGACCAGTTAACAGTGGACTTAACTTTTAAATACTGCTTTTATCCTCTAAGTAATGTTCCGAATATTCCTCAAAATATCTAATGGCTAAATATATTAAACCAAGTACATTTAAAGTACTTGTCTGCAGTAAATGACTCGAGCTGAGCAAGTGACATTTTCATGTCAAGCTTCGGCGAGCGATATTTTAATATAATTCATCCCAAACGGTCCATTCTGCATCCAAAGCCTTCAAGGTATACGTCTTCGGCCTTGAAAACCACAAATTTCCTTTATAAAATACTCTAAACCAGAGTAATTCACTCGAAGTCTCGAACTGACCAAGTGACGATTTCGTACAAATTTCGGCGAGCGATATTTTTACATCAATTCATCCCCAGCTGTCCAGTTTGCGTCTAAAACCTTGACGATAAGTAGTTATTGCCAAAAAAGTTTGATCGAAGTGGATTCGAAACACTGGGACGACGCAAAATGCAAAAAATATGGATTTCCCCGTAGAGTTTATAGTCTTTTTGCCCTGAATGGCGGCCATCTTGGATTTATCATGCAGGTCACGCCTCCGCTAGGTATGAGTCAGCAATCTAGGTTTATTATATCTATGTTCTATACCTATGAAAAATGAAGCCAAAATAATCAGCGCAAATCTACTTCCGGTTACCACTTTGCAGCGAAAACAATATGGAGTTGTATTAGTCGGCCGGCCAAGAGTTCAAAATATGCTCCTAAAATATTTCGATGGCAATTTTATGTTAGAAGCTGGTAACAACCATATTCATACTCAGGTAGATGTAGGGAATAAGGTTTGAGGTGTTACCAAGTCAAAATCTTAAATTTTGAGTGAAACAATATGATATTTCTAAGCTTCCTTCCCGCGAAATCGCGGTAGTTTAACTTCAAACGATTACCGACAATTCTGTGCTATGAGACAGCTTCTTTGCTCTGATTGGCTATCGGCATTGGTTCCTAAATTGGTCAGCCAATGAGCGAACGTCGAAAAGTCCTGACGCTTCCGGTTTTTGCAGGTAAACAACATCAAAGTACAAGAAAGAAATATGCTATTTATACGATTTTAATGATATTTAGGTAAGATTTTTCGTGTTAATGCGATCAATATTATCTATACCCAATTGTTCTTTGCTTAGTTACACTGATTTAGACCCCTTTGCCCGCATTTGCTTGATTATCGCCGCTGCCTATATCTTGTGAAGTCAATATAGTTTTAATACAGCCAGTACAAAAATATAGTGCACAAAATATTGTACTGTCTGAGCGGAAAAAGTAGGACTGTTTTATTCAATCGATACTATCTCATTTCTCAACTTATTGAATCATCAGAGAGTATTCTTATAATTTCAACAAGATTTTACCGCACTGTTCAGTTCAATTCTTTAGCCTTTGGTTTAAACTGGCGGTGGCAGCAAGTTGCAGCTGTTTGTCTCGGACTGACATCAAATTCCTGTGTTCGAAATTAATGAAATAGATAGTTGTCCCTATTTATAAAAATAATATATCATTCCCAATGATAACAGGTCTCGTAAGCCATTCTAGAAGTTAGAACTTTAAAAAATTTCCGTGCTTGAGTTTGTTCACGAACAAATACATCACTGTTATTGAATATAATTGACAAATTGCAAAGTACAATTTATATTGTTAGTTCCATTCAAAAGCCGAATATGTTTCTAACAGTTAACATTAAAATATAAAAATATATATACAATAGTTTCTTAATATACTCATTTTAGTCAAATGCGTTTGTGTTTATAATTACAGGCTACAGCGATAGACATTGAATAATACAGGCTAGCCTTGATATAGCTCAGTGCAAATGAAATATAGTATACAACAATAAAAAACAGACGGGAGTCTACTGTAGTTAGAGACAATCAGGTAAATCGTTAAATACACTTCCATTGGTAGACTGATACACAAGTTCCAAACATTGACTGAACAACAATTCAACAAAGTTGGATGGATACAGTATAAAATATTTTAGCTCGAGCAATTCAGGCCGGACAAAATACAAAACATTTTGGCACGATACTCAGTAATTAAGCAAATGCTGGAAAAACAGGGGCTGTATCAGTATAGATAGCTAATATTGATCGCATTAACAAGAAAAATCTTACCTAAATGTCATTAAAATCGTATAAATAGCGTACTTTGATGTTGTTTACCTCGTGTGTTGCAAAAACCGGAAGCGTCAGGACTTTTCGACGTTCGCTCATTGGCTGACTAATTTAGGAACCAATGCCAATAGCCAATCAGAGCAAAGAAGTCTGTCTCACATCAGCAGAATTGTCGGTAATCGTTTGAAGTTAAACTACCGCGATTTCGCGGGAAAGAGGCTTAGAAATCCCATATTTTTTCACTCAAAATATAAGATTTCGACTTGGTAACACCTCAAACCTTGTTCCTTACATCTATCTGAGTATGAATATGATTGTTACTAGCTTCTAACATAAAATTGCCATCGAGTTGCAAGATATGATGCATGACTTGGCCGGCCGTCTATATAGGGAAATGAGTCGGCGAGGCTGGTTTTTCACAATTTTGAGGCATTTCCAAGCGCTGGACTAAACCGTTCGTCTTGTAATGAAAAGAACAGGATATTTTCTTACTTTTGGAGAGATACTTTTGTAGATTTCGATAAAAAATCACCGCTAAAGACGTTTGACAAGTTGCATATGCGAAGTCCATTTTCGGCCAAAACTCTCTGCCAAGTGGTCTTTCATGCTGGCATTTTCGCTAAACAAATACTCTGGCTAGATAGAAACTCAAGTTGAATGGATTAAACGAAAGGTAAGCAATGTATAATAAGCGTTTTTATTATATGGCTTTATGAAATCCGCGGTTCTGATTGGCTAGCGAGCGGTCCGATAAAAGCCGTATCCGGACCGTGGTCCAGATAACTAGTTATCCGGACCGGTGCCCGAATTAAAAAATTAAAAATTTAAATAAAAATTTAAAATTTAAAAATTAAAATATTTTAAAAATTTGCAATTAATAAAACAACAAAAAAACAATGCCCATCGTTATGGAAGCCAAAGTGCCAAACAACCGTCGTTGTTCGAAAAAAGTAACAGAATAGCTAATGAGGAAGCCATTTCATGTCTCAACATGATGAAAGGTGGCGAAAATTTTATGCCTTAATTAATTTAAGAATCAATCTCAAGAGCCATATAATAAACAGTTTATTGACCTCGCTTGTTCGGTCTGTACAGTGAAATATCGGACTTCTGTTTTTTAGTACGGACCGCGCTCGCTGCGCTCGCTTGGTCCGTACTAAAAAACATCGGTCCGATATTTCACTGTACAGACCTCACGCTCGGTCAATAACCTATTAGTCTTTCTCAATCAAGCGAAAAAGTATAGAATATCGGTGTTGCTCTCGGGTTATGTTGTGCTATGCCTATATGAACATTTATAGCAACAATAGCTTCCTATCTATGTTGGCTAATTGCATTTTGTATCTCAGATTGGAGTTTTGGTTTTTGTTCTTGACCGAAAATACATTTAAATAATATATAAATGAATTCGTTTCTAAAACAAGCTCTGTATCATTCATATTATAAACTGCTTCAAGTGTTTTTATGCAGACTGATATGATACTAAAATTGTAAAAAGGCCATGGGACATAGTTGTATGAGCTCAATCAAAATTTGATTTTCAAACTTTTAAATAGTTGTTGGTTCCTAAAGGAACTGGTTTTTTCTTCTTTCACATCGAGGAGACACAGTGAGCTTTCTACAGCAATCCGATACACTACTTCATTCCATTCCTATGTATTAAAGTGGATAGTTTCATCACTGCGATTCACTGGTGATTAAACAAGACAAGTTTATTCAACTTCTTTCTCACTTTGTTTTTAGAAACCACTTCCATGGCTGTTTTTCCAAGTTAGTAGAAGCGGACTTTACTATAACACTCTGATATAATCTTTATCAACTTGAATATGTGGTTATCATCAACATATCAACTTGAATATGATGGTTATCATCAGCTAAAACAATGGAAAAAGTGCCCTTAAGACAAAATGCCCCCCTAACTTGAAGTTTCTTCCTATGCCTATGATATTCTGTCTAACACCAGATAATTCTACTTGTCAAGGGAAGCATTATGCACCTTTAATGGGTTAAGTAGTAGAACTCTGTGCATTTTTTATGAAACATGAAGTAGCATGTCAATCATCTTGGTAGTTTTGAAATGACCTCAAAGAAGCCAAATTGCCAAGCACTAATATTTAATGACCAGTATTTGTTACCAACAAGGAAATGCATGAGAACAACCAACAGAGCACACAAAACAACCAGTTGCAGTCTATGGTACTCAGTCTTATGTATGTGGGAAAGTGATATATTTCCACACTTAATTTGCATACATGTAATGTATACTTTATGGAAAAGGTCAACCTTTTGCCAACCCCACCCATGGCCTTCTCTCCCTTCTGCAAGAAACCCTGAAAATGTTAGACTATGGAATATTACAAGAGAGGAGAACAGCTCGCCAGAATTTACTAGGGGTCTTAATCTGGTGATGGAAGACCATGGGCATGGTAGAGTAAAAAGATAATTATCAGTTTATCCATACTATGTTAAAACAACTAATGTTTATACAGCATCATTAAAAATGTGAGTCACGTAGCTATTCATGTTCATATGATTACAAAATGTTCATCTACTTTGGAAAAGGAACAGAGAATTTATTGTTCAATGATACAGTCACTTCAACAAGCCACTTTCTATAATACGGGACCTCTCTGTCATCACAGCGGTCAGCACCAGTGGATCAGAATGACATGTCTTAATAATGATTTCTAATTTCAATGTTTTAGTGTCTATATAATAAAAATTTCAAATGTGAGAATTGACTAGTCAACTTGGCATACACCATTTTAATATGGTGTATACTAGTGCTTCATACTACTCTCAGACTCTACTGGATTGCAAGTTTTCTACATAAAAACAGTTGAAGCAGTTTATAATGTGAATGATACAGAGCTTGTTTTAGAAACGAATCCATTTATATATTATTTAAATGTATTTTCGGTCAAGAACAAAAACCAAAACTCCAATCTGAGATACAAAATGCAATTAGCCAATATAGATATGAAGCTATTGTTGCCATAAATGTTCATATAGGCATAGCACAACATAACCCGAGAGCAACACCGATATTCTATACTTTTTCGCTTGATTGAGAAAGACAAACGCTTATTATACATTGCTTACCTTTCGTTTAATCCATTCGAATTGAGTTTCTATCCAGCCAGAGTATTTGTTTAGCGAAAATGCCAGCATGAAAGACCACTTGGCAGAGAGTTTTGGCCGAAAATGGACTTCGCGTATGCAACTTGTCAAACGTCTTTAGCGGTGATTTTTTACCGAAATCTACAAAACTATCTCTCCAAAAGTAAGAAAATATCCTGTTCTTTTCATTACAAGACGAACGGTTTAGTCCAGCGCTTGGAAATGCCTCAAAATTGTGAAAAACCAGCCTCGCCGACTCATTTCCCTATACAACTCCATATTGTCTTCGCTGCAAAGTGGTATCCGGAAGTAGATTTGCGCTGACTATTTTGGCTTCATTTTTCATAGGTATACAGGGTGTATAAAAAAACCCGCAACCACTTAATATTCTAAGATATTCATATTGTTCTTAAGCACAAAATATGTTAGGCCCCTGGGAATTTAAAATGGCTTCTAATCGCACAAATCAGCTAAACTATTAATGTTGCAGCTCACAACCGAACAACGAATTTTCATAGTTTTACAGTACAACCGAAATCAAAACACAACTGAAGTGCAAAACCTTTTTCGAGCAAGATTTCCTGATCGAGACCCTCCTCACAAAGCGACAATCTTGAGGAACGTCAGGAAATATTCGAGTGAAGGAACGAGCCTTAATCTCAACAAAGGTAATTCTGGCAGGCGAAGAAGTAGTTTCTTACTAACTACGTACTATGTTAGTACAGTTCTTTTTTCTGTCAGTAAAACATGCATGCGAATGTGCTCTCTACTACAATACTACATCGTAGGCAGAACAATTTGCTTTCGACTTATTTAGCACTAATTAAACCCAGTATCATTTTTTCAAAATTCCTTTAATAATGTAACTTTGGTCTGACTTTGATATCCCCTCCCCCCTATATCATAATAGTAATGTTAATTATTAAGTAGCGTGTTTATAACTTGCAAGATTCAAAATGAGAATGATAGTGTTTAATATCATCTACTTCAAAGAGCTGACGCATGGCTTGGACGATATGCTGATAATAGAAATCACATAATGTATCAAGACACTGGTTATAATATTGGATAATATGATGATCACTACTATTTGGAATATGCAATCCAATGATGAAGAAATTATTGATGTAAAATTACTAATGAACTCGGTACAATACCTTGGACAAAGTTATTTACTTGTTGGTGACGAATTTGTTCAATACGCCTTTTCGGGGTTCGCGACGCCATCTTGCTAAGTGGGGGTAAATACAATGGTAAAAAGATTATCTCGTCCCAATGGGAATACTTGTCCCTAGGGTCATACTATTGTTGCTCTATTGTGTTTTCCCCACTTGGCAAGATGGCGTCGCGAACCCCGAAAAGGCGTATTAATTTATAGTTTATCATAAAATCAAATGCTGTTTGTGGAACCTAAAATAAACTGGAAAATGTCGAAATTCCATATATTGATATATTCAAAAGAACAATCGACGTGTTTCATCAAGTCTATGCGATGCCAGCAATTCTACAAATGCCAGCGATAGAGGACGTTTGTGAATGAAACTCACAGAATGAAATCTTAACAATGAATGATTGGATTGATAGACATGCTCTTGAAAAAGGATGGTAAAAATGTTAGCAACAACAATAGCTGTATTACTGTACTATTATGGTGAAATATTTACACAATGAATATTTACACAAGTCATCTTGTTTGACAGTCCTTATAATATTATTGTACCATTGCTATCAACCATTAGATTTGCAGATCTTTTAATTGTAATGTAGGCATTGTAAGAAATATATTTAATAGTGCAACTGCTTGTCTAATTCTATTCTGCTCAAATATTCTATCATGTTTTTTTCGTATGACAATTCAAGTTAACCGGAGAACTCTTGCCCTCTATTTTAAAGCTAGCCAGATGTACGCATTGCATACCTATTTTTCTATATTTTAATCGAAATTCGACACTTGGCCATGGTATATAACAAATCACTTTTTTACCGAAACCTTGGGAAAGCAGAATGTTTTGTGGCCCCTCGACCGCTCGTTGTTGCCCTCGGCTTCGCCGCGGGCAACAACGACGGTCTCGGGTCCACAAAACACACTGTTTCCCTCGGCGTCAGTAAATAAGGGTTAATTATGTCCAGTGCCTAACTGCCTATTCACTATTAGGATTCGGAACAGAATACAACTTCGGGCTCTCTCATCTATTCAAAAATTTTAGTGGAAATGCTTAGGTGCTACGGTCTAAACGTGCAGTGGTGGAATTGAACATTACAGATTTAAGGGTCCTGAGAAAAGTTTTGAAAGGTGTTATTTAGTTTGGATAATAATAATGTTCATGTCACCTTTAGCACACAGGCTTTTCTGTTGGAAAATGTCTTATGTTACTATTTACTAATTTTACATTGAGTGGACCCGTTTGCAGATAAGCGAAAGTTTTAAACCATTTTTATGATGTCTATATCAATATGCACCGTAGTCGGTACTGTAAATTAATATCTTTGTGCATCTCTAAATAACTTCCATCAATTTTAATCCAATGTTAACAAATGTTAAGGTTTTAAGAATTATAGTGCCATATGATTCATTTTCAAGAACGAAAATTTGGTTAGCGCTCATCACACATGATCAAATATGTATTTAAAGATGAACAGTTGCGATTAAAAAATTACCTTGTTTCAACGTGGAATACTTAGGTGTATAACGATCATTTGAAGGTTTCATGTACATCAGGCAGACAGTCATCGTGCGGCTATATAATTATTATAGTCGATTACGTTATTGCTTGATCAAATGCAAACCAATCAAATGCTTATGACAAGCATGAAATTTTAATTCACGTGAGAGTAGACAAGGTCATTTTCTGTATGTTATCGTCCTTGTGTTAAAAATGAAATTCTGATCTTTCATAGAAATTTATAAGCAGTCGGAATGAACCTTTTTGAGTGCTGCTAATCCTTTATAGTCCGTCAAATCTGTTGTCCAGTTCATGGGTGCCAACTTGTTATTTTTGATCGTCGCAAAAGCATAATTAACATGGGTACAGAGAGAGGCGTTCAGATCGTTTACTGTAAAATTCATTCGTCCAGCTCTATGGCCATCCCTTGAAAAGTAGCACAAACGGACATATTTCTCAGCATTGCCAGTATTAGAAAACCCTGCAAGCACAAAAAAATGAAATAGAAAACAAGCAATTGAAATGGAATACACATTTACGGTCGAACCTCTGTATTAAATACACAAAATAACTAGTTAATTTTAATAAGACAAACAAGTAGTTAACAAAACAGTTTCGAAAATCGAAAGAGGAACAAAAAAAAAGTAGCAACGATTTATTTGGTGAAATTTACATATTTCATAGTGATAACAACATAGTGATAGAACATATGGTCTCTAATTCATCTCATGTTTTTAAGTTTCCATAAAGTGAATAGTGATTTTTTATGCTTTTAATACTAAAGAGTCACCAAATTTGCAGATCTAAATGAGAACTACTATTATTGCAAAAATTATTATAATTCATTATAATTATTTTTTGAAATAATTATAATGAATTATAATTATTTCAAAAAAAGAAAAAACGTTGACGCGCACAGTTAAAAATGACGCGCGCGCTGACCAGAAACAGAATATTTTGACGCCTTAGACCCTAAACTACAAACCCAAAGTAGATGTATTATCATGGATAATCTTATGTTAGGAAATTTATATACAGTGATAAAAAAGCTCTCTCAGTCTAAAAGGTAACAACTTTAAGATTTAAGGACTAAATTTTATAACAGACAACAAACTAAAGAGCGAGAGAGTTGAGAAATTTTAATAAAGCTGAAGTTAACTGACAAATGACAAGTGTCAGAACTGACAGTGCATCCTACAAACAATTTAAATTATTCTTATTTTAAGACGTCTAAAATAAGTTATTGGCTTTATTGACATTGAATAAATCATATGCACGCTTTAGCCTAATATGCAGTAAATTGTCCTTTCAGGTCACTGTCACACTTGCACTAGAATCATGCATGCTTGCTCGAGCTAAATCCAATTGAATCTGTCAACACATTACCTTCGAAGCACGCTTGCTAGTGTGACAAGAACGAAGTTTCATGAAATTTGATTCATATGCTTCAAATTTCAAAGGCAGCACAGGTTGTTTCAATCGTGTTGGAATGCAGTTTTACCAACCAACAAATTTTCCCAATTTCAAGTGGCATTAAAATATGTCGTTTTTAATCTCGTAAAACGAAAATGGTTTATCTGTGCGCAAAATGCGCTCACTTCCTAATTAAATGCACAACAAAATTTAGTTCGTTTAATCAGGGCGTGTCGTACCAGTGAAGTTTTCACAATACCAGAAAACAGCGCTAGCAGCTATTGTATATGTTGATTTTCTTCTAAATCGACTTTATATTCTCATGAATTAGGAATTTTGAGTTATTGAGCCCAAACAAATCTTTGGGAAAATACGTGTACCTTTGTACCTAATAAAATACGTGTACCTTTGAACAAATTACAAATAATATGCATGTCTGTGGAGCCCAATGATGAGATAGTTTCAGATTATCAGGTTTTCATCTGTCGACTACGCTTACCGGCTGCGCAATGTAAGCAAGCAGCAAGTTTTTCAGTATGATAGCAGCGTGGTCTTGGCTTAGATTCCATGCAGCTCGAACTTGGTTGAATCCTCAAGCACATCAAGCGCTAGTGTGACCGCTACCTTACTTATTATAGTATAGTATAGTATAGTATAGTATAGTATAGTATAGTATAGTATAGTATAGTATAGTATGGTATGGTATGGTATGGTATGGTATGGTATGGTATGGTATGGTATGGTATGGTATGGTATGGTATGGTATGGTATGGTATGGTATGGTATGGTCGGGTATGGTATGGTATGGTATGGTATGGTATGGTATGGTATGGTATGGTATGGTATGGTATGGTATGGTGTGGTGTGGTGTGGTGTGGTGTGGTGTGGTGTGGTGTGGTGTGGTGTGGTGTGGTGTGGTGTGGTGTGGTGTGGTGTGGTGTGGTGTGGTGTGGTGTGGTGTGGTGTGGTGTGGGATGGGATGGGATGGGATGGGATGGGATGGGATGGGATGGGATAGCATGGCATAGCATGGCATGGCATGGCATGGCATGGCATGGCATAGCATAGCATAGCATAGCATAGCATAGCATAGCATAGCATAGCATAGCATAGCATAGCATAGCATAGCAGACATGCCAACTCTCCCGATTTGCGCGGGAGACTCCCTCTTTTGTGGCTTGATTTTATCTCCCGCACGATTTTGGAAAATTACGTAAAACTCCCGATTTGACTTCAGCATGTCAATGTTAAATACAATTTTATCTAAAAGTTCATTTTCTATTTGAATCCGAGCATTCGCGTTTCAAAATCCGCCATATTTGTTAGTGATACATATAGCTCAAGGATGCAAAAGGGATTTCTAGGGATTCTCCCCGCTCGCAGGGGACATAAGAGGATAATGAAGTTCCTTCTCACGCACGTGGAAATTCTAAAATCAAGATGGCGGAGTCAACTGAACCCGCTAAATCCACTTGAAGCTGCCCTATGGTCCTTTATAGCTTGCCTACAAAGTGCCCTCAAAATGCAGGAAGTGCCATTACAGAGCTCCAAAATTTTCCCGGGGGGACATGCCCCGGACCCTGCTAGGATCTCATCTCCCTCTTTGCTTACTCCAAATGTTGGCATGTCTGGCATAGTATAGTATAGTATAGTATAGTATGGCATGGCATGGCATGGTATAGTATAGTATATAATATAATATCATACCGTAATATCATATCATAGTATATCGTATGATATCATAATATAATATCATATCATATCATAGTTAAACCGGTTTAAACAGAACAAAAATACGGATTTTTTGTCATATAATAAAACGGGCTCGGAAAAATACTTGAGAAACTCGGCCATATTATATGCCAAACCATTCAATAAAATATATTTATTATATTGATTCGTCATATTCGTCGTGATATGCGGAAGCCTAATTTGCGTTCCGAATTTACATAGAAATCTTGCCTTTTTTACTGGATTTGATAAACTGATATTTCAGAAAGTGTTGGCTAAAGTCTACAAGAACTATTATTTGGTGAGAGTTTTTTGGAAATTTAATTTGAAAGACAATTATTTTATTTATTGTGTTTATAATTGTTGTTTTGGTCAAGTTGGTGAGATTTTTCGAGCGTGCGTGAAACCGTTAAATTAAGAACGCGTGAGCAAATAAGTTTCGTCAGCGTGTGCGTGGACAATTATTTCATTAGAAAAGTAATTAACATCGTTAAATCTACGGTGCGTGCACAATTAGAACAGATTTTCACTTGGACGGTGTTCTTATTTGTGTTTTATCGTTCTGGCAAATTAATTTACATCCGCACGATTATATCTGCTGACATTCATGGCTATACAAAGGGACGTGTTTTTACGCCGTCACGAGCATTCTCCTGGCAATATTATCGTCGAGACTATTCCTGCTCAATCTTCCCACCAGCTCAGAATCACTTTGTCATTATCGTTTATCCTCAGAATCATTCAAACCATGCTGCTTTCAACGACATCATTTGCAACATTTATACTCAACCAATACCAATTCGACATCGCGTTATGACAACCTTCCAACAGCGATAAAATATCATCTGATAATAAATGCTACAAGAAAGATCAAAAGAACATGCGCACCAACAACTCTATACAGCAATTCTACCGCTACATTCAGACCAATAATCCAACTTCTGCACGATATCGAACTGAATCCCGGACCAACAAATCCTCACATGATAACGGTTGTTTTGATTTGCCAAAGAAAACGAAAGGATTGATAATTGGTCACCTCAACATCCGAAGTATCAAATGTGGAACTAAACTGGACGAAATAAAGGCACTCTTAATCCAGAAACCTACCATCCATGTTCTATCATTCTCCGAAACTTGGCTTAACGACTCTTGGTCAGACGACATGCTCTTCATTCCAAACTATACGTTTGTAAGACACGACAGATCTGCTAATACCTCTGGTGGAGGTATTATCACCTATATCCATAACGATATTCCGTATGTTCAAAGGGAAGACTTGATATCTAACAATGTAGAATCAACGTGCATCGAAGTCAAACCGCGATATATATCACCCATTTTAATTATGAATATATACAGACCACCATCCGCGGACTATTTCCATGACACCTGCCTTGTAGAAATTATGGACAGAATGACATCAGAACATAAAGAATGCTATGTACTCGGAGACTTTAATGTAAATATTCTATCAGATAAATCAAAATCTAACACTTTCTCTAAACGTGTTCGACATCTTGGACTGAAACAGTTAGTGACAGTACCAACCAGAACGGAAGCTCGGTATGTAGATGGGACATTCAACATCACATCAACTCTTATTGACCATATTTACTGTTCAACCGAAAGAAACGTTGCTTCTATCCATGTACCACCACTTTCTCTCAGTGACCACTTTCCCGTGTTTCTAGTGCGTCGTTGTAATGCTTCGACAAGACCAATGAAATATGAAACAAACACCATACAATATCGATCATTGTCCAAACTCAACGAAGCAAATTTTCGAAACGATCTGCGCTCGGCCCCATGGTCCTCTTTTGAAGCATTTGATGATCCATCTGATGCACTCGCTCTTTGGTACGAGATGTTTCAAAGTATCGTTGAACAACATGTACCACTACGATCAAAGAAAGTTAAATCTTTACAGCTCCCTAAATGGATGACACCGGAAATTCTTAGTAGTACTAGGCAAAGAGATGAACTGAAACTGCAAGCACGGAATGGAACTATTCCATGGGAAACATTTACACGTCTTCGAAATAAAATAACATCCGACATAAAACAAGCGAAAACTAATTACTTCAAACGAGAAATCTGCGAGAACAAACAAGACTCAAGAAAACTATGGAAACTAATGAAAGACGCAGCTAATCTTAACCAGAGCAAATCAACTCCTAACAAGATAGCCGAGAACAATGACTTAATCACGGATCCTGGAGATATAGCTAAAATGAAATTCAACCTACATTTTTCTCAAATTGCCAACACTATTGTTCCTGATGCAGCAGATCAACAGCCGAATTTTGATGCCTTGCGTCATTTCGTGGACAACCGACTCCCTGAAAACCGCCAATTTACAATTCCATCTATGTCTGCCGATTACCTCCTAAACGAAATCAACAACTTGTCATGTTACAAGGCAAAGGGAATCGATGACATCAATGTCCAACTGCTCAAAATCGGCTGTAATGAAATCCTTCCATCGCTTCTTCACATCTACAACTCCAGCATAACCTCGCATCTTTCCAGACCAGTGGAAAATTAGCAAAATCACGCCAGTTTTTAAAAAGGCTCCGACAAGATAAAGATAATTATAGACCAATCTCTGTTATCTGTACTATCAAAAATCTTGGAACGGTATTGTGGAATGTATCTTATGAACTATCTTATCGAATACAACTTACTTACAAGCTCTCAGTTTGATCTCGACCACTTCATTCCTGTGAAACGATGTTATTGCACCTTACGGACACATTATTGCACAACATGGACAAAGGAGAACTAAATGGAATACTTCTGGTTGATTTCGGAAAGCTTTTGATCTGATAGACCACGAAATTCTTCTAAAGAAACTTGCTATCTACGGACTTAAAGACGCAACTCTACAGTGGTTTAGATCGTATCTGACAGAACGAAAACAACTTGTTTCTATAGGAGGCTCAACATCAGATCTCCTGCCAGTGCGGAGCGGCGTTCCACAAGGTTCATCCTTGGACCCCTACTTTTCATCCTTTTCATCAATGACATCCCACTTGTAAATACAGAATCTACTTCCTATATATATGTTGACGATACTACTTTAGCCAATTCCGGACCCTCTGTCAACTCTGTAAGAACACAACTGCAAACTGGAGCAGACAATCTAACCACCTGGGCATCAGAAAATAGAATGGCAATACATCCAGATAAGACCAAAGTTATGCTCATTGGAACACAAAAGAGACTTGCAAACATCACCGAACCTCTCAACATCTCCATCTGTGGCACTACTATCTCCCAATCATCTTGTGAAAGCTTCTAGGGTACACATGGATGAGACCCTAAGTTGGGACCAACATATCTCTACCGTTATCAAGAAATACAACTCCAAACTGGAACTCGTTAAAAGAACCAAACCCTACCTAACACCTGAACTTTTACTTCTCCTTCACAACAGTCTAGCAAAGCCAACTCTTGAGTATTGTTGCAGCGTATGGGGATCCTGTTCCAAAGATGCACTTGGCCATTTAGCTTCTGCTCAAAAACGAGCAGCCAGGATTCTTTTGAATGCAGACTTCACCACTCCATCCTTAATCTTATTCAAACAACTTAACATCATTCCCATAGACGAAACCATCCGGCAACACATCCTTTTACAAACCTTTAACTGCCTACACGAAATCAGTCCACCTTGCCTTACCACGCTCATTGAAAAGCCGAAACACCACCACTCCACAAGGACAGTGCACAACAACAACTTGAGTCTTCCCAAAGCCAGAATCAACGCGGGAAAACGGAGATTTTCATTCCTGGCTCCTTCCTTGTGGAACAGATTTCCAAACGTGGCAAAGAAATTCACCTCGCATGGAGTCTTCAAAAGGTTCTGTAAAGAACACTTCAAGAACAAACTAGCTAGGTCAACTGAACTAAACATTCAAAGATTATACTAGGTCTAGGAACATTACAATTTTAAAATTAAGTTTAATAGATATATTTGTTGATAGGTATTTATTTATTATTATTGTGTGATTGTAATGTACATGAGTTGTTGTCTGTACCGTCTGCATGTAAATAATGTTCTAATGTAATTTTAGGAGGACCAGATTGGAAACAAGCGATAGCTTTATCTGTAAATCCTCGTTAAATAAAGTGTTATTCTATTCTATTCTATTCTACCTGCAAATGTAGCAAATACAAAAATTCCTAAAACAAAAACATGTGTGGATTTCTTGACCATTTTTTTCCATTTGCCGAATAGTCTTTCTACTATTAATCCCCGAGCCGGCGCGAAGCGCCGTGCGAGGGTACTAATTCCGCTCGGATATTTACACCGGGTATGTGACAACATAGCGGAATGCAAAGTTGTCCGCCATTATGCAATGGACGGTTTTCTACGTTATGCGCATGCGCGAGTTCAGACCGAGAGAAAACTGTTTTGTACTCGGGAATCGGGACATAAACAGACAAACAAAGTATCTAACACGTTTCTAAAACGAGATAAATGAAAATTATTTAGAGGAACAGGAGGAAAAAGCAGTCAAAAGACCGAAGAAAGACAAGATTTTCGAGTTTTAAATTGTTTTAAACGCGTAAGTGTCTATTTTGTAGACTTGCTTTTGCCGTATTGGCATGCAGTATATTATAGTTTGTGGATTTGAAAATGCGTAGGTCATCCTGTGTGGTCAATACAACATTGATTAATCTTAAAAGGTATTTTAGTATTAATTCAAATACGTAATAGAATAAGAAACAACACATTAAATCTCAAAAACAAGTGCGAAAAGAAGTAGAAAAATACTGTTAAAAAACAGTTTTGTGAAAATTTCGAAATGTTTTGTGAGACTTCTAAGGTTGAATTTTACAGTAAATCAAAGCAAAAAGAGTACGTAATAACATACCTACTTTATATAGTTGGGCAATTGATAATTTTATAGTTAAAATTAACAAATCTTATCAATATTTTACCATTTTGTACAAAATATAGAAATATACAGTGTTGCGTGTTACCATGGTTACAGTGATCGACTCAGTACTTCATGTTACAATAACTTTTGGGGGAATAAATTGTGTGGTTCGAATGGGCGCGAGGGGATTCTGCATGCATGTATTTCTAGTTATAGTGCAATATTTCCTGACAGCTATAAGATCCTAAAAGAAATAAAAATTGTGGTGAGTTCTAATTAAATTACACCAATACAATGTTTGTTACTCAACTGTATCACTATCAGTATACAATATTTATATAAATTGAAATGCTTTCCATTAATGTCAGTATTAAAAGTGTAAGCGATATGAGCATGAATGCCAGGCATCAATAAAATGCGCGATCTGCCGAGCGCCGCTCGTACGAATCTTTTGAATTTGTGCAAGTCGTATTTGGCCATATTTCGTATGACCGACAAACATTGACTGCATGTATTTCATATGACCGACAAACATTGTCAGCGAGGCAGCACCCTATTCCTGACACGTGTTCTAACACATTTGAATTTCCCGCCACACTTATATTATTATACTGAAGAGCATCGTTTTTTGTGACGTCAAATTATGACGTGCCATTAAGGAATGTACATCATACGATTAACATACCCCCCGACACACTTACATTTTCACGATTGCCGTTATATATATATTTAACGATTGTATTTGTATAAATTGCCGTGCGTTATTTTTAAAATATTTAAATGGAGATGACTACTGTATTTTACAAAGTGAAATATATTAATACAGTCTTGTTGTCTTGTATATAGAATATTTGTAAAACTTTACAGTTCTATGGGTGGACCATTAGATTTTTGATGGGGAGTTGCGTAAATTTTTGGTGCTCGATAGCTGTGTAGCCTGTAGGATTTTTGTTTTCATCTCTGTATCGTTGCAGGATTTTTTTTCTGCAAACATTGAGTCAAATTGGATATTAAAGCAAACTTAATAGGTCTATTATATAACGTGAATTTGCACCCACAATGTCAAAAAAGTGAGACGTGTTTGCTTTGCACACAATGCACAGGGCCACAATTTGCGAAGTCATTAGGGCAGTGACGGACTCAGCAGAATTTGTGACTTTAATTTAGCGGACTTGCATGTGCATGGTTTCCGCGGACTTTAAGTACGCGATATTGAACGCACAAGGGCGCGCTAAAGTTGGATTACCCTGTTTTTGATACACCCTGTATAGTCTATGACTACAACGTTATTGCATGAGCGGTTACTCCAAAGTTAGTGTTAACTCTTAGCATGTGCATTCTGATCATATTTTCGTAAAATAGCATGATAAATTGGATTTATTAATTTATATAAAATGTAGAAATGCTACTAATTACTAAAGATACAAATATACAATAATGTACTGTAAAACAATGGAACATGATTGTGTACCTGAAGGGTGTGTATCTCTGTAGGACTGTTTTAATTTCTATATATATTTACTTTCTTTATTTTCTAACCTGTGTCTCACTTCTGTCACTTGCGTGTCTTTATCGAAGATTGTCAGGGTCAAATGTCGTTGATATCTTATTTCAAATAAATACTATATTTAGTAGCATGAGCTTAATATTAATTAAACTCAGCTTAAACCTAAGACCTTTACTCGGCATGCTAAAGCCTGTTTCGAGAGTGCTCTTGTGAGCCCTCTCTCGTCAGGTGTATAAATGTGTGGTCCACCTTGGCCTTGCCCTTGAGTCTTAAAAAACACTAATGTCAATGATGTCACTTGTCTAATTGTTTTTAAGCAAAGATTGCTTGCGTGGCGAGTGTACTGTTCAGTTCGTTCCTACTATCCAACGTGCAAGTATGCGGCTTGCATATACAGGCGGCACAGGTTCTCTCGAGCGTAGCCTTGTTATGGTTGTTGATTTTCTATTGCAAATTGGGCATGAATGAGTAACTTATTTTAAGAGTGTCGCCTTAACAATTGCCAAAAATTTCATACCTACGTTTGTTGCTACGTGTTTGCTGAAGGAGGATTGTACGTAGTTATATTGCGGGACCTGTTTAATATCTTTCATTACTTCGCCGATTGCCGTTTTGGTTGTCATATCTGCGGGTAAAGTTGTATCCACTTTTATTCAAAGCTTTTTGGGAATCAACAGAAACCAAATTGGCCTCTACAGAGACGATGGGCTAAGCGCATTTCGCATCACCTCACGAAAAATTGAGCAAATGAAAAAGATGATTTGCAACGTATTTTCAAGCAAGGAAATCAACAGAAACCAAATTGGCCTCTACAGAGACGATGTGCTAGGCGCGTTTCGCACCTTCCCACGAAAGATTGAGCAAATGAAAAAGATGATTTGCAACGTATTTTCAAGCAAAGAAATCAACAGAAACCAAATTGGCCTCTACAGAGGCGATGAGCTAGGCGCGTTTCGCACCTCTCCACGAAAGATTGAGCAAATGAAAAAGATGATTTGCAACGTATTTTCAAGCAAGGAAATCAACAAAAACTAAATTGGCCTCTACAGAGACGATGGGCTAGGCGCGTTTCGCACCACCCCACGAAAGATTGAGCAAATGAAAAAGATGATTTGCAACGTATTTTCAAGCAACGGACTAATTACGGAACATATGCACCATACGTTAAACCCAACAACTTACCATTGTATGTCCATCGCAAAAGCAATAACCCACCGTCCATCATTGAGAACATTCCAAACGCAACCAACCGACACCTCAAAGAAACATCATCAAACAAAGAGAGTTTCGACAAAGCAGCACCTATCTACCAACAAGCTTTGAATAAATGTGGATACGACAATACCCTCCTATTTGACAACCAAAACGGCAGTCGGTGAAGTAATGAAAGAAACAGGTCCCGCAATATAACTTGGTACAATCCTCCCTTCAGCAAGCACGTAGCAATAAACGTAGGTAAGAAATTTTTGGAAATTGTAGGAACAATCACACATGACCACCCACTAAGAAGGATTTTCAATAAGAACACTCTTAAAATAAGTTACTCATTCATGCCCAATTGGCAATCGAAAATTAACAATCATAACAAGGCCACGCTCGAGAAAACCTGTGCCGCCAGTAATTAGGAAAAAACATGCAATTGCAGAAATTTTCTTCTTTCAAGAACGCACTAAATGCACGTTTTACTTAGAATTAGAATAAGTGTATAGATTTACTGAACTAAAAAACCTCAACAATATTTCTAATAAAGCACAAATATGGAAGACAAGAAACACGGAAAACAAAGAGAGGACAGTGCGTGTATGTCCAAGAAGTGATTGATCCTGTAACTTGTTAATGCAAAGGTTCGGACAAAGAGTTGAACTGTAACAATTATCAGTCCTCATTACTATTAACAATGTACCTGCAGGAGAATTAACATAAGATCCCAAATACCAAAGGTGAGTAAAGGTGGCATGGCACTTCATGCACCCACTCTCTGCCGCTCCAGAATCCTTCTTCTTTATACTACAGAAATAAACATTTATGTTTTGCGTTATTTAAACTTTTATAGTTTTTAAAGTAACTTAAAATAACTCTTCTAGTTCTATAAATATTTTGACCGACGGAAAACAGTAATCTACTCCCCATCTTGGATTACATTGCATTCTACGTCAGGAATTTTCAATACATCCACGACGAACTTATACTATTTACTTATACTATAGTACACCATGTATGGAAATGACTGTTGTAATAATTCGAAGTAACAGTTATTATACATTATTATTATTATACATTATTCAGCTCACTCCCCGTTGGGGCTTTTCAGTGACCGATTACATCAAGTATCTCGCTTACCTATATTATGTACGTAGCCTACATCATCTATTTTTACAACAATTGTGATATTACTTTCCTAATCTGTACAGTCTATGCAGTATTAAGCGGCACTCCGTTCAGCGGCAACGAACATTAATTGCTATTGATTTTCGGATTCTGAGGTTGTTTATGGATTTACAAACGCTGACGAAGATACAGTATACACCGATATCAAAGGGACATCACGCCGCCTAATAAGAATTTTTTCAGCCTATGAAATGTTATTCTGTAGTTCTTCAAACGCCAGGCATACATCGATGGATTAATTGAAAAATTAACAAGAAATATAGAGTTACAAGCCATAACATATATGCATAAGAAAAGATAAGATAATAAGATAAGATAAGATAAGAGACTTTATTTAAAGAGGGTGACACTAGACATTACGAATACTGATGACTCCGTGGTCCTCTAAGTACATTCCTACAGTATTTCTAAGTCTAAGAACATTAAAGTTATATACATGAAGTGAAAAATTTAAATTAATTGAATCTAAAAATAATTAAAAACTATTATTCAGTTAATTGTCTTAGGGAGCGGTCATTAAGTATGTGGCATGGGGGGGGGGGCGGAGGCTATTTGAGGGGGTCATGAAACAAAATCGTTCTTCGTAGCAGGAGGATGAGACCAAATTTATAGAAAAGCAAAGGGGCTTGAAACTAAAATACATATATACATTATAGTCTATAATGCATCTTTCATAGTACTTCACTCTTTCTTGACTGGACAATTCCTATTTTCATAATTTTAGTGAATTCTCAAGTGAATGCAATTTCAAATTTGTGTGTAAGAAATCTATACCTTTTAGTACAAATACTAACCACAGCCAGTATTAACCTATAAGCTTGTAATGCACCCAGATGCGCCCTACTTTAGTATTTTACTCTACTCGTCAGTGCTAGGGTTCTGCAAGTTAATGGGCTAACAAATCTATCTGCCAGTGTCTCCCCTTTACCTGACAATCAGATGCACCCTACCTTAATATTTTACTGTATAAGCCAGACGATTATACTCCTCAGTGGTAGGGTGTTGCCAGTTAATAAGAAGGTAACAGTGTGCATACTACATAATAATGGATTGCACCAGTACACTATGTATCTATTTTGCACACTCCTGATATTAACAATTCAAGGAGGGTAATGAAATCAATTTTCTAATAATTGAGGGGGTGCCAAGTAATTTCTCGAATGCATGGGATGGGCACAAAATATTATTCAAATTATATAAAATAACCTCCGGCCCCCATGACACATACTTAATGACCGCTCCCTTATGATGTTTCAAAATGAAGAAATTTTCTGAGCATCCAAAAAGTTTTTGTACAGTTTATTTTTAAAACTATGTAAACTTACTGCCTTCCTAATATTTACATCAATGCTATTCCAGTCTTTAATGGTCCTTACTGCAAATGTTAGTAAGCCATCTATGGTAAGGATCTCTGTTCGATGATTTTATATGTAACGGACAACTTCAGTGACGCCAGTGATAGATTCGTAAATGGTGATCGGAACAAACGTTGTTATAGTAATGAAAGAGACCAGCAACATTGTCGCCAACAAACGTGCGCTTTGTGTTCTGTTTTAAGTCGTTGAAATTTCCATTGCATTTTTTAAATATCTAGAATTCTTTCTCAAAACACTTGCCGCCTAGCGTACAGAATTGTCGCACTGATCAATATAACAGAAGCAGACGTACATCTTGCAAAGATTGCCCAATTCACGAACAACCTTTCGAATACAAAATGCCCAATGTACAACAACCACTGCAGAAGAATTACAGCGAGCGTCGTTTTACGAGTAATTAGGACTCTATATTTGAACGGATGAACGTAGCTCATGTGACGGTCACAAGCCATTGTGATAATACAACTAGTAGCAACAAAAGATGGAAAAACAAGAAAGGGATAAATTTCATATCCATTTACGCATGGACGCCAGTAGAAAAGAAAAAACGCCAAGCTGCATGTCAGGATATCTGCTATTCCAAGGTTCATGATCAAATACGATGAAGAATTTCGAAAACATTTCAAGTGATCTTTTATCAGTCCAATAATGAGGAAAATGTTCGAAGATATTCCAATTGATATGATGAATAACGATGCAAAATGTAATACAATGGAAAAGACATCCAACGTGAAGGACATGTTGATCCACTCGTATTCTGGATGAATTTTTTATTTCTTTATCGTCGATTTGTTTTTAGGTCGCCTCTAAAATGGTTTGTTTATCGAATGAATGTGATATACGTCAAATGTAGTCTGAACTTTTACATTTGTCTCAATTTTAAACATATGCCCAATAATTCATAATGCCGTATAATTAAATTCTGTCATCAAAGTTTACTTTAAGTACCCTGGTCCCAGAGGCTCCTAAAGAACGGCGAGGCAAAATAACGGCGAGGCGAAATAAATACGAGGCGAAAGAGCCTCTGGTCAAATCGATTGCGAATCTCACTTCCATACTTAATTAGGTTCAGAATCTGAACCTCGTAAGTGATTGGCTGTTTGTAAAAAGATGTCAAACCGGTTTGGAAAATAAACAAACATTGAACTAATTTTAAACACACAAAGGCTATAATTAGTTCAATGTTTGTTTATTTTCCAAACCTGTTTAACATGTTTTTACAAACAGCCAATCACATACGAGGTTCAGATTCTGAACCTAATTAAGTATGTTAGGGAGATTCGCAATCGATTTGACCAGAGGCTCTTTCGCTTCGTATTTATTTTGCCTCGCCGTTCTTTAAGAGCCTCTGGAACCAGTGTATACTTTAAGGGGCTATGGCAATAAATATTTAACGTTTGCCTAAATTAAAATAACTTTTGGATTGACGTTAAATAAGAGTTTCATATAATTATATGCACTTCAATGGAGTGCTGGGTGGTTAACAAACTGCTCCAACTCTCCACGGGAAAATGATGTCGTTGGAGCAGTATATTAACTTTATTAATAACTTCTACCCAGCACTCCAGTTCACATGGGAGATCAGTGAGACCAGTGTATTGTTCCTAGATATACTTGTATCAATTAATGGCAATAAAAATGTAACTTCTGTGTTCTACAAACCTATTGACTCCCATAACTATCTTCTCTTTTCCTCTTTCCACCCAAATCACACCAAGGCCGACCCCCTTCTCTCAGTTCTTTCATCTTCGCCGCATTTGCAGTAAAGATGAGGACTTCCATACCAAATATCAGGAAATGAGAAATATTTTTCCCCAGCCCGGCTATCCCATCTCCCACTTTTACAACACTGCTTTTTTGAAGGCCTCCCAGTGTCTAGCGTGCCCATACAATAACAAAATTCCCCGCTTATCATCAAGAATTTTCATATCTTGATAAACGACTTTGAAACATCTTCCATTTACACCCATACCCCCTCGTCTCTTTTCGACATGATAGTAAAAACATCCGTGAAACCTTGTCCATAGCTCCATATCACAGGACTCATCATCACCTAATGGCACGTTTCCTCGTTGTGTAGTACTGTAGTGCAATTTAAAACCTGTAAGTTCGTAGATTCCTCAACTACAATTTCGGCATCAAAATCTAAGTATACTATCAAGCACCGTTTCACGTGCATATCCTCCCATCTCATCTACTGTATTTCATGCAGTAAATGTGGCATGCTTTACTTTGGTGAAACTGGAAGATGTTTAAGGACAAGGTTTGGTTAGCATCGTCGTGCTGTCACTAACAACGATACTAAACAGCCTGGCAATCATTCATCCTTTCGGTATCAATAAGCACTTCTCATACATTTAATTTTTATATGTCCACGCCTGCCATCAGCAGACATGGACAGATATCCTACATCTCACTTCATCACCTACATAGTTTCGTAATTTCCCATATTCATGTATTTTGCACCATTCTTTCGATGTTAATATATTTTGTAAAGTGATTTCCATATTTTGTTTATATTTAATCACGTAATACATACACTATAAAAGCACATGTTTTTCCCCGACTCATGCTACTAGCTTCCAGACGAAGGGTCTTCGCTCGAAACGTAGAAGTTCTTGTTGAATTTTTCAGGTAAATTGATCCTAAAACCCCGAAGCTTATCCCCGAGCCGGCGCGAAGCGCCGTGCGAGGGTACTAATTCCGCTCGGATATTTACACCCGGGTATGTGAAAACACAGTAGAATTCAAAGTCGTCCGCCGCGATGTCATGGACGGTTCAGGTTTTCTACGTTATACGCATGCGAGACATTTCTCTCGACTCGAGAGAAACATACGGATAAACATTTTTAAAAGTTTACGGATAAAGATTTTGTTATTCATCAAAAATGATTTTTAATACTCGGGCTATTGGAAAAACATACCGACAAACAGAGTCTTCAAAACAAGATAAACGAGAAGGAGTCGAATGGCTGAAAAAAGGACACTTTTGAAGTGTTTTAAACGGGTAAGTGTCTATTTTTCATATTTTAGTTTGTGGATTTGCAAAAGCGTATGTCACTCTGTCAGGTTATTATAATATCGATTAAACCTAAAAGGTGTTTTAGCAAGTTTAAATTTGAATTTTGAAGAAACAACGTAATGTCAAAAACTTCATTTTAAAGATAAATTTAAAAAAATATACCGTCAAAAAACAGTTCAAGTTTTCTGAAATTTTTTTGACGTTTTTGTGAAATGTCTAAGGTTAAATTTTACAACAACCAAAGCTAAAAGAGTACGTAATAACATATCTACTTTATATAGTGGGGCAATTCATAATTTTATAGTTAAAAGTACAAATATTTATATTACTCTTTTATCATTTTGTACCAAAAGTAAAAAAATTGTGTGTTGCTATGGTTAGAATGATTGACCGAATGCTTCATGTTACAATAAATTTTGGGAAGTATAATTATAAAATAACATGTATATAACGCGTGCTCTAATTGGTCGAAACCCGTGTTTCGATCAGGCCATCCAAACACGGAAGACTATCGTGTTGTTGTTATTTTATAAAACAATTACTTTATGGTTTATGGAAGGTTTATGGTTTCTAGAAATACACTCATGCAGAATCCCCTCGCCTATTCGAACTCAGGAATATACAATTACTTTATGGTTTCCGTGTTTGGATGGCCCAGTGAACTGGGATGGCCTGATCCAAACACGCGGGAATGTTGCGAGAGTTAAGAAAAGCGCGCGAAATCTCGAGCCGAAGGCGAGTGATTTTCTCGAGTTAAGAAAAGCTCGCAAAATCACTCGCCTTCGGCTCGAGATTTCGCGCGCTTTTCTTAACTCTCGCAACATTCCCGCGTGTTTGGATCAGGCCATCCAAACACGGAAACCATAAAGTAATTGTATATTCCTGAGTTCGAATAGGCGAGGGGATTCTGCATGAGTGTATTTCTAGTTGTATAGATGCTACCTACATTGACACCACATGTTCAAGCAAATTTAATGAAGTGAAATATAGATATGACCTTCGGTACTGAAAGACATCCTGCGACGAAGAGTGTTTCTTCTTAATGAAGCAATTGAAGCAACTCTTAATTAGTCGAGCAGGAAATCCATTTGACATAAAGATGGTTTTTAATTTTTCGAGCTCAGCATAAAATAACGAATACGTTGTGCAAATATCGAAACAACGATTAACTATTGAAAATATTAATCCTCTTTTGTAAGCAAGAGACGAAATTTGTCAGTAAACTTGTAAAAGTAGGCTTGCAATAAGCAGAAGTAAAGAATTTGCCATCAGATCGATAAACAGAAATACCGAGAAATTCAATGGGACAATTATGTAACCAAGCTGACTCATTAAAGCAAATAAAAGTGTTAACAAACAGCACAGGGCCTAAAGAAAAACCGCAGCTTCTCCGTCCGTTTGCTCATACATTCAGTTGCCATTAAAAGTGAAAATGAAATTTCTTTACAGTAAAACTTATACAAAATGTAGACGAGGTACCGACAAAACCCAACATAACAAAAACACCGCCTATAAAATCTCCACCGACAAAAACCCCGATGACAAATTGACAATATCCCCGGCGACAAAAACCCCAAACTACTGAATTGCATCGCCCAATGGTTGAATCTCCCCCCTAAAGGGCATTATAATCCATAGATCATGTACGTCCTGGGAATTGCTACCCTCTTACAAGGCTCTGTATCGAGATAAATGAAATGGGTTTTATTCAATAATCAATTTGTATGTTGTTTACGTGTAACATCACTACTAGCGACAATTGCCAAATAATTTAATAGCTTCACACATGAATGATTTACCATATCTGTCCGTTTTTGTTCTAATGATAGGAAAATGTCTTGGGTTTCTTAATGGCAACATGATCTCTCGTCTCCTATGATGATATATGACATACCAACATACCCGCACGTATGATGCAGTACATCATATACCTGCACAGTTTGTGTGGCCAGTACCCAGTTCCTTATGTTTGTCATCGGCCATCATGGCGGACCAGAGGAGGAATGAGGGTCTTCCCGAAATGCAACGCGCGCCGGGGCGGTTTATCATATATACTCAATTTCTCGACCTGCTCCGTTGTTGTTCGATTGTTGCTCGCTGCGTTCACATATCACAACTCAGAGATTATAGTAAAATATTTTAAAATGGCGAGTTTTCGCAATTAGATGGGCATGGACTTCTTTAAGTTTATTGTGTGTCGAAAAACCCTGTGAATATGATCACAGATGGGTTACCGTGCGACGTGCGTTCAACTAGAATGCTGCGAGGTTCATATAAGTTTTACGGATAGTTTGGACATTCGACGAACAGCCCTTATTCCATCAGTTGTTAAAGGAATAAAAATCGAAGAAATGTTCGCCGATTGTAGTAGCCCTGCATTGATAGAAGTGCATACCAGTTGCGTTTTCAAGGTGAGATGATTTAAACGCATGCTTTTAAGTTTTAATACTGTATATACATAATTTTGATTGAAATACATTTTGTATATTTCAAAAAAATAGAAACTTTAAAAACAGATAAGATAGATAAGAAATACACACAATGTGTTTACAGTACATAAATATCTTTGAATAAGAAATTATTTAATCAGTAAAAATGTAGTGAAAATTGATTATAATATATAAATATATTTGATATAATTCAGGACATAAAATATATTTTTTATTTGTTTTTTATATTAATATTAAACACGCCATTGTTAGACTGATATTTAAGTCCTTTACCTTGACTTTGTTCCTACTCAATGTGTTTCTTACTTCCATGTGTAGTTCCACGACCGCATTGAAATCAGGGATGGATGTGGCCTATGTAATATTGTCATGTTGTGGGAGTTTGATATTTTACCATCACCAACATCCCAAGCAGTCCCTCCAGGTGACCTGGATATTCAAAATGACGAGCTGGATAATGTACTTCCACAATACCTTTAGACAATCCAACTGAATGTAATTGTTTTAAACAACTACCAAATCCTATTTGTTTGGCAAATATTGATACACACCGAGTGGTAGAGAACAAAGACCTGTCTAGTGGTGCTAGTGAAACTGAGGCAGTGAATGTAGATGAAGTTGAGAAAATTCAACAATTGACAGAAATTTTGGATGTGGAAAATACTGCCTTTGGTGACAATGTGGATGATGAAATGTCTGATGATGAGGACAATAGTTTGGATGTTATATCTATGTATTTGAAACGTTTGTTGTTGTTGGATCTTGGCAAGAAAACAGATACCAAGCGTGCTCACAAGGTGCATGTGGAGAAGGTCATCAAACCTAGAGTTGACATTCAAAGTGGAACATGAACCAGACAATGTTCGAGACACAAATGCATTGAAATTTTTAGTGTTTCAGAATGACAACTGGCATATAATTGGCTATTATATTATATTATATTGGGTGGTATTCTTGGTGGTGGTGGGGGTGGTATTCTTAGTGGACGGTTTAACTATGAAATAATGGAATAAAGCATTAATTTTTCCAGTATTACAAAGATGTGAAGTTGAAACATAAAGAAAACTGATTCACAAGTCACAACAACTATTCTCTATAAGGTAGAAGTATAATTTTAAACCAGCTAGGATTGATCTGCAAACTGGAATAAAATTTTGCTCCATATCATAATTAATATTGTCACAGAACAATAAAAAAACAATCATATTTGTAAAGAAATAAATGGTGCTTAAAGATGGTCAGATGGACATTCATTCAACATTCGAACGTCATAAATCTTTCTATAGATTACTAATAACCCATTTACTGAGTACTGCTCCACTGACAAGTTCAATTGTCTGGTGTTAAGGACAGAATAATACTTAAGTAGGCAACTTCTCAGGGAGTTACATATAGTTTTAAGTAGAAGTTTAGTAACTTAATTGACAGGAGGATGTTAGAAGAAATGCTGCATTGAATATGTCGGGCAGCATCATCCCAGAAATTGTTGTTATAACTAAATGATGGCCACTCTTGGACTGCAGAACGTTGTCCATATTTTCGATCTGTTTTCGCAATTGATATGAATTCAATAAATGCTTTGTTTTCCTCAAAGGTCCACTTATGATGTTTTACTGGGGACTTCTTTGTAGGAGTCAGCCTAATCTTTCTGCCAGGAAACTTTATAAAACAAAAAAATATTAAATGCTTAAATAGTTCTTAGAACCACTCGGCATAATTATTACAGTCAAACCAGATGTTCTCTAGCTTGCGAGCAACATTGTCGCACAATATTGCAATTTTGACTGGGAGAAGATTGCTCTGAGCAATTGCTTTCAAACGATTATTATGTACAGGTAAGACATTGCTGCTGACAGAGTGGCACTGGGGTACAAGTAAAAATTCTTGTAATTCTCTGCCAATCCCATATTAGTCCTGGTTTTGGGATATTGTTGTTTGACATTGACTGACCAGTGCATAATTGTATTTGGCAAGACAGAAAACGTCAGAATATGAACCATGACTGCAAGTACTGTGCAGCTATTGATGTAATTTTCTTGATTATTACATGCTCAGAGAGATCTGTTATGATACTTGCATATAATTGAATATACAAATTACAATTTATACCTTTGTCTTTGGTGATGTTGTGTAACTCTTAAACAAAGATCGACTGGTTGTTGAAGTCTTCTTGTTTTTCGATCTGGTTTCCCTGGTGTATCACCAGGGAAAGTATATACACGCTTAGCACTTTCATTTTCTTCCTCACTAATGACAGCATCGCTATTATTAGTTGCCATTATTATAATACTCAAAGTTTACTCTATAAATGAAAAAATACAATAAAATGTACTCAAATATAACGAAACCTAACCATAAAGGTAACAATGAAATAAAATAGGTAGCAACACATGTCAAAGTTATCATAGAAAATAGCGATCCATTGCAGTAGTAATTTCGTCGCGCCAAAACCACCTCCACGGGGGCATATTCCCGCCATCAGGGTTAGAATATAGCAAAAAATAGCTCATTTTCAAACCGCGATAACTCTTCGGTTTTATGGAGTAAATTCATGTTTTAAAGTAACACTATAAAGAGTAAACATTCCTGAATTCACTGATATGATTTTATTTTAGTTTCCTTGTAAAAAAGTATAATTTACTCATGAATATTTCAATGCCAAGGGTTAGAATATAGCAAAAATAGCTCATTTTCAAACCGCGATAACTCTTCGGTTTTATGGAGTAAATTCATGTTTTAAAGTATCACTATAAAGAATAAACACTCCTGAATTCACTGATATGATTTTATTTTAGTTTCCTTGTAAAAAAGTATAATTTACTCATTAATATTTCAATGCCATCAGGGTTAGAATACAGCAAAAATAGCTCATTTTCAAACCGCGATAACTCTTCGGTTTTATGGAGTAAATTCATGTTTTAAAGTATCACTATAAAGAGTAAACATTCCTGAATTCACTGATATGATTTTATTTTAGTTTCCTTGTAAAAAAGTATAATTTACTCATGAATATTTCAATGCCACTTTAAGGTCATGTTCACTGACCCGAAACATGCATAAATACAATGGGAATTTAACATAACTAAAATGCGATATATATACAAAATTATTCCAAAATTATTTTATTAAATTACTGAACAAAAAAGTTATCAAAACATACCTTTGAGAAAACGAGATCTTCACAGCAAAAATCGCAAACATTTCAACAGTTTTTAATCGAACGGCGCGTTGAGAATAAAGATTTTGAATAATAATGAGCCGCATTGAGGCGCGTTGCATTTCGGGAAGACCTTCATTCCTCCTCTGATGGCGGACAGTAAGAAGTCCACTGTTCGGGGAAGAACTGTTCGCTTCAAAAAGCAAGAAATATCGGAAGAAAGCATTGCGGCCGAAATTGAAAATATTATTAAAAAGGATAAAGACTTTCGAAAGCCGAGAACAAGAAAAATTAAATGCGGAGTAAGATATGTGGATGATTGTAGCAGACCAATTCGTGGGCCTGGTAGACTTCGCCGTCGAAGCCAAGGAAACAGGAAGCATAAGGCTTTAGAAATTAGAAAACGTTAATAATGGTATAGTAGATGACTATTTATGTTGTGTCATTGAAGTTATTACAACATTTTATAATGCAATGCCTATTAGCTATTGCCAAACTATTCGCAGCTTTGGTAAGTAATGATGTTTTGTTTAGACATTCCTATGATGGATGATGATATTCATGATCAACAAGACCAGGGAGAGGAATCACCATGTAATGACGACATTGAGACTCCAGAAGGTACTAAGTTTTGCATGGTATTTCTCAATTATCGTGTATTGAAATCACATATTGGCAGCCATTTTTTTAAATTGTTTTCAATTTCCCTTTTTAATTTTTATAGATGATGATTTAAATATTTTAATTGAAGAGTGTGAAAAATTGCTGGCTGAAGCTATGGAAAAACCACAAGAGGAGCGGGTATGGAGAAAGAGAATGGCAAATTTATCAACAAACTGGGAATCAAGAGACAAGAGATCATCATTTATCTTGTGATGAAGAAGTCCACTTGAAGCATCCGTTACATAATAGGAATGGTATTTATCATGGCTACTACAAAGCTCTTTCTCCGAAGTTGTCTGTAACATGTAATGGTCAACTTAAGGCAATATGTAAGTATTATGTACAATGATTTGGCGGTTGACTGTTATGTAAAACTATCGAAAAATACAATAAGAATGTCGACGTTTCGAGCGAAGGCCCTTCATCTAGAAGTTAGTCAACTCTCTAACTTCCATACGAAGGGCCTTCACTCAAAACGTCGAAGTTCTTATTGTATTTTGTAGGTAGTTTTACACAACAGTCAACTGCCGAATCTTTGTTACACTCTACCCATACTGGCACCGCGGTGGTTTGAGATATTATATGCAATAGCTGATTGTATACTAAGACCCATTATCAGTCTTAGCAATGCATGATTGATGCATGTTCATCTAGACAAGTAATTTGTTTTGTGCCCATCTTTATACTGGAAACACACATGAACGAAGATAGCTTATTGATCTGATAATTTTTCAGATTGTGTTCCATCTTTGCATAAGACAAATAATATAGGAGGCACTTTATGTGTCTATTTTAAAGCGATAATGTTCTAGTATATAAACAGCTTATGTTGCATTGAGTTTGCACTTTTACCTAAAGCCTAAAATCTCATGTCAAGAGTGGATTATGTAATTAATAATTATAATATATATTATATCAGCTTTCACTGTACACATACATGTGTTTCTTTACAGTCCAGTACACTATTGAGTATTGTGATTATAATTTATATGTACAAACTCTTTGTTGCCTGGCAAAAGAAACTCAGAGTATGGGGGTGAAAAGCTTGTCAAACAATTTGCTTAGATAGCAAGACATGATGCATTACAGTAAATATGATGCTTTTTGGGGTTATTTGGATTAATTGGATATTGCAATACAGTGTATTTATTCATTGAAGTGGTCATACTGTATATTAATATGTCTAATCCAATTATTTATCAAATACAAATAGAACACATTTGATTGTGGTAATTTAATTTATAGGCCGTTCATTTCCTCCACCTGTCAATCAGTGCCCTTCCTGTAAATCCTTTGGCACATTGCTTCCCATATTAACTCAAAGTCAATGTATTGTTGTTACTATTAAAGGTACTGTAATCCATACATTGTTTAGCTCTTTAATGCATGTCATGGAATTGGCAGAGTGTAACAATGCAATTAATCCTGGACTCCCTAGATTGACATGTCAACGTACTTTCCAGTGCTTTTGGTACAGGTTGCCTGTCGACAGATATAGAATATGTAGTTTTGCTCTATTTTTACTACAGGCAGATTTGATTTGGACAAAGTGAATTATTGTTGCTCTGATTGCCAATATTTGTGGTCACCATGGTCTTTAGAAAGTGTTGTTAATCTTGGATTTTGGCCTGGTAGTCCCAGTAACATCATTCATATCTATGATGTGGAATTGTTTATGCAATGGGATCTCATGCAGAAACGTATGCCTGGAGTATCAGAAAGGGCTTTTCTAAAATCATTGGAAGATTACTCATTTGAAAAGGGGAGAGTATGTAACCAATATTTTGTAATTGTGATTGTTTAACTGATTTTATCCCTGCTGACACCAAGCAGTTCATTTACAAGAGATGTAAACTATTGGTTGATGTCAGATGCCTGTTGTATGAAGACCAAGATAAATATTACTGTTCACCAGATAGCAATTTTTCAACCTTTGTAAAAATATTTATAAAACGACTGTGAACCTATGGATCTGGATCCCTCAATAAATATATATAAAAATATTTAAATACTTCTATCTGGATAATATTGATTAAATACCAATTTTAGAAAGCTTCGGGTGAAATCACTATGCAGTGTTATCCTGCCTTCATACGACCAGTCCTAAAAAGATTCAATTTATTATTTTATCCAGGAGAGTTTAATGATTGTTTTGATAATGTATTTAGTTATAGTTTGGTTCAGATACTAACGCCCTAGTGTTTTTCTGATTATTGAAAGGAAGGAGCCGGCCATTAATCCAACAACATTTAGCAGTGCATTTCGAGAGTGGAAGTATTGTAAATATGAAATTAATGAATTGACGGGAAAGAAATTTATGGAATGTCCATGCTGCAACATAAATCAGCACTCTGCTCACATTGATGGCAACATGAAGCTGTATCGTTTCAAGTCTGCTGGAACGTACTATGTGAATTGATTATGACATTGTTCTGTGTGTGTGATTTATTCATTACACCACTATGTAAAAAGGAATATTAACCCATTAACTGGCAATGCGCCCGGATGCACCCTACTGTTGTATTTTACTCTGCCTAAAGCCATACGATTTTACTTGTCAATGGTAGAGGACTGCCAGTTAATGGGTTAATATGCAAACCAGATATACTAATTGACTGTTTACTATGCCTTGAAATTGTTTCTATTTATTACAATTTGTAATAGGCAACTCAGTGAACTATACTACAAGGAGATATTTATTGCGTCAAAATCAAAAGTTGACACACACACCCAAGAAGTGTACAAAACGTCGACTACCCAGGTACCATAGTGAAATTATTTTTAAAACATCCCTTAGTTCCGAAAACTTTACAGTACTGTAAAATTTTGTCAGTGGTTGTATGCATTATATGTACATACAGTACATGGTAAGATCTTTTCAATTTAGAATAACAGTACCAACAATGTTTGTGGAGCCTCGACATGGCGTGCTGCAGCAAATAACCTAAAGAGAAAAAAGGGTTTGGATGAAACTGGACTGGAGATGGTTGCGTGTCGTCATGCTGTAGTCCAACACGCTGTGAATATGTTTAGTGGAGAAATGTATGGCTATGCCCATTACCTGCAGACAATATCTCTAAATCCCAAGAATGTTTCATTTCTTTGGTATGATGTCATCTGCAAGTATTGGCCATGGCTAACTAAACATGACATTGATGCGTCACAATCTATGAAACCAGCCTTGTCAGTGATGCATGCTAAAGCACATTCCTGGCCATGTCAGGTAATTTACACATGTCCCTCCAAAACGTTCATACTAGGCGGTTTTGTTTACATTTAAAACAGTAGTGAAAAAAGTAGTGAAATTTAATGTGAACAATACATGACATCCCGATGTCAGTTTAAGCTCAGGCAGCACGTTATAATAGGCTGGTTAAATAATTGAAACTGTGTGCAAATTAGCACAGTTGTTAGCGCACATGCTCTACCAAAAGTATAGTCTCTTGCACGTATACTGCATGTGTAATTGAAAACATTATATAATAAATCTACACTTATAGGTACTGTGGGGTGGTCGCTGGCAAGATGACATCATACCAAGAAGGCCAATTTCCTAAAGTATGGAAATTGGTTGAGGTAATTCCACATGTAAAAGAAGGTGATCACGAAATTCCAGATAACTACCGACGCATCTCCTTGTTACCGGTCTTGTCGAAAGTGTGTGAGCGCATAGCAAATGATCAGTTTATGGAACATCTTATCACCACAAGAAAACTCTCGGTGCATCAAAGTGGCAAAAAAAACTTCATTCGACAGAAACCCTAGGAGTGTTATTTACAAACCATTTATATAGAGCTATAGATGAGCGCAAAGTCACTGCCGTGCTGTTCTTAGATCTTAGCAAGGCATTTGACAGCATACACCATGAGACGCTGTTAAAGAAGCTTAGCGATCTGGGAGTTTCAGATGACGCCTTAAGGTGGCTTCCTAGGTTTTTTTTTCCCGAGGGTAACGTTTCTCGTATACATGGCGGGAAATTTAAAATAGTCGTGTGGCACTCGCGGGATTTAAAAACCAAAATATAAACATGGCATTTCTTGCGAGAAAACTTTTGTTATGTGAACTCGCGTCTTCTTCCTTTCCCACGAAATACGCGCGTGATGTCTCGCGCGAAACTGTGAATTTTGGAAAATTTTATGACGTAACAGCTCGCGGAATCTTTCAAACATAACTTTGATTTTCTTTTATTTCCTTCGATGAATTTTTTTTACTTTCATAAGTATAAAGACATTACTTTCGTTGATCTAAATACAAATTTTCACAAAATTAAATCGATGCATTTTTTTTTAATACTCTCGAACCCCTATTAAGCGGACACCTTCGGGACCTCGCCTAAGTGTCCGCTTAAAAGGGATGTCCGCTTAAAAGGGGTTTGCAGAAAAACACAGCAGGAGGCAAATATAGGTGTGTAATTTGAGTATTAAAACAGTAAGTGTTGACAAGCTGAGCTATATATATATACTCCTGGTCGGTATACACACTATCTTTATTCTTTGGTAAAACATACCTCTTCATGAGATAATATAAGAAACGTAAATAATTCACCATCTATAAACACAGCGATTTGTTTCTAACATTAAAAACCATGCTCTTTAGTCAACGTATATAGAAATCTCAGGCCCAAATTATATGCGTCTCAGATTTCTACAGCATAGAGTAACAACAGCTAGTGAAAGAATAGTCGTAACGGACATCCGGCTAATCTACCGAATAGCATGTTACTAAGCGCACTGCGTTTTACACTCAGCTTTGTTTGTACGAAATATCCCGCTTGCGCGCAGTTTGTTTGAAAAATCGAGTCTTAAGTACCGTGATTGTGTGCCAATGGAAATCGTACAAGTGACATCATTTGTTCGAGGATATCACGTATATTTGGAAGTATGGGAACCGAAAATTGGTGATGAACACTGTCTTAAGCGTGAGCCCAATGATAAGGAAGATGATAATGTGTCGCTGTTGTTCGTAAAAGGCAAAGCTCAAGCGCTTCTGTGAGATCTACCAGATTACAGACGAAAAGATTGCAGATGAAGTCTTTCGTTCATCCAAATGAAATGACAAATGATATGGAAGTTGTTGGTCACATCCCTAACTTGATGGCGCGGTGGGTAACAAAATTTTTGAAACGCGCAACCAATTCAGGAACAGTAATAATCAAGGGTAAACGTGTCAACAGAGGGGCTGGTTATGGCGTCGAACTCCCTTGTAAGGTTTACGTTTAAAGGAGATAGTTTCTCTTGCAGTTGGTTAAAAGACAAATTAAAGAAAGAAAAGTTTGACCTCGAAGATTAAATTAGATTAGTCTAATATATTTATCTATAGAAAACTGCAGAACTTTAACATGCCATGTAAATTGATCTCAATTGTTATTTACTGTCGAATATTGAATAAATTTTATTACACAATCCGTCATCTGTCCGCTTAAGAGAGGTTGATTTGCCCATTGGGACCCCAAGTAAGGTGTCCGCGTCCGTTAAAAAGGGGTGTCCGCTTAAATAGGAGTTATGATAATAGTATTTATTAAATAAAACGAATGGGACCTGAGATGTGTGTCCGCTTAAAAGAAGTGTCCGCTTATAGGGATTTTGAACCTTTTCGTACATTACTCGAAAATGTATCGATTTATTTTTTTTAAAATACAGCAAAAGAACTATTGAAACACTACTCTTTGATTTGCAAATTTTCAAAAAAATTTACCGAAGAAAATCTTCAAAATGGCAAGAAGAATAGAAAAAACGTACTTTATTGAAGATGTGCTTTTGCCATGGTAACAGAGATTGAGCGCAAATTTACTTTTGCAAAATCTTCAAACTAATGTAACGCATGTTTGGCGAAAATTTCGTGCTCATATCACGCAAGGTAATGGTTTGGGTGTCGTTTTATTCATCAGTGTTGTCTTGAGTAAAAACCCTAGGGAGCCACCTTAAAGTGGTTTATCAGTTATTTGACGGGAAGAGAGCAACGTACACGTATAAACAATTCATTATCGAAGCCACTTGTTCTAAAGCATGGGGTACCGCAGGGATCAATACTTCGTCTACTTTTGTTCAATCTATATATTAATGATTTACCAGCGATCTGCTCTCACAGTAATATTGATTCATACGTAGACGACTCGAAGCTGTATGTTTCTTTTCTCAAAAATGTCAAAGACAGTGCTATGGCAGACCTAAAAAGCGATCTAACAAATGTTGCCTCCTGGTGCTGTGCGAATCAACTACTTGTCAAACATGGCAAAACTAAGCTGTGTGACTTTGATCTTCACAAATGTTAAAGCTAACATCTATATCGCCTATTATGTTTATGGGGAAAGAACTTACCATTGTGACCTCAGTTAAAGATTTGGGTATTGTACTCGACAGGCACCTTTCTTTCAATAAACATATTTGTACCCTAGCTAGTGTCTGACCTGATGAGTAACCTCTGTATGATTAACAGGATCCGTCATATCCTAGACCAATCTACCCTTTTAATGGTTATAAACTGTTTAGTTTTCACTAAACTTTTTTATTGCCCTTCTGTATGGTCAGGTACAAGTAAGCAAAACGTTTGGAAATTGCAACTTGTACAAAACGTTGCAGCTCGTATACTTTCTGGCAAGTTAAAGTATGAACATATAACACCCACGCTCAAAGAATTGAACTTTTTGCCAATAGCTAAACTTTTATATTTAAGAGATGCCGTCTTAACGTTTAAATGCATGAATGGCTTAGCACCTGATTACTGTACTTGTCATCTATTTTTAAGTTAAGATTTGAGGTGCACAGTCGAAACACTCGAAACTGTGACAAATTACAAGTTCCGAAGTGCAGAACCTCGCTAGCACAACAAGCCTTCCATTTTAGAGCTGCCCATATTTGGAACTCTCTTCCTAAGAACTACAGAGATTAATGCTGTGAAGCCTTGTAGGGTCTGTTTATACGATCCCGTCTAGGCGGGACCCAGAGGAGGAATGGTGAGTATACCACAATGCATTGCATCTCATTAATATTCACATTTGCGATTTTCAACAAAGTTACGTGAAAAATTGTTGAAATATATTGCGATTTTTATCCCTAAAGATCTGATTTTTTGGAAGGTATGTTTTAATAATTGTTTTGTTTAGGTATCTAATGTAGTTATTTTTGACTTGTTTGGTATAGATATTTCTTTTTAGTTATGTTAATTACGCATTGTATTTATGCTTGTTCCGGGTCAGAGGGCACGCCACAAAAGTGACCTTGAAACAATGCTGGAGCTAATTAGCTTTTTTAAACAGAAACGGGGAAAAAATCACGTCATCATATTCAGCAAGTTTTGTTCTTTATATTGGTACTTTAAAACCTTAAATAGCTCCACTAAATCGAGAAGTAATCGCGGTTTGAAAATGGGGTATTTTTGCTGTATTCTAACGCAGATGGCGGGAATAGACCGCGTTGTGATCATTATGGCGCGAGGGAATCTTGTGTATGATGCACTATGTTATATTGTATTTAGAAGCATACGCTTATATGTTGCTATATATTTTGATTCTCCTGTTTAATACCTGCAATATATATTTAACTGTGCTGACTGTATTTTTCTATTTTATTATAGAATTCGGGAAAAAATGGAATCTGACGACAGCGATGTTTATAATATTATTGACATTGTTGATGAGGAAAATGATATTGCCAAGAGGGCATATATTTCTGAAGGAGATACGCCGGGAAAATCTGTGAACAAGTCACGAAGAGTTGCACGTACGGAGAATTCATCATCCAGTCGAGCTTTGTGTCAGAGTCCTGGAATGTCACCAAAGGTAAAAATTATGCAAAGGTTTCATTTATATAGCACTTGCTGTATATATACAGATAAATATAAATACAGTGTGTCAACTGTTGTTCAACTGAAAGCTATTTCGTATTTAATAATTGAATGTAGAATCGGTTTTAATTGTAGTTTCCTGGTAGAAAGATATCCAGAAAGAGGAAACTTACTCCTACAAAGAAGTCCCCAGTAAAATTTCATCAATGGACCTTTGAGGACCTTTGAGGAAGACAAGGCATTTGTTGAGTTCATAGTGATTGCCAAAACAGATCCAAAATATGGAAAAATGTCTGTTGGAGAGTGGCCAGCGATGGTGCCAAACATATTAAATGTGGTACTTCTTCTAACATTCTCTTATCAAGTAAGTTAATGCTACTGTTAGATGTATAATTCATTAATATATATATACAGGGATTTCAGAATTAGTTCAATATAGACTGTTGTGATAATAAATTAGCAGGAGGTAATGTGGATTTTAAGTTGTCTGTTATTGCATTGTTCTAAAATTTGACAGACAGGTCACAGTTGCCAGCGGTAAAGCTCATAGTAACCCAGCGGTAAAGCTCAAAGTAACCCAGCGGCTGCCGGCTTATTTTGAAAGCCCTTAGTATAAAAAGAGTAAGATCAAGGATTTTTTTAAATTTTATTCAATCATAGATATGATGTTACTTCATTCTTGTGTTCATGCCTTTTATATAGATTGCCGTCTGCGATCACGAGTAACTGTTGTGTACAGGAAAAGTTTGCAACATTGGAAGATGCTGAAATCCATTATGGTTTGACATTATCTGACAGTTTAGCAGAACTAGTGATTGATAAGAGGCCACCACCACCATCAGCACCCCCATCACTACCACCCTTGGCACCACCACCACCACCCTCAGCACTCCCACCACCATCGGCACCACCACCACCCTCAGCACCACCACCCTCGGCACCACCACCACCCTTGGCACCACCACCCTCGGCACCCCTACCAACACCACCCTTTGCACCACCACCAACAACAAGTGATGCCCAACCATTACTTATGATTGTTTAAAGGCCTAAGGCCTAATTAACGAGCCATCGTGGCGAGTACATAGATACAGCTTTTGTGTTTGGTTGTTGTACTTGTGACGTCATAAAGACACATACGCATGTATTCACTTACAAGCTCTAGATGTATTCGTTTTATATAACAAATTATATTTGTTTGATATAATAAAAAGGGGAAAAACGAATTAGACAGGTAAATAGTTCACTTTCATTTGTGAAATTGAGAACTTGAAATTTTACAAATATCATGGCATGCCCACATAATTTTCACAAATAAGTAAATACTATTTGCCAGCTTAAATCATATGACCAATTTTTATCAGCTTTTATAATCGTGACACAGTTCTGTGCGTCTGGGCTCTGATACTGTATAAAACAGTAGATATACATCATAGATGGATTTTCTGGCCATGAGTGTGTACCCACAGAAATCCCCCCCCCCCTTCAAGAAATTTACAGGAGTGATGTAATATGATTGAAATAAAGTTTAATTCTGTTACACCTTCCTGAATTTTTTGCACACCTCCAGAGCAAAATTGGAAAATCCATCTGAGCAAAATATAGACAGGAATTGTTTTCAAATCAGTTATGACTTATGGAGGTCGTCACTTCTCACATCCCCAATAAAACCCCCAGAGGCTCTGGCACCCAGGTTGTTACTAATTAGGTAGACAATATAATAAATACACACAGTGAATTGTTTATGAAAACAATTTCTTTCTTTCATAAAATTCAAGTTACAAATCATATAATTACAGTAGACCTGAAATAAGAAATGCATAAAATGTTTAAGAAATGTTGCACCATTTTCATTCAACCAAAACACATGGGAAGAATTAGGTTGATTAAGAAAACAAAAAAATAAAAACACAATAATTTACAATATTCTAGTAATCTATATCACAGTTGTAATTTTTTCTTGGATCATCTCTGTCCCATGGTCCACTTTTCACAATCAGCAATGTTGCACAGTAGAGTAATGTATTTTCCCTGGGAGCATATCTTCTCTTTAAACTTTCGAGAGAAACTCATCGTACTTTGTTTCTATGCATAGCTCGCTTAAGTTTAGGTATTTTGTTCACCGCACAATAACCAATAACATGCCACTTGTTGTGAAAAATTGAAAATTTCAAAGCATTTTTGTCTTTAACATTGTCTGGTTCAGATTCCACATTAAATTGTAAATGAAGCTTTGCCCATCTCCTCCACATGCAGCTTGCAAGAGCTCCTTGGTATCTTTGTTCATGCCAAGACCCAACAACAACAAATTTTTCAGCATATAAAATCTCCCTGTTATCATCATCACCACCATCAAGATCACCATCATTACTATCACCTGTACCAGCACCACCAAGATCACCAGCACTACCAAGATCACCAGCACCATCAAGATCACCAGCACCATCAAGATCACCATCACCACCTACATCACCATCACCACCAAGATCACCATCCTCTTCATCAAGACCATCGCCGTCTTCCCTGGAATCATAAGTCTCCTCTGTTGCAGAATCTTCCACATCCAAAGTTTGAGTTAATTCTCTGATTTCCTCCATCTCTCTTTCTCTCATCACATCCTCGTCATTCAACATCCGATGAACTGGGCACCAAGCATACCCACCAAGCACACAGGATTTATTGGTTGTAGGGTACAGTTACATCCACTTTCCCTTGTAAGTTTACTGGTGACAACACTTTGTCTAACTCTTCATTAACAGTATCCGGATCTCGAGGTTGAACTGCTTGAGAAGGTGGTGTTGGCAGAATATCAAAATCCCATAAAATAACATCATAAAAGACAAGATTTTGTCCTTTTTCATCTCGCTGAGGATCATTGAGGTCCGAGAACTACAAGATATGAGAACAATATTGGTAGTGTAGTAAAGACTAAATTGTAGTAAATAGCAACAAAATAAAGCTTCTCTATAAACTTTATAGTAACTGGATTCCCAGCCATAAAATGCATATAAATTTGAAAATAGATGGCACAAATATTATATTATTGCCAACGTTGGTTCAAGACGTTGGTTATCAGAGTATGAATCATATACAAGCCCAGAAATCTGAAATTAAAAAGCAAAAACGGGCTTTGATGAAGGCGAAGCCTCAAAGTGAAAGTAACCTATAATTGCTTCGCTAAATATTTGCTTTTATTTTAATACATGACATTATTTTGTAATTTGTAATACGTTTCACGATTAAAACAAATACCTACCTTAAAAATGCACCTGGAATGTATCTCTATCTGTACGGGACTACTGCAATCGGCGAACATTTCGTCAACTTTTATGCCATTAACAGTTGCTGGACAAATAGCGATTCTTCTGATGTCCAAACTATCCAAAAAACTGATGTGAATCTCACGACATTCAAACTGAACACACGATAACCCATTGGGAACCAGCAGCATAGGCTCAGATGATACACAATGAACAAACTTCCAAAACTGAAGCTTTATGGCCGCGAATTGGGCTAATAAAATCCGCCATATTTCTCACTTCTGTTGTGTTGATAGCGACAGCCAAGCGAATAATGAGCGGGCTCGTCCGAAAAATGAATAATATATAATTAATCGCAAAGCATCACGGTATAGTCACCATTCCTCCTCTGGGCGGGACCACTGCGGGACGGGGCGTTTCCATCCCGCCTAGCCGGGAAACTCGCTTAGGTGGGATGGCCTGTTTATATGGACAAAATACATTGCCGGGATGAAGCAAGTTAGGTGCTTGACGTCATATTTTCTTGCAGAAAAGGGATTTACGCGTGCTCAGAACAAAAGTTCATCCCGCCTGGCCAGGATAGAGTGTTTATATGGGAATTTTTCTTCCACGCTAGGCAGGATCCCGGCAACAGACGCCGGGATCCCGTCTAGGAGGGATAGAAGCAGGATCATATAAACACTCAATAGAGTTTATATTACAGGCGGGATCTCGGCAACTATCCCGTCCCGCCTAGCCGGAGTCGTATAAACAGGCCCTTAAGCATGCGCTAAAAAAGCTCCTCATTGCGAACTGGAAGTCTGAGAAGCAGTAACAATTAACTGTTAACATGTGTGCGTTTGAACTATAAATTTACTCATATAGTAGCCAGATTTACCTAGTTTTTATACATTTGTAATATTTACATTTATTGATTGGAGTTTGGCACTGCAATTGCAATTGCAGAGCCAAGATTAGAGTTTGGCGATGCAATTGCAGAGCCAAGATTGGAGTTTGGCGCTGCAATTGCAGAGCCAAGATTAGAGTATGACGCTGCAATTGCAGAGCCAAAATTAGAGTTTGGCGCTGCAATTGCAGAGCCAAGATTGGAGTTTGGTACTGCAATTTCAGAGCCAAGATTAGAGTTTGGCGCTGCAATTGCAGAGCCAAGATTGGAGTTTGGCGCTGCAATTGCAGAGCCAAGATTGGAGTTTGGCACCGCAATTGCAGAGCCAAGATTGGAGTTTGGCACTGCAATTGCTTAGCCAATATTGGAGTTTGGCGCTGCAATTGCAGAGCCAAGATTAGAGTTTGGCGCTGCAATTACAGAGCCAAGATTGGAGTTTGGCACTGCAATTGCAGAGCCAAGATTGGAGTTTGGCGCTGCAATTGCAGAGCCAAGATTGGAGTTTGGCACTGCAATTGCAGACCAATCATCAGTTAGTTATTTTTAAAGTTTGGCACTGCAATTGAAGAACAACAATTTTGAGATTTTCACGAAAATCTTAGAGGCTCAGAGCTCAGCACTGCAAAAGCTCGAAGTTTGGCACTGATAATATTTTGCATAAATGGTTAGGGGATGGGGAGGGGTGGTTAGAATAGTATTAACATGAAATCATAGAAAAAATAAAATTCACTTTTTGTGTGTTTCAGAAAAATATGCACACTCTCTTTACCAGATGTGAGGAAAATGGGGAGGGATGGAGATTATACTCTAACGATTGTCATAATATTAACCATAGAAAACAACGGGGACGTCAACGTAAAATCTTCCCTCTTGCGAGCTTTGTTATTCAATATAGTGTACATACCGTATGAATAATATAAATATATGCAGCTATTTCAATTAAGGTTTTCGCAAGTTAAATGCAAATGCAAAATCCAAGTGCGAGGGGAAAGAAACATTTGTAAGATAAGACGCTTTCGTTTGGTTAGCTAAAATACTGTAACCTGGGTTTAATCACGCCAATACTTTCAATGGGAACAAGCTTATTATAAGCGGAAGTATAGGAAGCATGCAAGAACTCCAATTGAAATATAGCTGTAAATGTAATGGGGAAATATGCAAGCTGTACAAGATCATACTATTAACAATTAACTAACAAATAATGTATCGTTCCTTTGCAATTGATGCTTAAACTAATTATTGTTTCACCCCTTGGTTTATCAGTCGAACCTTTATAGGGGTGACTTTTCCAGCACAAGGCATTTCATACCCTTTTGTTGGCATGCAACTCCGCAAGAAGCCACACCACTACACGCATCAATTACATGAAGTAACTTGTCCACCTTAAAAGCATCTAAATGTTGCTCATATAAATTAACTTGCTTTTGCCTTTTATATACAATACCACTGTCTTTCTCTCTCACTGTCGTTTCCCCACACAGAGAAAATAGGTTGTCAGTTTCAACCACTTTGGTGGTTCTTGTCACCACAACTGGAAAGGTTGAACAGGTGGGTAGACACTGCTCAACAAAAAAAGCAGAAAATGTCGGTAAGAACAGTAATACTAATATTTTACTCTGTCTAACCTCAGACAATTTACTTGTCAGTGGCAGAGTACTGCCAGAATGGGTTAAGTGAAAATTTAGGACAATCAAATGATGGAACATACATTACATTTATCACTTAGGTTGAAACGAAAATTTTGTTACGCAATTATTCCTAGTTTACTTTGTTTAACAGCAGACAATTTAATTCATCGAGGAAGGAGTTGCATAGAAAACCTAATAAACCAGATTGTTTACATTCAGTGGTTAGATTTGTACCTTAGGGAATGGCATCTGAATTCCGGTAATAGGCAATGTCAAAGAGAAAACTTAACATACTTAATAAAAATTACGTTTTTGTTCACATCAAGACAGGTTGCAAGGCATAATTAGTATTATTATATAATATGTATATATGTACTATTTACAACATGAGCGGCAGTGTTGTATCGGATATACAAACTCGAGCCGAAGGCGAGCGTTGTATATCCGATACAACACGGATGCGAATGTTGTAAATAGCTTGTGAAACGTCTTGATGAGAACATTCGTATTCTTCAACAATTTAAAATAAATGAATGATATTTGGTGAGAAAATTGAACTTAAAATTTATGTAAATCAGCATGATTCTGTATCAGATATACAAACTCCTTCACGCTAATGATTTCTTTTGTGTTTTCTTCATGAATTATTAATGAGTTTTACAAATATATATACAGAATTAATATTATTATACATTATGCCTTATGGGTCAAAGCTAAGTGACAGAGCCAGGCAACCAATAAAATATTAAGTCCAGTTTTCTGTCATACAAGCACAAGATAATGCACCAATCTCCATGGAAGGCAGGCAGACCGCAGACTCCAGGGCATTTGAATATTTTAATTTTTGTGTCAATTTCACACACAGCTATGTAAACACTGCACCACAAGATGAGGTTTCCCTGGACTGAGTTTCCTAAATTGTCCAGCACTTTGGCAGCAACTTGTTGTCAAACACCTGTTGCCTGTGCAAACATTGTTGTAAAACCTCCCTTGGTTTTGCCCGCACTCCAGAGGGGGTGGAAACAAACGATGGATGCACAGCTGTGAAATAAATTACTAGACTCTCTTACTATAATCAGGTCAGTCCTACTGTTATATGGCATAGGCAATTAATTTACTAGGCAGGATTACTTTGTGCTGGAATATTTTCATTTGTATATAAATAAATACCCTTGTGGATCAATCTCTAAGCATTTTGAAACTGATTTCTAGATTAGCTTTTTCATGCTTTTAAGCCATACTGACATAATGCCCAGGTGTTTACAAGTATAAATGCCCTGTTTTTGTAATTAACCTTGCATCTCAGCGTAAAATTGCTAAGTCTATAATGGTGTATAAATCGCTGAATGCATGGTCTCGTACCAGATTACCTAACGGAAATGTTTGTAGATCGCAGTAGCGTTACAAATTATACGTTGAGAGATACCGTCAAACTAGCTTTACGTCAACCGCGCACAAACTATTTGAAAAATAGTTTTAGCTATAGTGGTGCTGTACTGTGGAACACCCCTCCATCCGAGTTACGACAAGCTAGCACTTTAATTACGTAAATTTAAGTCTGACTGCAGATAATTTTCAAATTTTTATCTTTATATTAGTAATTGCACGGCACTCATGGAAAACAGTTACTCTCATAAATGTATATGTATATAACATTTGTAATATGTAATTTTTATTGTATTTTATTCTATAATTGGCGTGTAAACTTCTGATGAGTTTACCGTGGTTAAATAAAGTTCACTTACTTACTTACTTATTCTAAACACTATAAGCACTTCAGAAAGTCTGTAGCTTTGATGGTTTAGGAGATAGAGCTATGTCGGCATTGCCGTTTCTGGGTGTGGTCATTTTCTGGCATTTCGCCCCGGATTCGGGTTTTGGCACATATGACATGTTGTCCTGAATGGTCATTTTACCCTAAAACAGTTAAGGTTATCTGTCCTAAATGAAATGCATACAAAATCATATACAGGTCCTAGACTAGTAGTGATTTGTTTCGAACAATGTTGCAGTGTGAATATATAATAGTATGAAAGTTATAACCCACTCGTCATCAGCTACATGCTTGCATAAGATTTATAGACGGCCGGCCAAGTCATCGTATCTTGCAACTTGATGGCAATTTTATGTTAGAAGCTGGCAATAACCATATTCATACTCAGATAGATGTAAGGAACAAGGTTTGAGGTGTTGCCAAGCCGAAATCTTATATTTTTAATGAAAAAATATGATATTTCTAAGCCACCTTCCCGCGAAATCGTGGTAGTTTAACTTCAAACGATTACCGACAATTCTGCTGCATGCTATGAGACAGACTTCTTTGCTCTTATTGGCTATCGGAATTGTTCCTAAATTGGTCAGCCAATGGGCGAACGTCGAAAAGTCCTGACGCTTCCGGTTTTTGCAACATACGAGGTAAACAGCATCAAAGTTATTAAGAAATGTGTTATTTATACGATTTTAATGATATTTAGGTAAGATTTTTCTTGTTAATGCGATCAATATTATCTATACTGATACAGCCCCCGTTTCTCCAAGATTTGCTTAATTACTAAGTATCGTGCCAAAATGTTTTGTATTTTGTCCGGTGCTGAATTGTGTCGAGCTAAAATATTTTAAATATTTTATACTGTATCCAATCTTTGTTGAATTTTATTCAGTCAATGTTTGAAACCATACTCTCACATTGTATATCAGTCTACAAATGGAAGTGTATTTAACGATTTACCTGATTGCCTAACGAACTACAGTAGGACTCGCGTCTGTTTTGATTGTTGTATATTTCATTTGCATATATGTTTGCACTGACCTATATCAAGGCTAGCCTGTATTATTCAATGTCTATCGCTGTAGCCTGTAATTATAAACACAAACGTATATATATTGTATATATATTTTTATATTTTAGTGATAACTGTTAGAAACATATTCGGCTTTTGAATGGAACTAACAATAAAAATGTACTTTGCAATTTGTCAAGTTCTAAATAATGTTCGTGAACAAACTCAAGCACGGAAATTTTTAAAGTTCTGACTTATAGAATGGCTTACGAGACCTGTTATCATTGGGAATGATATGTTATTTTTAATAAATATCGAACACAGGAATTTGATATCAGTCCGACACAAACAGCTGAAACTTGCTGCTACGCTAAACCAAAGGCTAAAGAATTGAACTGAACAATGCGGTAAAATCTTGTTGAAATTATAAGAATACTCTCTGATAGTATTGAATAAGTCGAGAAATGAGATAGTATCGATTGAATAAAATAGTCATACTTTTTCCGGTCAGACATACAATATTTTGTGCACTATATTATTGTACTGGCTGTATTAAAACTATATTTGACTTCACACGACATAGCCATACTGCCATAGGCAGCGGCGATAATCAAGCAAATGCGGGCAAAGGGGTCTAAATCAGTATAACTAAGCAAAGAACAATTGGGTATAGATAATATTGATCGCATTACCACGAAAAATCTTTAAAATAGCATATTTCTTTCTTGTACTTTGAATACCATTGATGTTGTTTACCTCGTATGTTGCAAAAACCGGAAGCGTCAGGACTTTTCGACGTTCGCCCATTGGCTGACCAATTTAGGGACAATTCCGATAGCCAATCAGAGCAAAGAAGTCTGTCTCATAGCAGCAGAATTGTCGGTAATCGTTTGAAGTTAAACTACCGCGATTTCGCGGGAAGGAGGCTTAGAAATATCATATTTTTTCACTCAAAATTTAAGATTACGACTTGGCAACACCTCAAACCTTATTCCCTACATCTACCTGAGTATGAATATGGTTGTTGCCAGCTTCTAACATAAAATTGCCATCAAAATCTTTTAGGAGCATATTTTGAACTCTTGGCCGGCCGACTATTAGTACAGTGTCATTTCGAGCATGGTTGTTTATAAAATTTTGATCAACAATTTGGTAAGATTCCGATATATATATAGATATAACAATTATAAATATTGCAATCATAACGAAAAACTAGATTCTTAGTCTTAGAGACAAACTATTAATTACAACATTTTAATTAACGAAATTTTTTAACGATAAGCGCGGTACCATTAAAATACTTCAATACATTTAGAAACTGTTTATTGCAATAAATATTAAAAATTAATTAAACTGGCGTCAACTCACAGCTGTTGGTCTATATAAAAAATAGATACAGCACATTAATTGTCCTTGAAATTGTTTTATATTCTGTCTTTATTTAATGTAGACATAACATTCTAGATATTTTGTTTGGCGCAAGCCGAAGTGAAACACTAATTGAGAAAATCCAGACAGTTTGACTCTTTTTTCGTTTAGCCATATGATATATTGAAAAATGTCGAGGTGTTCATTTGAAGATATGAAAGTTAGAAATAAATTGCAGCATCCTTGCACTTTATAAGTGATATCCGTGCACTCGGTTCAATTTGGTAAATTTCGAAATGTATACTGTTGATTGAATATTAGTGAAACGTTTTGGATACAGTAGATTGAAAATTGAAATGTTATGTAAACGCCTTAATTTGCAATAACTATACTGAATGCTTGTTTCCTTTTTACTGTATTAACAATAAATTGCTCAACTACAGGAAGAAGTAATGAAGGATGTCGAACAAAGTTTTCGGGAAGTGACTTACTGATATAATGTCGACATTTTTGCAGTTTCTAACAATGAAATCGATGTTCAATTGCACCATTTGAATTCTATTGAGACGTCTGTTAGATTCACATTGTGAATAAGAAGAGAATTTAAAAAAAGATAGAATTTTGGCCTTTTCGATTAATGTTTATTGACGAGCCGAAGGAATTTTGAAACTGATCTTAATCCCAAACCCACGGACAACTGTACCTCAATTTTCAATAACGCTGTCTATTGATATTGCAATAACAATTTAAATTAATTATTAAATAGCGTCAACTCGCAGCTGTTGTTTTGTTATTATATATATAAATATAGATACAGTATCTGATAAGGTCTTTGTATACGTTTAATTAAGAATGCTTCTAAAAAATTCTTTGGTTCGAACACTCCCAACGGTATGAGACGAATAAAGACATTCCAGACATTTTGTTTGGCGCAAGTCGAAGTGAAAACCACCTGAGAAAATTTTAGTTTGATCCTTTTTTCGTTTAGCCATATAATATTCTGAATTATGCCGAGGTGTTCATTTGAAGATATGAAAGTTACTACAATCAACCCACCATAAATTGCATGCATGCATACATACGTGCACGTAAAATGAAGTAATGTGCTTTTTACGCATTGTCGATTAAATAAATTTGGTAAATTTCGAAATGTATACTGTATTGTTGATTAGAAATTGGTGAAACGTTTTGGATACAGAGATTGAAATGCTAGGTATGTAATGTAGGATATCGAACAAAGATCTTACTGGTCTCCCTTTTGTTTTGGAAGCGATTTATTAATTATTAATGTCATTTCTGCGGTTTCTAGCAATCAAATCGATGTTCTTTTGCATCATTTGAATTATATTGGGCCATCTGTTTGAGTCGCATTAGAACGTGAAAAGTTTGGCCTTTTTGAATTAAATTTTCATGGAAGAGTTGACGAAATTTGGAAACTGATCTTAATCGCAAATCCATGCATGCACACAGACAAATACTTGTCCTATGACCCACCGAAAAGACCAAAATATCCATGGCAAAAACTTTGCTTCTAAGGGCTGAATACTAGCCAGCGTGGCAGACTCTTTATAAAGTAGAGCCTGCCCGAAAGCTCGGGTAAAATTGATCACCACCAACTTATTATTCTAAGAATTGGCATTTTAAGTCAATTTGTAAAATTTTCCTGAATATGGAATAAATTATTCTCCTAATATCTCCGTAAACTCGTTAAAGTGTACTGTTGATCCGTTTTAATCCGATCCAAAACAGAACATGCAGTATTCGTAAACGATTCCCGTCGAATCAAATTTGTAAAACGAAAACGAATTATAATTTAAATGAGAGCCGGCGTATGCGCATACTAGTATAAGTGTTTATTCAAGCTGGGCATCAAGTATTTGATAATTTATGCATTTCTTTGAGCGAGCTACAAATTCTTTTGATGGACACAACCTGTGCTTGACAACAATCGTTTAATACCCCTGACAGACCTTCAAATAGAACGACACAAACATGAAAACAAGCGACTGAGCGGGTAAAATCTTGCTATAACAAATGCCGCCAATGTTTTTCCATGTCTAGATATAAAACAAAGTGTTCTTTAAATCATTGTTCGTGCTCATTTGCAGAGTGTTTTCAATAATTATATACTTTGAAGGTCTTAAATAATTATATACTTTTGAAGGGTAAAATCTTGCTATAACAAATGCCGCCAATGACGGGCAATGTTTTTCCATGTCTAGATATAAAACAAAGTGTTCTTTAAATCATTGTTTGAAGGTCCTTGGGTGACAGTTGTCAGCTAATATTCAAGGCAACTGTCAGTTGTCAGTAAGGTATTTTGTAAAATGTCAGTTCCAAAATTGCTGATTTATCGTTTGTCATGAAGTTGTTAGTTAAGTTTGGATATTTTGTCAGTTAAGATACTTTGTCAGTTGTTAGTAAAAAATACGAGCAAATGTCGGTGGTCAGCCTCCCTACTTTACAATATCTATATAAAACACGGAAAACACTCTTAATATTTCAAATATTGCACCATTTGAATTCTACTGACCCCCCACTATTCACATTAAAACGTGAAAACAGAGTTTCAAAAACGCTGCGGGTATGCGGGTACCTCCAGTGAAGAAAGTTACTGGCATTGAGGAAGGTTGAAAGTGAAACACTGAATCAGGCATTGTAAATGATAGAAGGCAGATACTAGACTAGACTAGCCTAGTTAGTATAAGTACCGACAATCAGCACTCAGTCAAATTAGCAGTGCCGCGCGATGGCTAACTGGAAAACTTATACCCAGGCAAAAGCCTGCTAGTCGGAAAATTTCCAGTTATTTTGAAGAAAGTTGGGAAAACCCAAAATCCTAGCCGGAGGAAGGTTGAAAACGTTTTGCAACTCTGCGTGAAAAACATGGACATTTTAGGAGATTCGCAGTTTCAGGAATAAACACAGAGACATTTAAAATTACTGAAATCGAAAATGGCGTTACCCACGAACGTGTAAATCAGAACCTGGCTATTTCAAACCTCTCTACATTATTTTTTGTCTATAGTTGAAAGAGAAAAAAAGTACAACTAGTTTACAAGGGGTATTTAATAGAAGTGAAACACCCAAAACGCTTAAATGTCATATACATTGACTCTATATCTAAAATTAAAGCATACTAAATGCATCATGAATTATATTAAAAGCTAAAAAGTGGGAAAATTTAGTTTAAATCGACATGCTTCGTTTTTATTTCTAAGATAATGGATAAACATAACTACCACCCCCTTATAGAATTTATCGCTATGCAGGACAAATTCTAGACTGTCTAATTATACTTCTTAAAGGGAAAGTGCAGAACATCTACATGCGTTTTTATTCTATGATAAACTTAAGCTGGCAAAGAATCAAATAAAATTCGCATCGTTATTAATGTTGTATAAATTGTAATGTTTACTAATACTGACCATGCAAGTAGTCTTCATGTATTAAAATTTGTTGGAAACAAAATATGAAAATGTTCAAATGTCATATGTTTTAAAAAGCATCATCAACAACGCAACGCGTACCATCACGAACTTTGTAGCTATAACAATACCAGCCGAGGACGTTGGCATTTCATTTGTTCCCTCGGTACAGTCCGAAGGATTACATTCATTGCCTTCAATTCTGAACGAAGCCGAGTCGGTGTCGGAAGTTACCGAGACATAAATTTGTCGTGTGAGGTTTCCGTCGGTTGATCGTTTTACTCTTGGTTCAGGTATGCGGGGTGAAATGACGATGACTTTGTCTTTTTGCTTTGAAAGTTCGAAGGAAATATCAGAGTCATACTTGTATGGATGTGGGTTAGTCCGAGAGGCATAAATAGATGTGCTACCAGATAAGTCGTTTATATTTATCTCCAGGTTTAAAGATGCGGTTACTTTGTAACTGAAATACAAATACGTGTCCATTGGTACACTTGTTATTATGGTAGTGTTTAGTGATACAGAACGAGGTTCATAGCAGGTTGACGACGTTATCGTAGCAATAAATTTCTCAAGCTCGGAAAAAGTAGACAGGGTGTAAACATGCGAGTCCGAAGAAGCGATCTCTTTAAGTTGTTCAAAGTTATACCTGCCGATTCCAATCGCATAGACAACAATGTTTTCATCTTTCACATTCTTTGCTGGAAATATAACACTGTCAGACGCCTTGCCGTCTGTTAAGACGATCAATATACGAGGTAAACCATCTACATCAGGGCGCAGACCTCGTTTCTCCGTGAATTGGTCCAGTAGTATTTGCCTTAGAGCTTTGCCAAGATAGGTGCCTCCACTGTTCTTAGGAACCCGACTAATTGCGGAGAGGTAGCCTGACTGATTTGTGTAGCTTGATAAATAGAAATGTGGTGTGTAGCTGCTACTGAATGTAGACAAACCGAATCTAGTGTTATCTTTTCCGCGTAGTTTATCATCGGGAAATGCTTTGATTATGTTCTTTACAAAATCAAGGCTTTCTCGAAAGTGTGCAATGGAAACACTTCCAGATTCATCCAGCAGGAAAACAACGTCCACAGAGCGATTGCATTTCGCAAGAGTTGCTTCAATTATGTCCGCTTCGTTGTTTCGTCTGATCAAATTTCCTTTAGCCTGCTCGCTCGGATTCGTGTAAAAGTTTCTCAGTTCTTTTATCGCACCGTTCCAGTCGTTTTTCGTCGCAAAACTCCAGAACTTTGGATAAGCTGAAGGATAACCAAACTGATACCAAACACTAACGATGGCTGTGCGAATACCGCGAGGAACTGATGCAAACGCCAGCGTATTCTCATCTTTTTCGCTGTCGTATCTTTTTGAAACTTTACTAACCACATCGTCTTTAACGGCATCTGTCAAATCGTTTGCCTCCGCTTGCGTTAGTTCCAAAGGACGTTCAATTGCAGCACAAGCAGCGAGATTTCGTTTCAAACCAAAGTAAGGGTCAAGTTTGTTAACAAGTGAGTTTAGCAATGACGTAAAAGACGCCCTTGACTTGCTTCCGAGGTCAACACCCGCACCGATCGTAACGCCACTTTGTCCAAGAACTTCACCAGATGTTGGATCAATAGGGACATATCCGCAGAAGGCAAGACCTTCATGACAAGTGAGAAACTTCTGGTAAATCATCGGCACAGATGTTTCACTGCCTTCAGGTATTCCCGACTTCCAAGAAACTGGGCAGTCCAGTTGCTCAACATTGCAACTGGTTGGAACACGACGTTTACCAATATAATCTGATGGTCGATAAGCATTTATACAGGTGTGTGGTTCGGCACTAACCGTGCATAGCACAGAGGCAAGAAGGAACAAAAACCTAAAAAACATAATATAATCTCACAAAGCCTTCAGCTAAGAAAGTCACAAACCGAATGAATATCATTCTACACAAATAGCACGGTTTATAGTAAACGATCAGCATTTAATTAAATGCGAATTGACCAATAGAGAGAAATTTATTTGAATAGACGTTGCAGGCCATTGCATAACTGTATTTGATCAAACAACAGCGGGTGTGTTACTCGGATTACTGCATTTTCACAAACAGGGTGTATTACTTGGCTGCACAAACAGCGGGTGTATTACACCTGAAACAGCGAGTGTATTACTTGTCAGAATGCAAGAATTTACCTGAATTGAACTACTTGAACATTAGCCGAATTATGCATCGAAAGATCTTGTAGATATGTATGACAGTACAAAACCAATTGTTCAGAATATCTCGGCCTGCAATAACTTTACTAACCTTGCATAAATTCCAAACAGATGGAATGTGCATGCAGTAATACAGTACATGTACTGTATTAGCAATAAATTGCTACCGGAAGAAGTAATGAAGGATGTCGAACAAAGAGTCTTAGCCTCTTTACCGCGGTTCCCCTTTCGTTTTGGGAAGTGACTTATTGATTTTACTATTATGATTTATATTGAGCCGTCTGTTAGATTTGCATTGTGAAAAAGAAGATAATTTTGAAAAAGATAGCATTTTGGTGTTTTGGATTAAATGTTCATTGAAGGGCTAAAGGAATTTAGAAACTGATCTTAATCACAAACTCGCGCCCACGCACTGCACAGACAACTGTGCCTCAATTTTCAATAACACTACTCTCAATTGATATGATATTGCATGCAACAACAGTTTTAATTAAAGTGCCAAAGTGTGTATGTGTAATATTTGTATAATTATGTGTAATATTTGTATATGTGTAATATTTGTATATGTGTAATATTTGTATATGTGTAATATTTGTATATGTGTAATATTTGTATATGTGTAATATTTGTATGTGTAATATTTGTATATGTGTAATATTTGTATTTATAATATAACATTTATAGTACGCGTGTGTTGATTGGTCGAAAAGCGTGTTTCTATAACTGTATAGAAACACGGAAATTTTCCCGCCAAAATCATATAAAACCCAAATTTAATGCGAATTATAAAACTTTGAATACTATTTAAAAACAATTTTAATACTTTTACACATTTTTGACTGTTAATTTTCAAACAGAGTTGTTTTCTTGCAGCGAAATTGACGAGCAAAGGTCAGCATGCGTACGTAATGAGAATTTGTAAATTAATCGAGTTTAAAAAATGTCTTTTGAGTTATATTATAAAAGAAATAGAAAACATTTTTTCCTGTGTTTCTATACACTTATAGAAACACTTGTGGGAGTTTGGGAGAACTCGAAATAACGTGGAAAAACTCGCCCTACGGGCTCGTTTTCCCACCGATTATTTCTCGTTCTCCCAAACTCCCACGCGTGTTTCTATAAGTGTATAGAAACACGGAAAATGTTTTCTATTTCTTAAATGTGTAATATTTGTATATGTGTAATATTTGTATATGTGTAATATTAGTATATGTGTAATATTTGTATATGTGTAATATTTGTATATGTGTAATATTTGTCTATGTGTAATATTTGTATATGTGTAATATTTGTATATGTGTAATATTTGTCTATGTGTAATATTTGTATATGTGTAATATTTGTATCATGCTGAGAAGAAATGTAATTGCTGTGGTAGCGAGCGAGCCTGAAGCCAGCCAGCGGATGCAGCAGATCTAATTGCTGCGGAGCGAGCGAGCCTGAAGCGAGCGAGCGTACCAGCAGCCTAATGTGAGCAGAGAGGATAGGGATATCTAGTACGTATTCCTTATAAGGAGCACAACCGTGCTATTCCCAGGAGCAAATACGAAGTATGTACGAGCAAATAGGACATAACGACGAGCAAATACGATAGAAATCACTCCGCCAAAACACTTTATCTATATAGATCAGTTAGCCAATGCATGAAAATATAGCATTTTCCCGCGTAATTTTTAGTGTTTAGTGACTAGTGATAAAAACACATGAGATATTGCTCGAACCTCAAAATATTTGGTGAAATACTAATAGATATTGATCTATTTTACAAACAATACGTCTATTAAGTAATGTCCAGTAACTGGACGCATCCGTCAATTGTGAAACAATCGGTGTGTGATGTTAATTTTGTTCGTTGTGGACGGGCTGACTGCAATTCCTCAGGTTGCAATGGCAATCTTTTTCATTGCAACCTTTGTACATTTTCGAAATCGAGACCTAGCGAGATAAAGCTAGGTTGATGACGGAGGCGTGTTGATGACGGAGGTTAGTTAATATCATAAACATGAATATTTATAACGAATATTAATAAATATAAATATATAATCATGCTTTATATTCATATATGCAGTACATTAGGCCACATTAAAAAAATTACTTGTTTAGCGTCCCCGCCCGACCTGAGCATAGCACCCGACCTCAACTTTTTTTTTATTCCTTATTTTCTAAAAAGCCTTCAAAATTCGTGTAAAAACTCTCAAAACAACGCTTTTGTGCTTGTGGAAACCAGGGCGGTGGAAACGTTAAAATGATAATTTCAATCGTAAATATTCGTATTCTGTAGCTTCACTTCCGCTTAACCTCAAATTGATCCTGGCGCCCAGTCCTCTTCCGGCCTCGGCTAAAATTCAAAATGGCCGCCGTTTTACTGTTTTGGATTTTAATGTGAGCCATATGTTATTATCTTTTGATGAATTAAGTAACAACAACAAACAAAAAACCAACAGCAACAACAACAACAACAACAACAACAACAACAACAACAACAACAACAACAACAACAAAAAACAACAACAACAACAACAACAACAACAGCAACAGCAACAACAACAACAACAACAACAACAACAACAACAACAACAACAACAACAACAACAACAACAACAACAACAACAAAAACAACAACAACAACAACAACAACAACAACAACAACAACAACAACAACAACAACAACAACAACAACAACAACAACAACAACAACAACAACAACAACAACAACAACAACAACAACAACAGCAACAACAACAACAACAACAACAACAACAACAACAACAACAACAACAACAACAACAACAACAACAACAACAACAACAACAACAACAGAAACAACAACAACAACAACAACAACAGCAACAACAACAACAACAACAACAACAACAACAACAACAACAACAACAACAACAACAACAACAACAACAACAACAACAACAACAACAACAACAACAACAACAACAACAACAACAACAAAAACAACAACAGCAGCTAGAGCAACAACAACAGATACAGCAAAAACAACAGCAACTACAGTTCCAACCACCACAACAACAGCAATTACCACAACAGGAACAACTGCTACAAATGCAGGAATTTGTATTTGTTGATGAGTCAACTGATTACCAAACTCAGTCATTTGATTTTAAAGCTCCTGAGAGCAGATGCTTACGTCAACAACCACCTAAGGTTAAATGTCCATACAATGAATGCGGTCGAGATTTACATATCCGCACGCAGCACCAATCGACAAATCTGAAAATAAATCAAGGCAGATATCTCAATGGTATTTGTGTCGACTAACAAAATGGTATATACCTGGTGAGAAAGCAATGGCACGGTGTCGATTATCCAATTCATTGTCAGTTCATGGTTACCCCTCCAGCTTCCATACAATGTAGTTCCCCAATATGTCGTCAGTATGCAGAAACATCTATTAGGAGTGGACAGTCTGGATTTTTATGTGACCATTTACAATCCACACATTTCCTCAAGCCTGTCAGTAATTCTTCCCTCTCATCAGAAAAATTGGATTTCATCACTAACACAATTAAATGGTTAAAACCTGAAAAAAATCCACAATGTCTTGCATGGCAAGAAAAAGCTTTGAAGGAAAATGTGCCATTTATTGTACAGCTGCCACAGTCTTCATCCAGTCGCTTCATTCACTTTTCAGCATTTCCCAATGTCAAGGGAGATCAATACTGGTCATTTGAAAACAGGGTAATTGTCACTGTTCACACCAAGTGCATGAAGTTTTATTGCAAGTGTTCGTCCGGAAGAAGATCTTGTTTGCATAAATGCATTGCCAAGTGGGCATTGGCTCAATGGAATCCACAGCTATTGGAATCTGTACCAGTTTCGATCAGTGCTGACATAGCCGAAGAAGAAGAATCATCACCATTAGAAGAAGAGCTCAGTTCTGTTCTCAATGAAGATCTCCCAGACACTGATGCAAGCACTAATGGTACATTTTACCCTCCTCTTGCTGAAGCTGCTATAAGAATGTCAAAGTATATTTTCAATTACAAGAAAATACCACCAGATCTTCCATTATCACTTACAGTGGAAAAAGAAGACTACTTAAAAAGGTTTGTTGTATTTTCAGTGCAAAAGCTGTGGAAGTGGGGGGGGGGGGGGGAGGGGACAATGCCAAAAAGGGCACCTATCAGTAGCATAGCCAGCATCATCTATTTTTTCTGGCGGGACTCAAAAATATCCTGAATGTAGAAGTAGGGAATAAATGTTGAATGCAAGTAGGGCAGGATCCCTTGGGAAAATTTTGGATTTCTAAGGTCTCTGCAACACCATTTCCTGCATCCTGAGACAATTTCTATACCTTATCTACAAGTTATAAGTATATGGATTTTGCCCATTGATTGGAAAGGGGCACTTTCAAACCAGAAAAAGAAGGCACTTTCATTTCAGAATAGGGGCACTTTTTCCATGTTGGAAAAAAGTTGGGGGCATATGCCTCCAATATACTCCCAATTTCCTCAGTCGGGAAGGTGTGGATATTTTCTGGAATGAGCCATTTTAACACCATGATACTATACTAATGTAAAGGGGAAATTGTTACTTTTTTGCTCTGTTAAGTTCTTACCAAACTGAGATGCTAGGTATATATAATCTGCACTAGCCAATACAGTAAACTCTACTGGTATAGCCTGGACAGGTTAGAGAAATTTGGTGCATTGAGTGGACACCTTGCCAACCTTTGGTCTTTTTTCATGCCATCTTTTTGTCTGCACCAATATCTTGCCTCTTTCATTACATACTGCTCTATTTTAATAGAAATTATAATACTTACAACTCTCTCCTTGTATAACTGTATATAAATTGATCAACGTGGCCTTCCCAAAGGGGAGAGTTGTAAGTATTATTGTTTCATGATTTAAGTATAGATTTTAATCAATGTAGGTATAATATGTACTCAGTACTGTATGGTAATTTGAAGTTGAACTGATCAGTACATATAGTGTCATATGAGTAATTAAATTGATTCATCTAACTGGTGTAAGAAATATATAAATTTGTTTTATAGCTATTATCCAAGAGAAACAAATTGCCATTACTGTAATAGCAAGTTATCTGAACCTAAACATGTTACCTCTTCTGCCAAACTTCTTACATTAAGAGGTTTAATTAATGGTATATACTACAAAATACATACTTTTACTTACATCTTTATTAACCTGGCCATTCTTACATAAGCCACAAATTGCCCTAATGCTATGTCTTATGCATTTTGAAATATATGTTGCTCGGTTTTACTTGTCAAGGCAACTGCTATACTGTAATACTTAGTTAACAAGCCAATCTGCAAAATTGGCTCACACAAGTCACAGTTCTTGTAACTTTGTTATCTTTGTATCTATGTCTGCTTGTTTATTATCTAACTTTACCTTTCATGCATGTCCATGCATTTCAATCCATATTTGGTTAATTGTTAGACTTGCCTCAAGTCCTTTGATAATTGTCAGAATTTCTACTGGGTTTTGCAATTGCATGCAGGGATTAGACAATAAAAATTTATGTGAAATATGTTGATGATATATGTATATATTTTCATTTAGATATATCTCTGTATGTAAAATTTTGTACTGAATGTCAAATGCCATATCGGTATCAAGAATATCAAGATGGAGTCCACAATTTCAATGATAACTGGTTGTTAAGTTTGGGAGTTTGTGACATGATAAGGAAACATATTCAGGTAATTGAAGAGTGTTGCATTTATGTTGTCTAGTTGAATGATATATTATTCAATACTCATATTAGAATGACATCATTATTTATAAGTTAGTGTGCTTAGAAATGCCTTGTCAGTTCATTAATGGTAGACATCAGTGATTTACTGTCATATAAAATGTGACTGATTTACAGTAAGTAGACATCACCAATTTACAGTATTTTAGTAGTTATGACTGATTTGCAGTTCGTAATTGTAACTGATTAATTTACAGTTAATAGTCATCTGCAATGATTTACAGTTAAGACTGATCAATTTCATTGGGTGAAATACAGCTGTCCACGGTTGCTGAATGACCTTCACATCACATTTTTTTTATTAAAAGCAAACTCCATTAAAAAACCCAAATCGCAATTCTTTGCATTCTGTACAGCAATTATACGGTATGCATTTTTGTACAATAGATTTTACGTATCATCAGTTTATTTTGTGCTTGCCTCTTAAATGTTTGGGTTATTCAGCTGCACCGTGCTGATGAGCCCCAATCAGGGCGAAACAACTGTCTGATATATACCCAGCAAAATGTTGTCATCTTTGTTGTCGCGTATTGTATTGTGGTGTAACCCTTATCATCTGTACCTTAATCACAGCCTTGCTCGTATATGTAAGATTTTGATTACTATATGGCTTTATGGCTATATTTTAAATTACACCACCCTTCCCAACTTTTGAGCTACATATAAGGTAAGTAAGTAGTGACTAGCTTAAGGCCCATTTTTTTTGTTCCCATTCATGTGGACTACTTTCTTATTGTTTTCGGGCAATTTATTATCGTGATTTTCTTATTGTGCGCATGCAGGTCCACAGCGCTGTGAGTCGGACAGTTGAAGCGTTAGAGAATTGGTTACAGCTACAGTAAAGCCATTCCAGTTGCCACGTGGTCATATATTAGATGCATATCTACATTTTGAAGCTTTGACTGACCATTCCTACTCTTTCCACTGCATCTTATGTGGTTACTATCCTCCATTTTGAACTGACTGAAAAGTGCCATGAACATTGAAGAAAAGTTTGTAAAGCTGTTCTCTAAAATGTGGGGAGGCTCAGGTCAGTAAAAACTGCGTAAATTGTTATATTACAGAGCTCTTTTGCGGGCGAACAGTAGTATTTAATATGAGACAGAATGCATATTGAGTGATTTAGACGCTTAAAGCAATTAATAGTAGAAGGTGTTAGTGGATGGAATACTTCAAGTAGTTTGAAATTTACCCATAAGCAATTAATGTCTGTTTCTTCGGGAAAAAGTTAGTTTTGTTTTCCCTTGAATCTCATAGTTTCCCTTCCTATCGCGAGAAACCTCGAAACTCTCGCGAAAAAAAACTAATTGTTTCGCTCGGAAGCAGATGTAAACTAAATAATGATTAATGTAGTAAGATTTTAAGAATCTCAAATAAAATATATTTGTGCCAATTTAGGTGGATGGCTTGGCATGACATGCCCTCACGGTGTCTGTTATAGACTAAAATGGCTCTTGCGTCAAGAAGGTCCAAGAGATCATGTCGACATGTTGAAGAGTCTTGCTGTTCTTCCGAATGTTATTGTCTGCGATATTGCAAACATGATCGTGGCACATGGAAGGAATCGGGGGCTCGATGTATTCGGTCCATACGAAAGTCGTGTTGCTGAGGCTACAGATGAAAACATCCGTAAAGCTGCAAATGGTGAGCTACGTGTTGACTGGCTTTGGTATCCAAATGGCATTCATGGACAAATTGCTGAAGAATTTCAACGTGATGATGAGCAGTCGTTGTATAACCCAACAACAGGATCTCGCGAACATTTTAGTTTATTTGATCCATTCCACGAAAAAAATACCGTTAACCCAGCTGATTCATTGCGCCGTGTTTCTTGTGTCAAACAACTTGCCGGTAAGATGAATATGGAAACGGCCGAACAACTGAATAATCGAAGAAACAGAGATAACTATTTCACCACTTCGCTGTCAGAAGATGAACAATAAGGTGTACAATAGTCATATCCGTCAGGTATAGTAACTTGTATGTTATGCAAATCTTAGGTTTTCCATATAATTGATGTTTTTGTTCTCTTTAAACAATGATTCCTGGAGCGTAAATATTTTATCTTTATGGGAATACAGTATGCTTCGACTTGTTTGGTAATATAACTGTTTTTCGTTTCAGGAATTTTTGTTAAGCTTAACTGGTTTGTCAAAGTTTTGTTGAGAACGTTCAACAAATGAGGAGTTTGTTTTCTTTAGTTTGGAAAAAACCTGCAACTCAACCAATTTGGCCAAATTGTAGTCTCGCAAGTTAATGGAACAGAAGAACCACCAACAAAAGTACGAAGATTGGACCAAATCTCTCAAAACGAACCTTCCAGCTCAACCTGCCCTGAAGAAGCCATTCCACATAATTGCCAAAACGTTGAGAATGTCACCTATGCTAACAATGACATTGCCTCTAACACTCCCATTAACCCAACCCACCAGTCCACGACAAATCCTAACCGAAACCAACAGCCAACCATTATCCTAAGACCAACCCGCCAGTCTGCCACTAATCTTAACCCAACCCGCCAATCCACCGCTAACCCTAACCCAGCCCGCCAGTCCACGCCTAACCCAACCCACCAGTCCACCCCTAACCGAACCCACCAGTCGACCACTGACCTAAACCCGACCCACCAGTCGACTACTGACCCTAACCGAACACATCAGTCTACCACTAACTCTAACCGAACCCACCAGTCCGCCAGTACTCTAAACCCAACCTGCCAACCCAACGCTAACCCAAACCCAACCCGCCAGTCCACCACAAACACTAACCGGAACCAACAGCCAACCATCAACCTAGATCCAACCCACCAATCCATCACTAACGCAGAGCCAACACACCAGCCTGCCACTAATCTACACCCAACCCGCCATGCCACCACTTACCCTAACCGAACCCACCAGTCCGCCACTAATCTAGACCCAACCCGTCAATCTAACGCAAACCCTAGCCCAACCCTCCAGTTCCCTACTAAGCCTAACACAACCCTACAGCCAACAACTAATCTAAACCCAATCCATCAGTTCACCACTAACCCTAATCAACTTACATCTCGTCCTATAGTAGAAGGCAGTAAACGAGAAGATATACAGTTTCTGTGCATCTCCGACTCATCTGTTCGCTGTTGGATTCTTCCTGTTGCAACAGCACTTAACAGAATCGATAATCGACAAAAATGGGGGAACTTTTCTTGTACGATTATTTCTCTTGTATTAGGAAAAGCACTACTCGCGTTGTCTGTAGGATGTCCCGATGATGGTGTTCTTTCTGAGCTGTGGTACAGTATGGTTTAGTTATAAATTGCATACGTCTTGGAAATAAGATATACGATTCCTCACCTCAAGGCGCTCGCAACTTGTCACCAAGCGAAGCTTCGTCTACATTAAGAGATGTATCACCGGTCAAACTAGATCCTTCACTTCCTGTTCGACTTACGGATTCAAATAGCTCCTCCTGACTTAGCTCTCAGATCAATCAATTATTAAATAGACGAGACACTGCTGCTTTACTTGTATACAGCCAAAGGACTGTCCTGCTGTATAGTAATAAGGATGGTAAAATCGTCCTTATCGACAATCACCAGCATGGCGAGAAAATGGGCCCTGTGATTGTTAAAGGAAATTGTAGTCATTTGTCTGAATTTCTGAACATCAATATTTCGTATCAATACTTAATAGGCCATTTTCGAATTACGGTCAAATAGCCAATGTAATCCTGAAAACGATGCTCCATACTGAACAGACATATGTTCTTAATAAAGTAAACTGGGCGTAGCATTTTCGAAGAGTAGAAAGTAATTCGAAAATGGCCTATCATATCTTAAATAAAGTTATCAGTCACTGTTTAGACGGCCTTTACATAGGCAAAATAGTCAATACCTGCGTGTACTACGATTAGTGGTACTTTTCTCAAATAGACTTTTTGCATGAATCATTATAACAATCGCAAAAGATTCACTGATGATCCAGTTGGCGGAAGTTTCTTTTGTCTTTCCATCAGATGTTGCCACTTTTCCCTGTATCTATTACAGCAAACACCGATCGTCGTTTACATACATATAGCCCGTGATTGTAAAATATGCGAACTGGTTTATATTTGAGCTTGCAAAATAATCATTATAGTATATCTAAATTACTGTATATAGTACTTAGTGTGTTCAATTTTGGTGGTAAATCAATCAATATATGATAATTCCACTTAGTTCTAGCTTAATTTAGAGTTAGCCTACATCACATAAATTGAAATATATGATCGACTCTTAATATCAATATCATGACATAATCATATCAAATCATGGTTAAGAAATGAAAGCTGTTTTTTATATATAGAAGGTGTCCCAAAATAAATGCCCCCCTCCCATCATATTTTGTGGCATTTCTTTGTTAGTTTTAATAGATCGAACATTTTTGCACTGGATTGAACAACAAACATATAATGTCAATTATATATTGGTATTTGACTGATGAAAATATCCAACCATTTGCCTTCTAGAATTATTTAAGTTCGCGACACCAATATATATTGCGACTTGTTCAAACTATGGAAAATAGGTTAAACATGTTTCAAAACTTTTAGAAAGGAATTATTTTGCAAATGGCTATAGCTATCTACCCTAAAATTCATGGTTTGTTGTTGCTAACATCGAGAAGAAATGGTTCACTGTAAAATTTAAAGAAAATGAGCCAGAAGCCCAATTAGAGAAAGGAAAATATGCTGAATTTGCTGTTTTGGGGCGATGGATAGAAAAAAGCAAATTCTGGGAATTTTACCCATCGTGCCAGATGATGATGAAGGAGACCATACTAGTCAGTTCTATAGATGATAGGTAGGTATTCTCCCCAAAATTTGACTATATATATATATATATATATAGTCAAATCTGCAGACATGCATGTTTCGCCGTTCAACGGCTCGTCAGTGCAGCTTGTAACGCAGTCTAGATGCGAGTGACTTCGTATTTATACACCATACTCTTGCCCTCACCAAGCGCATGTGGTACAATACTCAGACACATGCGCATCCAGACATGCGTGAAGTGTCATGGGGCCAGAGTGCTCAAACGACCACAAGGGAAGTGAGCTTTTGCATTATAGCTTATAGCCACCAATTATATATATATATACCTATGGAAAGGCTACGCATCAGTTTTTATGAATTATGTATGAAAAATATTTTGTAAACCTGATGCGCTATCATTCCTTTGCATATAGCCTATATTTACAATACAATACTATATCGTAATTTGTATTTTCCCGCAGCTGCGGACGAGGCTATAAAATTTTGCCTTCACTCAGGCTTCAGACTTGTACTGTACATGTTTATAGAATCGGCAACAGCCAACAAGAAGGAAGTTCTCGAATAACATAAATCATAATTTACCACATTTCCCTGAGAATTTTTGTATCTTACTACCTTCTAAACTGTAAAATGCTTCAACAGATTTTAGAGTGGACATCAATCTCCGCATGTTTATAGTTTAGCTAGTGTTTGGCAAAAGCATAGTTACAATGTCGTATATATTAACTATGGTGAAATGCCCTATGCGGGTATGGCTATGATGCTACGTGATAGTGGTTGCTCTTGAGAACCCTATTTATCTTCAATAAATAAACGCAAAGCTTATAACGTTTACAAATAGCAACAATTCTAATGGCATATTACAAAAATATTATAAATATAGGTTTCTATATTTGTAGTGACGATTGAACCGTGCTCGAGACTCGAGAGAACATTGAACAACAGCTCAAAAGCATACAAGTTTGGTTGGTTACTTGACTTGTCTGTTGATAAAACTGTTTACTACGTTTTTAAAACTTAAAAGCAAAAAAAAACAATTTTGCAAGTGTTTTGAACTATATATGATTCTCGAGATATATTATTATAAATAATAATATCCCACTCCTTGCAATTAAAGTGTATAATTTTCAAGTGGAAGCATGTAATATGATACTTCTCCTCACCCCCTTAGGCAATAAAAATTTAAAGAGACACGTGACCAGCTCCATCCAGGGTTTTATCTCCACAAGAGGGAAAAGCCTGGGTAGGAGAATGGTCGGTGAAAGATGGAATTTCCCATTCCACTCGGCTGTCGCCTCGTGAAATTGAAAATTCCATCTTTCACCTCATGAAAATATTTTTACCATTATAAACATTCATTATTTGTATAATATTCTTCAGCCGATATTCCAAATTTAGACAGAATATCGTTCTACACAGCGTTTGGGAGATCGAGTTTTGAAGAAAAAGTCACATTTTTTTATCTCTATATATCGTCGATTTATTTTCAGGTCGCCTCTAAAATGGTTTGTTCATCGAATGAATGTGATATACGTCAACTGTAGTCTAAACTTTTACATTTGTCTCAATTTTAAACGTATATCCAATAATTCATAATGCCGTATAATTAAATTCTCTCATCAATGAAAGTTTACTTTAAGGTGCTACAATATGGCAATAAACATTTAATGTTTGCCTAAATTAAAATAACTTTTGGATTGACGCTAAATAACAGTTTCATATCTTGCATAATTCTCCAATTAATATAACGAAAAACATTTTGGATTATAATTATATGCACTTCAATGGAGTTCTGGGTGGAAGTTATTTTTAAAGTTGACAAACTGCTCCAAGTCTCCACGGGAAAACGATGTCGTTGGAGCTGTTTATTAACTTTGTTAATAACTTCCACCCAGCACCCCTGTTCACATGGGAGATCAGTGAGACCAGTGTATCTTAAATGTATTGTATCAATCAATGGCAATAAACTTGTAACTTCCGTGTTCTACAAGCCCATCACACCAAGGTCGACCCCCTTCTCTCAGTTCTTTCGTCTTCGCATGCCAAATATCAGGAAATGAGAAACTTTTTTGTCCAATCCGGCTATCCCAGCCCACTTTTAGACACTGCCTTTTCGAAGGCCTCCCACATTCCCCTATCTAAAATCCTTAGAGATCCTGTGTCTAGCGTTCCCAAGCAATAACAAAATTCCCAGCTTATCATCCCTTCAATTTTAAAGGGATGTCATTGGGATGAATTTTCATATCTTGATAAACGACTTTGAAACATCTTCCATTTCACCCATAACCCCTTGTCTCTTTTCGACATGATAGTAAAAACTAGTCCATAGCTCCATATCACAGGACTCAAATGGCGATGTAGGAGCCTAAGTGCACGAAATTATACCATACATCAGAAGAGAGGACCTTGAATCGGACGACTTGGAATGTCTATGGTTAGAAATTATCTTCCCACACACGAAAGGCTTTCTGATCGGTATTTGCTATCGACCATCCTCAAGTTCGAAATACCTTCCAACTAATTTCAATATTCTATTCGACAGCTTACTTTCTTTAGCCTCTGCTGAAAAGAAAGAGTTGATCTTAACAGGGGATTTCAATTGTAACTACGGGGCCAGAGACGATTGCAAAGAATTAAAATCATTGTTCGCCCTTTACAATTTAAAACAATTGTTTAATATGCCGACCAGAATTGCTAATGAACGCAAATCGATTATTCATCTTGCCTTCACCAACGAACCGTTAATAATAGTAACAAAAGAATTGCCATTTTGGTGACCATGAATGATTGGGTTTTCTCGCAAGGTTAATCATTTGAAAACTAGCCCAAAAACAGTTAAAAGTCGAAATTACAAAAACTACAACGTGGACAATGTTAGGAAAGATCTAGATAATACCAACGGGAGCAGTGTTTACCTGGCATCCTCAATCAATGACTCGGTGAGTGCGTGTACAAATTTAAATGTTTCGAAAAGAATCAGCAGTAAAATATGGCCATGGTTAACACCTGCCCTTACGAATGAAATAAATCTGCTACCTTCGTAAATACAGCAAAACGAAGCTAGAGATAGACCATAGCAAGTACAAACATCAACGAAACAAAGTAAACAATATGATAAAATCTTGTAAACAAAACTATAGTAAGAACTTTTTGGCCGAGAATATGCACGATCCGGATAAATTTTGGAAATGGCTTAAGAAGATATACCCGACGAAATCACAAAACTGCACAAGTAACAAAATGTTCGTTGTTGACAACGTACCTGTGAAGGATCCAAATGTTATAACTAATGAGTTCGCAAAATATTTTTCAACGGTGGCTTGCTGTTAACACCTTAGGATACCATGCCTGGAAGGTGCCAAATAGAATACATCTTCGTACAACACAACAATTCTCTTTCGCTCAGTATCAGTCAAAGAAGTTGAAAATTATTTGCGCATACTTAAAGAAACAAGCTGTACCGACAACTTGCCTCCAAATGTATTGAAGGATATATCATTAACCTTTCACTTTCGTCGAGTGAAATACCATTGCTATGATATGGAAAACAGCTAAAGTGATTTCTATCTTTTTATCGGGAAATTCTTGCGACTTCAGTAGCTATCGACCGATCTCAGTTCTTCCCTGCCTATCAAAAATCCTTGGAAAAACAGTACATCGTCAATTAATGTTTTATCTTGAAGATAACAGATTATTAAACACATTCCAATTTGGATTTCGTCGTAAACGCTCAACAGAACTGGCTGCAACTTTTCTTATAGAGGACATCCGAAAGGAAATTTATCATGGTAATACCATGATGACCTCGGATTCTTTTGTTCTCGCCGGGTGGCTTAATCACGATATTCCCGGCTTAGCGGGGAGATATCTAATTCTCCCGGCAAAGCCGGGAAGATTTCTAATTTCTCCCTGATTAAAAGTCATGAGCCAAAATTCAAAGACACGACAAATAGTTTTCTTAATAGCTTTTACACAACAAACAAAATAATTACACTACAATGTTAATGACAGTAACATAAAGTGTTAATTACTCGACTTATTAATATTCACTTTTCACTAAACATTTCATACAACTATATTATAAAGACAGTAATTTATTTACTTTGGATATTGCAACTGAACTGTTCGGTTTAAACCACAAAACAGACTATACACAACTTCATGGCGGTATTCTTTACCGTTTCTCTTCCGTACTTCCAGCGTTAATCGGCTAAACCAGTGATTAATTTCGTCAACGCTCATCTCCTGCAAATCTGGCACACCCTTGAATACTTCACTCTCGGCTTCAAAATCACGAAACTCGGTATTTCTTGCCTTTGCCCATGCTTTATAAACATTCGTGCTCCACCTAGTGTGTTTGATAGTATTCTCAGGCGTTCTGTTATCTCTAACTTTCGGAACATCGGCTTCCATAACAAACGAGAAACGTTTATCCGCCATATCATTCTTAGTGAGCGTCCAAAAACAAGACTTGAGTTGAGTTAAAAAGTAACTCATTTTATATGCATGCATGCATGCACATGCACCCGGCACTGACACACGTATATTAACAATTGTTTATTCCCAAACGAATTTACGACAATGGAAAATTGTTGTATACATCACTGATCATGCATTGTATTACACAATACTCGTACTATCAATTAATTTTGTACAATGAAAACACTAGCCTCACCTCGGTCATCGTGGTATTACAAACTAATACCATGGTTTTTAAGAATATAGTGTATCAAAAAGAATCGTAATATTTATAGCTAGAGTATATGATTGATTACAATGGAATAATGTTGTGCAATGGGATTTTGGGATTTGAAAAATCAGGTTCAGGAAAATGACACAAAGACACAAAGGTGAATTAAACTTATGAGTTTTTTAATAATTTTGTTGTGTTTTTATTTTGATAGTACTGCACGTGCGTATTTTCAAATTAATTATTTGCACAGCCATTGCATTTTAACGAAATTCTAATGTATGATTCATAGCATACAAATTTGCGGTATTTTATTTTTTTTTTATGATCTGGTAGTGATTAAATCTCCCGTGAACCGAGGAGGTTTGTGAAAGTCCCTCTGGACGCCTTCGGGCTTCGCCCTCAGGCTTTCCCTCGGGACTTTCACAAACCTCCTCGGTTTGCGGGAGGTTTAATCACTATATTCTTAAAAACCATGGTATTTCTTATAAGAAGTATACAGGCGCGATTTTTCTCGATCTGAGTAAGGCATTCGATGCTATAGGACATGGGGCATTATTAACAAGCTATACCATCGTATGGCATCTGCGGATCCGAATTAGTTTGGTTTGAGAACTATCTATTCAACAGTTGACGACAGTTTATCATATTTCCTGAGTACTCAAAGGGTCAATACTGGGACCTGCTCTATTTTTTCTTCACATAAATTATCTGGATCAAAGCTTACAATATTCCCGTATAATTAATTATGCAGATGACACAGTTCAATATATTTCCGATCATGACCCACTCATTTTTGAAAAGAAACTCAAATGAGGACATTGCTAATTCGCTAACGTGTATCACTGGCTGACTGAAAATAGTTTATCATTAAACCTTAAGAAAGGAAAAACAGAGTCGATGTTCTTTGGTACCTCAAGACGCTTAAAGAAAATCACCCTCTTGTCAATTTATGTTAATAACACTGAAATACATTTTATCCTGTCTTACACATATCTTGGAGTTCTATTAGACTCATCATAAAACCTTAATGAGAACTTCGTAAAGAAATATCGAAAGATTGGTAGTCGATTAGGTCTCCTTGCAAAATTACGGCCAAATCTTACCACACACGCAACTGAAACCATCTATACCTCGGTGGCTATACCAGTGCTTACATATTGCGGAATTGTGGATCTCAATTTAAATCGCAGCCAAAACGGAAAAACTTAACTGAGTTCATCAGAGGGCAGAAAAGATAATCAAAAACGGGAATAATAGAATATCTACACGAATATTGCCAATTACCACAGCGTTAAAAAGAAGAGCATGCAGTATTGTGCGAAAGTGCATTATCAAGAACTTACCGCCTCCGATGGACAATTACTTTGAAATTACCTCTCATGAAAGATGCACAAGAAATAACAACCTATCTATTAGGTTACCAAAAGTAAAAACAGAGTTTGCACGGAACGGATTTTCAGTATCATCAAGGCACTTACCTCTATAACCTATTGCCACTATCGATCCGTTGCACATCAGACGGAAACTCATTTTATGAACAATTAAACATTTTTAACTTTTAATCTTTTAATCTGTTTTAATATATAGCTGTAATTTTTAGAAAAGTATGTACATAAATACTATTCTATTCTGAATTCCTTTTTTAATATTTAGAACTCTTTACAGGACTCATTTGGAAAGTAGTGACTCCCTGAAATGACATTCCTGTTTAAATATTTTGTAAATAAATAAAATAAATAAATAAATCATCACTTAATGGCACGTTTCCTTGTCGTGTAGTACTGTAGTGCAATGTAAAACCTGCAGTAAGTTCATAGATTCTTCAACTACAATTTCGGCACCAAAATCTAAGTATACTATCAAGCACCGTTTCACGTGTGCTTCCTCTCATCTCATCTACTGCATCTCATGTAGTAGATATGACATACTTTACATTGATGAAACTGGAATATGTTTAAGGACAAAGTTTGATGAGCATCGTCGTGCTGTCACTGACGACGATGCTAAAGAGCCTGTTGTCAGACATTTCAACACTGATGACAATCACAGTATTTAAGACATGAATATTCGAGCTCTCTGTCCCATTTCAGGTGGCAATGATAGCCGGAAGAGACAAGAAATACGTCTCATTTCCAGATTTGGCACCATTCATCCTTACGGCATCAATGAGCGCTTCTCATACATTTAACTTTTACATGTCCATGCCTGCCATCAGCAGACATGGACAGATATCCTACATCTCATTTCATCTCATACTTAGTTTCTTAATTTTTAATATTCATGTTCGTTTATATTTTATCACGTGATCGCTTTTGTATACACTATAAAAGCACATGATTTTCCCCGATCCATGCTACTAGCTTCCAGACGAAGGGTCTTCGCTCGAAACGTGGAAGTTCTTGTTGACGAAGACGAATTCTGCGACGAAGAGTATTTCTTCTTAATGAGGCAATTGAAGCAACTCTTAATTAGTCGAGCAGGAAATCCATTTGACATAAAGATGGTTTTTAATTTTTCAAGCGCAGCATAAAATAACGAATACGTTGTGCAAATATCGAAACAACGATTAACTATTGAAAATGTTAATCCTCTTTTGTAAGCAAGGGACAAAATTTGTCAGTAAACTTGTAAAATAGGCTTGCAATAAGCAGAAGTAAAGAATTTGAGCGATGAACAGAAATACCGAGAAATTCAGCAGGACAATTATGTAACCAAACTAACTCATGAAAACAACGAAAATGTTAGCAAACAGCACAGGGCCTAAAGAAGAACCGCAGCTACTCCGTCCGTTTGCTCATACATTCAGTTGTCATTAAAAATGAAAATGAAATTTCTTTACAGTAAAATTTAAACAAAATCTAGACGAGGTACCGTCGTACCGACAAAACCCCCACATAACAAAAAACGCGCCGATAAAATCCCCACGGACAAAAACCCCGATGACAATATCCCCGGCGACAAAACCCCCAAACTACTGAATTGCGACAAAATCCCAATGATGCGTGGCCCAATGCTACGGTCACAATTTCGGTTGAATCTCCCCGCTGAAGGGCATTATAATCCATAGATCATGTACGTCCTGGGAATTGCTACACTCTTGCAAGGCTCTGTATCGAGATAAATTAAATGGGTTTTATTCAATAATCAATTTTTTATGTTGTTTACGTGTAACAACATAAAAAACTTGATTTTACATCGATTGATAAAATTATGCTCGTAGCGTAAGCATATTCTAATTTTATAAGCATTTTTTTTAAATTTCAAGGTTAATTGATGAATCATGTATCACTACTAGGTAATTTGCAAGATCAGTTGAATGCTGTGGTAGAATGGTCAAAATCTCAGGACATGGTTCTTAACGGAAAAAAATGCAAAGAGATGGTTATAGATTTCAGAAAGAAGAAAACTGAGACTCCAAAATTAATGATAGGAGAACGCGCACTGAGATTCATCTTTCCTGAACAGACCCACGAACAAGTATTAGAGTCACGCAATCTAACCACACTAGAAGAACGAAAAAATCTTGATTGTATTAATTTGGTGAAAGAACTATCCCATGAAGATCACAAACTTAATCATCTCCTCCCGCCAAAGTCAAATAGCTAGAAGGAACACAAGATCCAACAAGGAGTGTTTTTACAGCCCAATTTTATACGCTGTAAATATTTTTTATGATAGTCAGAAGTAGGATTTCTAAACTTTTTAAAAGAAAACATTTATTGTAATAGGATATTCATCATTTTGTAAATTGCATAGTAATTTAACCTAAGTTATTGTATGTAATTTTATTCCCAGTATAATAATAAAAAGTATAATAATACTAGCGACAATTGTCAAATAATTTAATAGCTTCACACATGAATGATTTACCACGTCTGTCCGTTTTATTGTTCTAATGATAGGAAAATGTCTTGGGTTTCTTAATGGACAGGAGTGTTCTTTGGGTTCCGGTAACAGTTCGTTTAATTTGTTATTTTCGTCGTCTTGGATGGTCGATTGATATAATTTATAACAGAGTTTATGTCTGCGTTCTACTAATGTTATTTGGTTTAGTCTTGCCAATTGTCTCATACGATATCTGATGGGGTAAAATAATTTTAACTGCCCTTTTTTGAATTTGTTCAATTTGATTAGACAGTTTTTCGGTGAGGGAGAAGTGCCAAACTTGACATGCATATTCCAGAATGGGCCGGAAAAATGAACAGTAAATCCGTATTAGGTCAGGAGTTGAGACGCCTGATCGTTTTAGTATTCTGATAGCATACAATCTTTTGCTCGCCTTTGAACAGATGTAATTGACATGTAGGTCCCAAGTTAGATCTGTCGAAATTATGAGGCCAAGAGGTTTAATTTAAACCAAGTCACCGTTTCCACTGTATTGTTGTCAGCTGTCAGTTTGTGGAACGTTGGTTCTTCATTCAAGAAAGATATTCGGAGCTCTTTAGTTTTCTTGGCATTTAACCGCATATTGTTGTTAGCTGTCCAAGTTTGCAGTTCGTTAAACTGATGGCTATATCCCACGGGCCATTCAGCAAGAATAGAATCGCACTAGTCTAGGGCGTGACGTGAGTGGGAATGGTATTGGGAGTGTCCACAGCCACAAAACCCTTCTCAGTGTTACAAAAAGACAACCTGATCATGCTTTGCTGCTGTTATCTAGTAATGTGCTCATAATTTCATTTCTTTTCAATTTGACTGAATGTGTTCAATAAGATTGCATACAATAGGCCTATTGTTTGGAGATATTATATTCGAAATATAGATGAGGAACAAATCATGTACATTTAAACTTTGAGATGAAAAAGAATTAGACTTGTAGGCAGTTTTTGTTATTATTACCAAAGTTGGCGGTGTCTTTGATGTAGCTACGATTTGAGTACCGACGGTATGTGAGTCATTTTTTTGCGAAGTGTTCCCTTGTACTAAGTTTTATATACCGTAAACCTCTCGTTAACCATAATATATATATGAATTGTACTATCTGTGATTATATAATTATAAATATATACAGTAGTTCAGGTAAGGTACATGCATGTCTTGTAAGTGCATTGGAGGTTTAGCTTTTCGAACAAAATCGTAGCTTAAGAAGTGTTCGAAATGTTTCCCTATAGTTTTTCAAACGCCAGCCATACATCAGGGGATTTATTGAAAAGTTCACAAGAAATAGCGTACGAAACCATATGTGGTAAGGATCTCTCTCTGAGAATTTTGAATTTTCGTTGACAACATGACCTACTCCAGTAATAGATTCATAAATAGTGAGTGGAGCCAGCGTTGTTATTGTAATGAATGAGACAAGCAACATTGTTGTAAACAAACGTTTTTCATTCACAAGACGTGGACTTTGTGTTCTGTTCTGAGTAGTCGATGAAATTTCCATCGCACTCTTTAAGTATCTAGAATTGTTTCTCAAAACATATGCCGCCTTAGCGTACAGAATTGCTGCACTGAACAATATAAGAAAGGCAGTCGTACACCTTGCAAGGATTGCCCAATTCACGAACAACCTTTCGAATACCAAATGTCCAATGCACATAAGCCACTGCAGAAAAATAACAGCGAGCGTCACTTTACGAGTAACTAAGACTCTATATTTGAACGGATGAACGCAACTCATGTAACGATCACAAGTCATTGTGAAAATGCAACTGCTAGCAAAATAAGGTGCCAAATTAAAAAAGGGATGAATTTCATATCCATTCGCGCATGGACGCCAGTAGAAAAGAAGAAACGCCAAGCTGCATGTCAGGATATCCGCTATTCCAAGGTTCATGATCAAATACGATGAAGAATTTCGAAAACACTTCAAGGGATCTATTATCAGTCCAATAATGAGGAAAATATTTGAAAATATTCCAATCAATATGATGAGAGAACGAAGCAAAATATAATAATATGGAAGAGATATCCAACCTGAGGAACATATTTTTACAGTCACATTCGACATTTTTTATATTTTGTATCCTCAATTTCTGTTGAGTTTGCTTATAATATTTTTCTGTTTATGCAATGAATGCGATAAGGCCAAGTAATATTTCATTGCCACACAGATCCATAATATTGGTGTTTGAAGTTAACTGTGATTATCTGTCATAACACTGTTGTATAAATTATTCAACGTATTCATATGCATAATAACTATAAAGTATAAGGAAGTTGTAAATTAAAAACAAGTTTTTAATTATCTTCTGTCTTATAATAATAATAACTGAATACTAATGAAAAATCCATGCACTCATATATTCTGAAATTTTTAATCAAAGTTTACTTTAAATAGATTCAAAATGTGTTTTTTTGCAGATTATGTCTTTTAGCTACAAACTGCCGCGTTTATTAAATTATAAATATATTAATATAACAATTTTTGTTGGAATATATATGAAGAGTTTATTGAATTGTTATCCAATATATAATTTCTGTTTCATATATATACGGGTTTTCTCCGATTCTTCTTTCTTTAAAAAATGACTTTATCTGATTTATTCAATACGATTAAAGCCTATCGTCTTGTAACGTGTCAGCTATTTCTGTCTTACTTGATGCTGCAAAATACATGATAGTGCCATTCGTGTATATAATTATTTTACTCTATGTAATGGTCATTGAACGATAATTAAAATGACAATATAGTCATCCACTGTATATGAGCTATTCTGCAATCTGATTGGTCGAGCTACTCGCCGTATATTATCTCTTATTGGATTCTTCTGAGCCCAATATGGCAAAATATTAAGTCGAGACTTCAATATTTTTGCCATATTGGGCGAAGATGAATCCAATAGGAGTTTTATTATATCGAACGAAACATTTATAACACAAGAACACGTTGTAAACAAGAATAATGCAACAACAATGCGATAAAACTACAGCGAAAACTTGTGTGGCATTTCGGCCGCGAATTTGCTTAAATTACGAAAACAAAAAGTAAATAAACTAGTTTTATGGAAAGAAAAAGTGTACCTTAATAATACTAACTATCTTTCAGTCTATTTAAGACGATTTGACATAATTTAAATCAGAAAAAGAACTCATATACTGACCTTTCGACCTGTTGTAAACAAATGAATTTCAAAGACATGTTTTCCCGCGCTTTATTTTTAAACAAAACTGATAAAAGAACGAATTTGCTTAAATTACGAAAACAAAAAGTAAATAAACTAGTTTTATGGAAAGCAAAAGTGTACCTTAGTAATACTAACTATCTTTCAGTCTATTTAAGACGATTTGACATAATTTAAATCAGAAAAAGAACTCATCATATACTGACCTTTCGACCTGTTGTGAACAAATGAATTTCAAAGACATGTTTTCCCGCGCTTTATTTTTAAACAAAACTGATAAAAGAACGACTTCAATTTTCCAAATCCTTTTCTTTGCTTTATATTACTTCGCCATACCGTTTGTTTTGTGTTTAAAATAAACAAAACATGTTAAAAAGTGAGTTAAACAGGGAAAAAAGCAGCGATAAGCTACTGTCCTACATGCTCCTGTCCTACATCGTAAAATGTCGGACAGGCACGTGACACTATTGAGGGCATATGATTGGTCAATCGTATGTGAAAGAATGCGAGAGTATAATAACAGCTCATATACAGTGAAAACAAAATGGCGACACAAAAACTATATTAAGAGTTTTGTCAACCCGAAAACAAGTTTTTGGAGCCTTAATAGAGAAAAAACCTGCAGCACGAGAAAACTTCCAGCAATTGTTTACAGCTTAGCAAAAGGATTTATAATTTGGAAAATAGTTTAAATAAAGTTTTTTGGGGGAATTAATACGGAAAGAGCAGCGAAATAAATGTTCAGAATAGAAATTCTTCGGAAAACTGAATAGCAAGCAAAAAGCACTTGTTTTGCAGTCAACAAGCACTTGTTTTACATGAAAACCTATATGAAAATATCTCAAGTCTTCAGGAATGTTGTTCTAAAACCGTTCAATCAATCAATCAATCAATCAATCAAACTTTATTTATCGAAGATGTGATCTTCCAATAGGCCGTGCTACGTATGATTAATTACATGCAAATATAAAAAGAATTTATTAAGTTAATACAATAAGATTAAGAGGAAAAAAAAAAGAAGATAAATTAATTATCAAGAATTATTACCACTATTTGTCACTAGAGCCCTTTTGAAAGTTGACAATGAACCCAAATTTTTTATGTTAGGTAATAAATCATTCCAAGCTACAGCTCCTCTGTACGAGAATGATTTTTTACAAAAGTTGGTATTTGGCCTCGGGTCAAAGTTAAATTCAGCCTGCCTAGTTTCATGATTATGAAGTGTACTGGTTTTCGTGAATAAATCAATTTGGTAATCAGGCACCATATTATTATTTACCTGATACATAGTAGTACATAATTGATTATTTCTTCTGAGACTTAGATTAGGTAAATCTAATTCTTTAAGTATATCAGCTGACCTAAATTCATACCCACGCTTTGTAATAATACGAGCTGCTCTATTTTGTAAACGTTGCAAGTGGTTTTGAAGGGTAATTCCAAGACAACCCCATACTTGCGAGCAGTAGTCAAAGTGTGGTTGAATTAAGGTTTTGTAAACTGTTACTAAAGTCCTTACATCCACCAGATCTCTTAATCGTCTAAGGACGTAAAGACCCTTGTTTACTTTCTTAGTAATTTGATCTGTTTGAGAATGCCAGGTTAAGGTCTCATCTACCATCATACCCAGTGATTTAGTAACGGTTACTCGTTGAATAGGCGTATCTCCAATTTTTATTTGAAAGTCGGAGTTACATTGCTTAAGTTTTTGATGTGATCCAATAAGCATATATTCAGTTTTGCTTTTGTTTAGGCTCAGTTTGTTGGCCGCCATCCAAACTGAAATATTTGCTAGGTCATCATTTAGCGTTTCAAAAATCCGCATTTTTTAAGCAATTTGGCAAGTCGTTTATATAAACAAGAAAGAGTAAGGGTCCAAGAATTGAGCCCTGCGGAATACCAGTAATTATTGTTCGTGGTTCAGACAGTTTGCCATGAACTTGACAATACTGGGTACGATTAGACAGATAGGACCTAAAGCAGTCATGTGCCCTTCCTCTTACTCCATATAAATATAATTTTTTTAATAAAATACCATGGTCAACGGTATCGAATGCCTTTTTTAGATCTAAAAAGGCAACTCCATTGATTAACCCTTCGTCCATATTTTGATACCAATGGTTTGTCATTTTTAACAATGCAGTCACAGTGGAGTGAAGAGGTCTAAAGCCATGTTGTGCATTTGTTAGTATATTTGCCCGTTGTAAATAGGAATAGACCTGGTTATGTGCGAGTTTCTCCATTGTTTTGGCAATTATCGAAATAATATTAGATATGGGTCGATAGTTATCCATATTAGATTTAGGGCCACTTTTGTAAATTGGAGTTACTCTTGCAGTTTTCCACTCACATGGAAATATGCCGATAGATATAGACCTATTAAATATTGTTGTCAGGGATTTAGCAATGTAAGGTGAGGCCAATTTAATAAGTTTTGCTGGTAATCCATCTACACGTAGGCCTGATGCCTTAGTAGGTGATAATGATGACAATAATTGGCAAACTTCCTGTTCAGTTATATCACAGAAAATAAATTCCTGCATTGATTCACTGATGTAACTCTCCGGTGGAATAGAGCAACTTGAGATGTTTTGCGAAAGAATGAAACCAAGATCAGTGAAATGATTATTGAATGCATTTGGTATGCCTGAAATATTAATTATTTCTCCATTCTCGTTATGGATCTCAGTTATATTATGAGATTTTTTGGATTTATGAATCAAGTTATTAATATATAGTTTTCCACATGTATTTAGTATTTCCTTGATTATCCCTAATCTCAACACTATAATGATGACGAATGGACGACTTGATTAATTTATTATAAGAATTTCTAGCTGATTTGAAGATTTGCCAATCATTTTCATTTTTGGATTTCAAGGCCTTTTTCTTTAATAAATTCTTATTTCGCTTACTATGAAGTACTTGTTTTGTAATCCAAGGGGTACGCTTCTTACCAATTTTACGGGTTTTAAGCGGTGCATGTGTATCAATAATTTCAGTAAATCTATTTTTCCATATATACCACATTCGGTTAGGATCCGTGTATGAATCCAAGTTATGGGTTTCGGACCATGCTATATCGCGTAGGAAATTATCTTCATTGAAACTTTTGAAGTCACGGAACTCCAAAATATGTTCCGCTCCTTTTAGCGATGGAAATGACAAAATGCCATATATTAAATAATGGTCACTAATCGTTATCTTAGAGACTCCTGCTAATATAATATTTTCCTTTTTATTGGTATAGAAATGGTCAATTAAAGATGTCGAATTCTTAGTTTCCCTTGTAGGTTCGTCTATCAATTGTTTGTATTGATATAAATTAGTAATGAAATTGAGTTCTTTCGTCATATGATCTAGATCATTGTGTAAAAGATCACAATTTATATCACCCAGGATAATGCTCTCTTTCTCTTCAATATCAATAAGCCGCAGAATGTTTTCGAATTTTATAAGCAAGTCAATGGGTGAATTAGGTGGTCTGTACCACGTTGAAACTAGAAAAGGTTTGGTTTTATATTTATGAATTTCTATCGTAAGAGCTTCAATATCATCATGACCCAAGTCAAGTCTTATCAGAAAGTTAATTGTATTTCGTATGTAGAAACCTACACCCCCACCAGATCTATTCCTATTCTTAGAGACCCAGGTATATCCCTCCAGGGAAATTAAATCCAGGGGTACATCAGAATCCATTTTAGTTTCATTAATTGCTAAAATATCTAGTTGTTGTTTAGTCATGCATATACTCGTAATCCGTCTATATGTTTTAACAGGCTATTTATATTAAGATTAGCAATTTTGAAGCCACGCTTGTTAGGGAGTAAATTATCAAACAAACCAAAATCATATTCAAAGTTTGACTGTATATGAGGCGAATTTAACGACTTATCTAAATTAGGAATGGGGTTCTCAAATTAGGAATGGGGTTCCACTTTAAGTTATAAAGCAAAAGCATATTATTAACAAAAACATTTGAATATTTTAGGTCAAGTTGCGACACGGATTGTGGCTAAACAAACTGTCAAAGCATTACAATACGAAATAGTCTATTAATGCAATTTATGTTTATATTATAAAACAAGTAATACCATTCGCTCTCGTCGTATATGGCTGATAGTCGACTCGGTGCAACGCACCTTATCTGCTATCAACTCATATACGATTCGAGCTCATGGTATAATTGCATGTTAAATGTCTGAGGTTAAGTTGAAATATATAGAGCACCGATTTCTACACTCCATGCAGTTTCCGAATCCGATTTAAGTGCAACTACTGTATAATACAACAATAATGAATGTTTATGAGTGCAATGGTAAAAATATTTTCATGAGGTGAAGATGGAATTTTCCATCTTTCGCCGAATGAAAATATTTTTTTCCATTGCACGAATGAAAACAATTCATTATTTGTTTTATATGACACCAAAATATATCGATGTTATAAAATATTTATTGGAATAAATACAAACGAAAACAAATACATACCAGAGTTACATGTATGAAGTTCAAAATTGATATACCAATCAAATACACAAGTCCCAAAAATGTTTTAATGAAGAATGAATAAGATAATGGCATTCATTTAAGGAAAATTTATCGTAAAAGACATCCGCCATATTTTACATCCGCCATTTTGCTTGCATTTAAAAATTCCATCCACTTCATTGAGAAACTATAGCTAAGATTAAAAAAGCTACGAACACGATACGATTAGGATTTTGAGGTATGGAATTTATGAAAACCCAACGTGCAATGGAAAGAATCGTGAGCGTGCAATAGTTTTTTTTTTCCATTTTCACGAACTATTGCACGTTCACGTGATCATAATCGACCAATTAAACGATGAGAATCTACTAAGGTGTTATATAATGTTCTATAGACCATGAACGAGATCAGACAGTCGAGTACAAAAGTCTAATGATCTTAATGGTCTTAATAATGGTATATAGGCGTTTATCCTAATATATTTTTTATTGCAAAAAATGCTCAATAATTTGAAAACACAAATGGATGAACGCCGAAAGAATAGCGCTCTGGTCGTGATGTAAAGGAATCACTTGTTGTAAAATAAATTTGTGCTGCTGTATTAGTCTTAGCACCACTTTTTCAGATCAAAGTTAGCACCTATGATATTATTATATTAATATTATTGGAGACGACAATTCCACAATTTCAATTCAGCAAACTATGGATAACATACCGGGATACTAGGATTTCACGTACATGAGGTTGAACAACCTTTTCGATCCGCTCCTTTAAAACCCTAATTATATGCATAAGGTTCAGCATATTTTGTATCTTTTTAAGTTTGTTTTCGGTTGCATAAATAAACTACTCCATACAAAAAATTGCTTGCATAAGTAATGAGTATATAATATGCATAAGATAGAATACATATAGAATATGTTCGATTCTGGATAATAAACAAACTTTTTCATAGGACGGGTTAGTTGCATTGTATTTATAGATTTGTTTATTTCTTTTCACAAAACTTGTAGTCGCATGCTTCTCCATTTTGTGAAATATTACGCGTGCGTCAGCATTATACGTCGGCACTCTGCATTAAGAGTACATTTATATCCTTGACAAACCACCTTGACAAACCATCGTAATTGGAAGACGTTTTTAAGTTGCGGTTTTTGCGCCAGCAATATACCTTATTTAAGTTTTTCGTCATCGGCCTTAAAAGACGGTGAATCCGAAATAAGGTTTGTCATGCATGGAATCAGCAAATTCCTTTTTATAAAGATAATAGTATGGTGGGGGTGAAAAAAGCTCAAAGAAAGGGATTTATATTTTATATTGTAGGCGTATTGTATTTTCGCAGGAAATGAACGGATATCTATATAGCAGTTACGATGTTCATTAACACGTTGCTGCATGGGTTATTTCTAATATTTTGCAATTTTATAATAAGTAACTAAGTAAGTAAGTAAGTGGGGGGTGTGCTAATCATCCTTACTTGCAGCTGAGAGCTGAGCTGAATTACGAAGGACGCAGCTCGACTTGATCGAGTCGAAGGCTTATTAAAGGCGCCTCTAGCTGCCACCGTGTGACTCATGTCTGATCAGGTAGCACAGGTACGATCGAAAGGTTAGTTTGGACCTTATCCAAATCCACCCTGTCAACATTCCCTGTGGGAGGAAACAGGAGTACCAGGAGAAAACCAACGACTTTCGGTAGAGCGTTGACTGACTCTTTTCACATAAATGTCATGAGTCCCCAGCGAGAATTGAACCCACGATCGCGCTTGCTCTGACGACTGCGCCACGGAAGCCCCATCGGTACCGCCACCGAAGCTCCCCTATATTGTTTTCATTAGGACATTATTTTATTTCGTGCAAATGCACAATAATGCGTGCGTCATAACCCATATGATATGAAATTAAGTAAACAACAATTATTATTCGAACATCTTATATGTTTATGCCATGTCATTTTCACGCAAGTGACTTCAAAGTTTAGAAAAATTTGCTCAAATAGTTGCAGAACAGTTCCTATCATGGCAATTCGTTCTTATTGTTAGTTCCTATAAAATAAAGATGTCCCCACAGTCACTAGGTTTACAAAACATCTGTTTTCACCTGTCTTCTACGTGTGCTGTCATATGTTAGAACTTGTCACGCGGCTAAAGTTTACCATTTTTCTGGTATTTATTTCCTCTTGTGTATGGGTCGCATCATTGTTTTGTCCCCACATTGCACTTGTGCTACTCTATTGTGTCCATTCCTTCCTGGATACATAGTAAGGATTCTTGTCAACGGCCACTGTCCTCGAGGAAGATTTTACTGCGCTACCAAAACTACGTCACCAGACTGTAAATCGTTGTATACTTGTGTCCATTTAGGTAGTAAGGATGGGTAAATACTCCTTCAACCGTCTTCGCCATACCAAAGAAATTAGGTGCTGTACTTTTCGCCATCGTTGCTGAGGATGGAATCCAGTTGTTTCTACAGCCTCCGGGGCAAACTGACCACCCATCTGGCTATACAGGGAATGGTTGGGAGTCAGCGGGACTATATCACGAGCATCAGATGACTGATAGGTCAGTGGTCTGGAATTCAAAAGACTTTCAGTTCCGGTGAAGACGGTGATCAACTCCTCATCATTGACTTCGCTGTTACTTAATACTGCGTATATTGCCTTCTTCGCAGCCTTCACCATAATCTCATGTGCCCCTCCGAAGTGTGGGGCGGCAGGTGGGTTGAACAACCATCGAACTCCTTTCCCCGATGTTTTCCGTTTAATCGTCTCTTGGTATAACTGACTCGCAAGCTCCTTTAATTCATTCACTGCACCTACGAAATTAGTCCCGTTGTCGCTTACGACTTCTTTGGGTACTCCTCTCCTGCTCGTAAATCGAGCAAATGCATTAAGGAATGCATCCGTGTCCAAACTGCATGACATTTCCATATGTACAGCTCTGACTGATAAACATGTGAACACGCATAGATATCGTTTCTGTCTCTTTCGACCACGTCCCTGGACCAGCAAAGTCCACTCCACATTGGTCAAATGCTCTCTATACGTGAATCGTAGTCTCACCCTCGGAAGTGGAGCCATCACCTGGTTGGCCGGCTTACTTCGTCTCCTTTTGCAACCGTGACACTGACTCTCCCAATTACGAATCTCTTCGCGTGCCGCGATGACCCAATACCTCTCACTGAGTTGACTAAGAATGAAATTTACACCTGCGGCATGGTTGGCTTTTTCGTGATAATGCTTTACGATCAATCTTGTAATCCAATGTCCTCTTGGTAGGATAACTGGATGCCGCACATCATACGGTAGTTGCTCCGCAAACTTTAGACGCCCATCGGAACGAATAACTCCATCTGCATCGATTCTAGGATTCAATTTAGCGAGTTGGCTCTTCGTTGATACCGGTTTACCACTCTCGAAATTGCGGTATTCTTCACCAAAAGCTTCACGCTGGGCGGTACGAATAACCTCCACTTCAGCTTCCCCGAGCTCATCTGGAGTTAGTTCCTTTTCAGTTCGTCTTTGTCCGCTACTACGCATGTTGAACAACGCCCTTCTAACTCTGGCTCGAACTCGTAATAACCACGACCAAGTGGAAAAACGTTTCGGATCCAATCTCCATTCATTCTGCTCCTGCGTGGACTCTAACTTCTTTTTTGCACAGGTTGCCAGTGTGATGTTGCTCGTGCTTTTGTTTTGTTTTGATTTGATCTCTAGTGTGTTTTCGGGGCAGTTATCTGTCTTTATCTTCGGCCATTGGTCATGTTCTTTCGGCAGCCAATCTGGACCTTCCCACCATAACGAACTCTCAACAAGTTGCGAAGGACTTGCGCATCTCGTACACAGGTCACCTGGATTCTGGTCTGTACGTACGTGTTGCCACTGCGCCGGGTCCGACCCGCTCTGAATTTCACCAATGCGGTTTGCCACAAAAGCTCGGAAAACTTTGCCCCTTCCGCGTATCCACCACAGTACATCCATGCTGTCCGAATAGAAAGACACATCTCGCATCGGAATGCCCAAGACATGGTGACAGAATGGGTTAACCTTAATCCCAGGACAGCTGCCATCAGCTCCAATCTCGGAATCGTGGTCGGTGTAAGAGGTGCCACCTTTGACTTCGACGCTACCAGGCGACAGGTAACTGCTCCATTCTCGTATCCATGTCGAATATACACAACGCTACCATACGCTTCCTTCGAGGCGTCAACAAACGTAATAATTTCCGTTGAACAAACTGGCTCTACAGCACGAAGACATCTAGGTACTGTCACAGTGTTCAGCATTATTAACTGATTAAACCATTGTTCCAATCTCTGAGCGATCTCGTCTTTAATCTCGTCATCCCAACCATAACCCCGCGACCACAGTTCTTGAAGTAGTATCTTGGCGATAACGATAAAAGGACTAATGAACCCAAGTCGATCGAATATGGTGGCAATTTTCTTTAAGACATTTCTCTTTGTAATCTGTAATCGTGGCATTTCGGATGTTGCAATCTTGAATTCATCTTTCTTACTCTTCCAGGCGAGTCGGAGTGTTTTCGTAGTTTGGTTTTGGCCATCGTTTATGGTGATTTCGCAGGCTCGATCTTCTTCCGGGATTACGTCCATAACTTTTGGTGAGTTCGACACCCACTTTCGTGCTTCCAGGTTTGCTTCAGCCGACAGTTCTTTGAGCTCACGATACAACTTCACACCGTCCTTCTCGTTTTCTACACTGTCAATGGAATCATCCATATAAGTAAACTTTAATGCTGTCTCCGCAGCCAACGGGTACTGACCTTGATGCTTTCGAGCGTTCTCTTGAGCAACAACCTGTGCTTCCATTGGAGCGGAATTTTTACCAAACACCACTCTACTAAACTCGTACTCCTCCGGTTCACGTCCAGGATCAAGATCTCTCCACAGCATTCTGAAGTATGGACGGTCTTGTTCTGGAATCTGTATCTGAAGATACATTTCTTTGATGTCACAGGCAACAGCCACTGGATTACGACGGAATCTAATGAGGACATTGAACAAATCTTGCTGCAGTTTTGGGCCAGCATGGATGTTATCGTTCAGAGATATTCCATCATGTTTAGCCGAACAATCAAAAACTATGCGAACTTTAGTGGTAGCCTTATCCATTCTCACAATCGGAAAGTGAGGCAGGTACCAGGCTCCAGATAGTTCTTCCTTGGCTGAATCAACCTTTCGGAGATAGCTTTTCTTAACGTATCCTTCGATAGTGTTTTGGTATTCTTCAGCAACTGCAGGATTCTTCATTAGATTTTTCTCAGTTGAACTCAGGCGTGCAGTTGCCATTGTCCGATTGTTCGGTAAATGTTGTTTGTTCTTCCTTCCACGGTACTCCAACTTGATATCTTCCGTCAACAAGTTGTAGGGATTTCTTTACTTTATTAAGGGCAAACGTTTCCTCTTGCGTAAGTATCTTTGTATTCACCTCTATTCCTCCGTGCTCAATTTCCCAGAAGTTTCTCAAGGTTTGGTCTAGGTTACAACATTCTGGTGTTCCAAAACTTGTTGTTGTCTGTCTAGTGAACAGTGTTCTCATGGAATGTGATCTCACAATTGATTCTCCGTTCTTAGCTGGAGGTCCTATACAGGTCCACCCAAGTGGTCCACGACGTGCCACTGGCCCTCCTTGAGGCCCTTGAAAATCAACTATGGAAAAATGTAGCTCTGGATGGTCCACTCCAATCAGCAGGTCAGCAAGTCCCTCCTTTTCTGGCGTTGGAAAGTCGCACTGATGCAGGTGTGGCCAATTCTTCTGGTACTGGTTCCAATCAACAACCCGGTAATTTCCGGTAACTTATCTTGGGCAAGTTTGGTCTTTGAAAACTGACGGTCTGTACTCTCAATCTCAACTTGCACAGGCATGGATTTAAAAGTCTCCACCGAATCGTTCAACACATGGACTTGCACACTTTGCCATTTACCACTTAGTCCAAGGAAACCAGCAACTTCTTCATTTATGAAGGTTTCGTTGGAAGCATCATCAAGTACTGCATTTACTTTAATTCTTTTCCCATTTGCCTTTATCCACACTGGGATTGTTCTCAAAGAATGCATCTCCACTTGGCGTTTAGACTTACTCGTTGTCGTAGCAAGTATAACCGGATCTGGTACCCCCTCCCGTGGGGGAGTTGACTCGTTCTTGTCTCCTGTTGGCATTGGAAGATTTGATTTGTTACTGTTATGTTCAGGATCATGGAGCAAGCGATGATGAGTGAATTGACAACCGTCTATGTTGCACTGACGTGATCTTCGGCAATCTTTGCCATGGTGATCAGCAGCAAGGCACCGGAAGCATAACTGTTTTTCTTGTCTTATCACCCTTGTTCTGGTTACCCCTTGTATCCCCAGTTTGCTTTTGCTCCAATCCATGTGCCATTTCCGCTGCTTCCACTTTAATAGCTACTTCTTCCTTTAACCAATTACACAAACTGATAACAGACTGTTCCTTGCCTTGGACACTCGACCATCGGCTGTAACTTTCTAACTGTCGATCAGATAATTTCTTTACAAAGTCCCTTCTCCCAGCTCCGATTCCCGGTTTTCAGCTTTCAGTTTAGCGACCGTAACCCGCACGAGATCTGCAAACCTTTCAAAAGCATTAACATCATTGTTACGCGTAGACTGCATATTCTCTAATTCATCCATGTAACCTCTCAATTGCCGTCGCTGCCCACCAAACTTTGAACAAATAATTTCTTTCGCTTCTTTGTACTCGGGTTCTGAGATTCCCAAATCACGTATCGCCTCCAAGGCTCGACCAGATAAGCTCTGTCGTAATCTTGCCATCTTTAGATTCACTGGCTCATTTGAGTTGTCCACCAAACTTTCAAATAGGCTCCAAAACTCTTCGAACTTTGCTTTATTTCCATCATAATTGGGTACCCTCAGTGGTTTCAAATGTCGATTTATGGCCGCATGTCCAGTGTATGACGTCATATGGGTTGGGCTGGACAAAGTCTGTTCAGCTGTCGGTTGTATCACAGGATTTTCTATAGCCCCTTGATTGATTGTGTCTTGCGGCGATTGTTCTTCTGTATTTCCGGTAATAGAGGGTGGTGCCTGTCCCCCGGTAAGGTCTATCGAATTACTGACAGTTGCACCTGTAGCATTACTGATCTCTGAATTACTATGACCAACTGTGGTATTGCTTTCGAAACATCCAGCAATCAAAACAGCCTGTGCATTCTCAATTGCTTCATTGCATTCCTGTTCAAGCTCATTTGATTTCTTCATTAAAGGAATTTTACCGTCCATTTGTTCCAAGTAATAGGCAGACAGCTCGTCCATAATATTCTGAGTCTCTTCTAGTGAAGTCCACAAACTTTCCACTCGATGCTCAATTTCCTGTTTTTCTAATGTTGTTTTGGGTGCACTAAATGATTTTTCTAGTTGATGCCTTATTTTTGTTGTATTCCTCTTACTGGCACCCTTGCGACGACATAATTCCAACGAAATTTGAAGACTTTTCATACTCTCATCCACCTTCGATTCTTCCACGTTGCTATTAACAGGCTGTGACTCATCATCCGACATGGTGCACAACTTTAAGGGTTACACAATTTCAATATTTTGACAGTCGATTAAAAACGATAAATGTAAATGTTATTCTCTTGCAGTGTTTCCAATGTTCTATTTCCCAATGGTATTATTCAGAAAAATACGCATAAATTATGTCCAAATCCTCAAACTTGAATATATTGAATGAATTAGCATATATTATGCAATACGATTTTAAACCATTATCCAAAACGCTGAAACTTCATATTTTACGATAAATGTAATCAAAATTGTAATATTCTACTTTCCTTTACTTATCTGACACTTTAAGATAGATAATCCCTCCGTTCAAGCGATAGATAGGCCAACAACACGATGTTCGCACGCAAAACTCGACGAAAATACACGATCTTCCCGTAATTATCAACACAAAATCCTTCGATTACTGTCCTGGTAGGATCAACAACAAATATATTATTCGTTCTCCTAAACAATGCTGATGTTTGGAGCATTATATATCTTTGTTCGATAGGAAATACAATTGTTTTGTTTTTGTAAAACATATCGCGTTTATTTAATTCACAGAAAGCTTTCAATCCGTTAATCCGGATTTTAGTAATCAAATTAACAGTCAGTTCAATAAGAATAATATCTATTATATTTCCGTGGACATGGTGGGAGATTCGTGCTCACGTCGCGCATTGATTGTCAAAACAAACAATTATAATAGGCAATATGTTGCCAAATGTGGTTGAATAATTTATGATTATGCTTTGGAAACACGACACTATGTTATATAAACAAAAAAATTGCTTATCAAAGTAAGTTCATGTTCTGGAGGTAACACCATACAAACTTTGTCTTGTCGACCAGTCCTTTATTTCCTAGCCTTCGCTTTTCTTGTGGTCAAAATAGAATGAAATAAAGCAGGAAAATGTTCTCAAAGACATTACAGGATGACAAGCAATGGTAGGTCATTTCTTAATTCGACAGTGCTATATATCGCAGTACTATATTCATCTGTTAAATTGCTATCAGTTGTAAATCACAGAGATGCCGAGCCTGCATGTTCATTTTGACCTCGTCAACACGTACGGATTCGTGTAAGATATCAAATGGAATTGGCCCGTTTTTTCAAAAGAATCTGTATTCAAGCATATACTATCTAAATTGTGTTCAACCCTCCAGAAGGAAAGCTAAAACGACACATAAACGCTAAAATCGCTTTTTTAATATTCGCTAAAAGCTTAAATACTGAAAAATGACATAGATTAGGCCCATGGTAGAGCTCTGGGTATTCCATTCATTAACGTGTTCTTTTGTATGTTAACATTTTTCTGATGACAATCTATGGGGAAAATAGGAACGAGTACTTCATCTTGAGAAAGAACAATATCGAACAACTATAGTTTGTTTGTGATTTTGCCCATTAATCATTAAGAAAATATTGGTTGAGGTCGTGCTTGAAGCACGTCATTGTTGACTCGTTCGACGATTGAGGTTTTTACGGTTCCAATTTTCTGCAACAAGCCATGAAAGAGGCTTGAATTGTGTTCTTCGTTTACTTCTATATTCAGCCTAGAAATGTATCATCGTATTATTCACGATTAAATCCGTTTGTAATATATAATTGTGTTATGGAACATTCTGCGGCTCTAATTAATAATAGTTCTAAACTACTTTAACGAACTGTAAAGTTGTCAGCAAGTAAAGTAAAGTTTAAAAACGGTTCTTTTCGGTTCATTTCGGCAACAGTTTTTCAGAGTAATTAATTTTGACGTTAATGTTCCATAATTTTAAATGAACAGGAAGTAATCATACACACAAAGTTGCCGTTTTTTAGTAATGACAGGTTATGAAAAGGTTATAATAATGTCGGTTGCGTGCGACCTTCGTTGTACTTTGCATCCCTGCAGTTTTGCAATGTTAAGGTAAAGTTAAACAGGAAGTTTTAAATCCCAAACTGTAGGTCTTGTATCTTCACATTTATCCTCGCTTTCATCAATCAATACTTTCTTAACGTATGAAACATTTCTTGTCACCGTCTTACCATCTCTTTCGGCTGTTATGGTGTTGTACTTCCGTTGTACTACAGTATAATGTTATGAGTCGAATTTGGGTGTTAATTTATCGTTCTTCTTCTGCTTACAAATGACAGTGTCCCCCTTTTTTATCTCAGCTTCCTTTGTTCTATTATTTCTGTCATAGTATTCTTTATTCTCTTCTTTCTTCTTCTCCAGGTTTCTTTTCGCCATCTTGTGCTTGTTGACAACTTTCTTGTTTGCTAATTCTGGCAAATATCCTCGGATTTTCCTGTTAAAAAGTAGTTCACATGGAGCAACTTTTGTAGTTTGGTGAGGAGTTGAGCGATATTGGAGTAGAAATATTTGTAGTTCTTGTCTCCAGTTCTTTATACCTTCAATTTCTGCTGTTTTCAACAGTTTTCCGATTGGTTTCATAAATGTTTCTACGACAGCATTGCCTTGGAGCCATAGTGGCGTGATTGTTTTCCATTCTATGCCAAGGGTTTTGGTGTATGTTTGGGACTCTTTCCCACTAAATGGGGGTCCATTGTCTGTTTTCATCTTTGATGGTGTTCCATATCTAGCCAAAATTATATCTAGCTTTGGTATGCATGTTTTTGCTTCGATTGAGTTAACTATTTCGACCTCGGGGAATTTAGAGTACTGTAGGTGTCGATAACCACCAATAGGTATAGCCCAGTTCGGTGTATTTGACCATAGAAGTCAATTGCTATACTAGTCCATGGTTTGACTTCGGTTGGTGTTAGTTGCATTGGCTCAGGGTTATTACTGTTGCGTACTGACTGACAAGCGATGCATTTATCCACCATCTCTTTCACTCGTTTGTCCATATTTGGGTACCAGATCTATTCCCATAGCAGACTTTTGGTTTTCTCGCTTCCCTGATGACCAACATGACCTAGTTGTGTTGCTCTTTCTTGTAATGTTGTTGGAATCACCAGTCTTGTGTTCTTCAACAGTATGTCTTCGGAGACATTGTAACTGGGTGTCTACTTAAGTAATCAGCTTCGTTGGATGATCCTTTGCGGTAAATAACTTTGAAATTGGATGGTTGTAATCGCAATCCTGGCTGGTAGTCTAGATCTAAACTAGAAATACATGCTTGCAGTAACCCCTCGCCCCATGCACCCGAACATTGACAGACACTACATTCCAAAACATTACTGTTACTAAGCTTTTTCATCACAAAATCTGCTATGCAAAGGTGGTAGACGAGTCAGATATCTGGGTTCAAAGCAAAATTTTGGCTTGGAAAACTGAATTGGATCTCTGGGCCTCTGGCTTACACCCCTCTTCACGACGCACTCAAAGGCTATCGCCATATGAAATGTTTTACTTGACGTAATCACTGTGTTTCCTTCATTTTAAATGTGCCATTAAAATGTTGATCATTACTGTAATAGTTTGGAAAGAAGAGTTGAAGGAAACAATAATATTTTGGGAAATCTATTTTGGGTTGAGAATTTTGAAAGAATAAAAATGGAAATTTTGTTTCAAGAAGAGAACTCGATTAATAATATAAATTTCTTTTCTAAACAGTTTACAAAAGCTGCAAAAATAATTAAAATATTAGTTGTTTTAGCCATAGAAATATGAGATATATGCGGTAGGTATGTTCTTATGCATTCTATAAGCTTCAAATTAATGTTTTAATGCAACCTTCCGTTCACTAAAACGTTTCGAAAAGTTTGTAAAACTAAACTGCCTTTTACTCTATATTTCTTTTCTTTTCTGTACAAACTGTGATAATATTTTTCCTTTTAACAATAAAATTACCAATTGCCCAACTATATAAAGTAGGTATGTTATTTTGTTCTTTTTTGGCTTTGATTTACTGTACAAAACGTTTCGAAATTGTCATAAAACTTCAACTGTTTTTTGAACAGTATTTTTACACTATGAAGTTTTTTAGATAAAATATGTTTTTCTTTTCTATATAACGCATTTGAATTAACACTAAAACAATGTTGTATTGACCACACAGGATGAACTATGCAATTTTAAAAACCACAAACTATAGTTGCATGCCAATTGACGGCAAAACTGCAAAACAAGTATGCAAAATATGTCTATTATCTATTCTGTGTCCAGAGTACAATTTTGAAAAAAGTTTTCATATAAATGCATTATAAATTAAATGCCAAAAATAAAATGCCAAAATGGCAGTTATTTTTCTGAAAAACAAAATCGTTGTCTTAGCCAATCATGATGTAGCTAGTTACCAGTTTTCTCTCCGCTTTAACTCGCGCATAAAACCGTCCATGACAAAAAAATGGTGGACGACTTTGCATTCCACAATGTTTTCACATACCCGGGTGTAAATATCCGAATTAAATATAGATTCTAGAGCTTTATGGTCAGTTATCACATCAAATTCTGATCCAATCAGGAACATTCGGTACTAAACTGAGTCCTTCGATGTCTGTTTGAGAGTATTTTTTCTCAACTGAGCTGAGTAATCTGCTCGCGTAGGAAAGGATTGTGAACTGCTGGCTGTGATGTTCTTTCTGTACTAGTATTGCACTAATTCCGTAAGGGGATCCATCTACTATTACTAAGCTTCGTTTCTTTGTGTCGAAGTACGCCAGTTTTCTTGTTATATTTTCACGCTGCTTAATTTTACTTCCTCGTCACCATTGTAGAATAGACTCAATGAATAATATATTATATCTGTTAATCAAACTAGCTTTTTTACATGCTATATTTCATACTATGGTTACTTGTTAACTATGTCGCGTCATGCAAATACTACAGACGTTTTATACGCTGTTATTTCTCAAATATACAATCTTAATTCTTAAAATAAATGATATATTCACATACTTCAAATCTTTTCAAATGGACACGTACAAATATTTAATAGAAATAGCTAGATTTAGTTAGATAAATCTGACCGTGAAAAAACCGATGGGACATGACAACGCCTTGTTTTGAGCGAAACAAATAGTGGGAAATACGACATCTGGCGCCCAAAGCTCATTGGACAATATTGAGATGGTACAACGTCAATCATCTACGAAAAGTCATGTGCTGTGTCCACCTACAACGGATCGTATAAAAAAGGCTGTTTTTGGTTCGCTCAGACAGACGAGAACTACATAACTCAGAAGAACTCAGAAAGCAAGATTCAGAAGAGAACTTTCAATAAGAAACTCTTCGAACTTTAAAATTTATTTGTTTTTCTATGTTATATATATTAAAAGTCATAAAGCCTCGAAACAATTGTGAAAAAACACTAATGCGCATGGATGGCCATGGATCACAACATTATCGATGTTTTCTCATCGCTTTCAAGATGAAAAACGTTTACGTTTTCAAACATCCATGTTAGAGACCGTTTTAAAATGTCTGCGTTTCAGTATGCGTGTTCGCTGTATACGCGCAGTGCATGAATATGCCCTCATCATTTATGATTTTAGGTATTGATAATCATACCTGCATATTATTGGGTTTACTCGACAGTTATATTATTCGACTTTAATGACCACCTCTCTTCAGGCAAACATCTATTAAAGTGGGGAATTCGTATATAAGCATACTCCTTTCATTTAAACTGACTGTTGAAACGATCCCCTCAAAAATAATATAATTATAACTCTTTGTATGGCCATGTTTACGCATTGCGATCTATAATCTTTAGATATATTATATTTATTTTCTAAAATTGCAACTGTCATCCAATAGTTCAGGAACCGATGGGCATAGGGGGGACGTGCCCCCAGTGCCCTTTTATTTTTCCATCGAAAACAATGGCAGTAGTGCCTTTTTCTAATACAAGAAGTGCCGTAAAGACGAAGTGGCCCTCCAACTTGATGGAGTTGCTTCCTACGCCTACGCCGTCTTCTGACGTGTTGAATTCGTAACAAACATTCAACAAAACATAAAAACGGCCGAAAAATTGGGGTGTATATGCCTTTATGTTACCTAAAATTCAGTGTTGTAAAAATTACCAAAAAAAAGTAGTGAGTAAAAATTACAATTACTTCACCGAAAAAGTAATTATTACAAATCACTAATTACTTTCTTTCAAAAGTAACCAATTACAAATTACTAATTACTTCTTAAAAAGTAATTAATTACTAATTACTTTCAGATTACTTTTTATTTATAAGATAATATTTTTATTTAGTCGGTTCATCCATATTCATGTGGCTTTCACGCTGGTACACAATAATACAATGTCATGAAGTATTTACCATGTTCTATGATCGCTGATCAGTAACACCGCAGGCCTCTTCAAGTAAAAACAATTGAAGCGAACTGTATTACACATGGACGAAATCGTCTAAATGCGGAATTTGTAAGGTTGGAAAATAAGAAGAAGTACACAGAAGTAACGCAAAATTACTTTTGAAAAATGTTACTCGTTACCTTCAAAAAGTAATTAATTACGTTACAAAATTACTCTCGTACAGAAAGTAACAAATTACCGAAAAATTACTCAAAAAGTAATTAGTAATTAGTAACGCGTTACTTTAGTAACGAGTATTTACAACACTGCTAAAATTTGTACCCATCGAATGCCATAAATTGTTGCAATTTTTATAGGAACTTGTAGACGCCCTCTTTTTTTTTTGCATTTTTAAACTTGAAATTCGTGTGCACCACTCTTGCACCCAAACATACACATATACTTTAGAAATTTTTATTAAAGAATAATCTCATTTTTTAAAATTGATACCATTCTATTTGTACAATGTGTAGGTAACGAATGAAACGAATGAAGACAAAGAGACCACAAGGCCATCAGGTACTACCAAATTTCATATGTTGATTCCTGTTGGTATTTACGGTAGAAAATATTCTACCCTATCTTTATCAAATTACAATGGCCCAAATGTTAGTTACCAAATAACTGAGTCACTGGCTACGTTTCTGATCTTGTAACAGGATCGTAAAATTTGCTAAGCATTCTTGAATTGAGTAATAGGATGGAGGGAATTGAGAAAAAGATGCATTCTATACGATGCATGGCATTGGCGTTTTTTATGAATAAAGCAGAGCGTCGGTGCATTAGCGAAGCGGGTAGTAATTATGTTCTTTCTTCTTGAAAGTAGTTAATAAATTTTCTCTGAATATTTATTCGACACAATTTGAGCAGGCAAGGCGTTGCCCATTTGGATACCAGCAGTTTTCCCAATGGGCCCTCAGCTTTTGCTTCAGAAGTGAATCGTAAAGAATCATTAGTAGCGTAAGGCTGCTACTTCTCTTATTACGGTGGCATCATCACGTTTTTCAGACGCGCTAAAATTGTTTTCTTTAAGGTGGCTCCCTAGGGTTTTATGTCCGGGGGTTACTTCTTCCTATATGTGGCGAGAACTTTAGATATCGCATGTAACTGGCGGGACTTCAAAATACAAACAAATATATAGCGTTTCTTTTCCGAAAAACTCTTTTCAAACAAATGCGAAACATAAAAAAGAAACATAAAAAGAATCCTAAAATCCACAACGATATCTGGAAGTGATATCGGAGAAAACAATAGTTTTAAATTTTTTTTGACCGCCGTACGCGAGGGTCGTATCGCGAACAGTGGGATATAAAGTTTCTGCACGTATTTGCAGTATTTCCAGCTCTATTGACCAGCACTTCTGACAATAAAGATAATTCGAATAATGAAGAAAACCCTTCCTCTATGCGTGAAACGGGCAGGATCGAAACTCGTACAACAAACTGCCATAAAAAACAGAAATTATTTCAACGGCCGCTTTGCGAAAACGTCGGACGCCGGTAAAGTGATTGAACCGATGATGAATGGCTTAGCTGTTAGAAAAAAGCTGTAATAAGTCATAAGCAGTAAATACCCAACATTTTCTTCGATCTTACATGCACTAATCCACACTTAGTTGGCCATAAACAGACACAGTATATCAAATACTATATAAATTTTCTTCATGCTTTGAAAGACTTGCGTGTTTTCATTGTTCTCCACGAAATGCATGCGGGACACCACGTCAGAAACGAGATTTCCGACTGTTCTATAACGTCAGAGCTCGAAAAAACCTCCAACGGAAGCGGTTAGCGCGCTGCCTCTTACCACTGAGTTGAGCCTGTTTCACAACAGGTCGAGGTCACTGTTGGTACTCGCATGAGATTGGCAGTGTGCTCAAATAACTCATGTAAGTTGAGATTCTCTCCTGTGCTTCGAGGGTTTTCCCCGGGTACTCCGGTTTCCTCCCTCTAATACTAACCCTTAGGAACTAACAATGGGGCCACAGTAATTGGCTGGCGCTGTTGTGGACTCCCTGCCATTGAGGCGAAGTTGAATAAAAAAAAAAATGTGGCTCAAATTTCTCCCGTTTCCTTCGGTGAATTTTTCTAAAACTTTGTATATTTAATAATATCGGCGTAATAGGGGTAATGTCAATTTTTCTTAAAATTCTATCGAAGGAAAATTTCTGAATATTGATTTTTGACTTTTTTTGAATTACAAAAGAAAACGTATCGATAGAATTTTTTAAAAATGAGGAAATAGAACCATTAAACGTACCAATATTATTTCCTATGCAGAGTTTTAAAAATTTTTACCGAAAGATATTCTTTAAATGACAGGAAGAAGACAAAAAGTATGCTTTATTCTAAGCACGCTGTTGCCATTGTAACGAATTTAGGTAACGCCAAAATATTTCGTCCTTGTATCATACAAGATGAAGAAACAGGAGCCTCTTGAATACAACAGTGCACTATAATACAAAAGGAGGAAGGGGATGTGGGGAAATAGTTTACTGGGAGGAGGGTTACATGGGTGGTAGTGACGGTAGCGTCTATACACGACATACTGAGGGTCTTTAGGATCAAACTACCTGAAAAATTCAACAAGAACTTCGACGTTTCGAGCGAAGGCGCACCTTGGTCTGGACGTTAGCAGACAAAGAACCTTCGCTCGAAACGCCGACGTTCATGTTGATTTTTCAGGTAGTTTGATCCTAAAGACCTACACAATTTGTGAAACTTCATCTACGTTTAGTTTTTGCAACTTGATTGCAAACGTTTGGCCTTTACTAATTCCCATAAGTAAAGTTCATTCCCCCCCTAGGTAATGCTGGTGATTCTTTTTGGTGGACACAAAGGAAAGCATTTCTCCACCGCGGATAGAGATAATGACGAATGGAAAGATGGCAACTGTGCTGCGGAATACTCAAAAGGGGGATGGTGGTACAATACCTGTCAAGACTCCAACCTGAACGGTCAGTATCTGGGAAGTGAACACAGGCAAGATAGAGGAATAATGTGGCGATACTGGAAAAACGACAAGAGATCAATGAAAAAGTCTGAGATGAAAATTCATCCATCTAGCTGATCTGACGGCAAGTAAAGGACTTGGGACCAAAAAAAACCGCAGAATAAAAACCACCTTGCTGTATTTATTTCGATTTTCTTTATGAAATTAGTTGAAAATAAGTGCCTATGCACCATTACCCAAAAATAACTTTTCTTTTGACAATTATTCCAAAAACATTTCCAAATTACCAGCCGATTATTTGGCCTGCTGTTATCGCAAAATAGCTTAAAATTGACCTTTAATCTCATTAGTAAGGACACCTTCTCGAAATCGCGTGATGCATTGTCGCCCATGCGAGTAAAACGATCATTAATTAATAAAACCATTCAAGTTTGTTTCGTGTCAAGATACAATTTGGATGAATTATTTAAACGGAAGCTCTCTAAATTGATGACAATAAATGTTATAAATTAATTATTGATAAATTTCACCAGCTGACATATTTCATTACAGCTAAAGCACGCAAACTACACTGACGAGTGACGAAGAAATTGAATTGGAAATAGATCATTGAAAATTTGTGTTTCTTCAACCCAAACTACATACTACGCAACAGTTCTTTAGAAGTACTCAATTTGCACTTGCCAATTATGATTAATAAATGTCTTGGCAAGAATTTTCAAGGTTGTGGCCTTAAATTGAGAAGAAACAACGATGGTATATCAAGCATAGCTACAGTTTTGCATGCATGGTAGTCAATCGCGCAAACGTAGCAATTATTATTATTTAAAACTTTGTATATCAAGCTAATAAAAGACCGGTATATATATATATATATATATATGACTATGAGTTTGTTGTATTTCATTTAATAAGACAGATGATCTCAATTTTTATCTCAAAATATCACATATGCGCCAAAACCCGAATTCGGGACGAAACGTCCGAAAATGACCACGTCCAGAAACGGAACTTTCGATATATAGATCGTTTTCACGTGACGTCACAAATTGCAAAAATGAAACTTACAAAGCTGGCTGTTAAAACTATGTTATACACACAATTTGGTTTAACAATGTTTGGTTAAGGTTTTAGGAGGCGATGCCTAATACAACGTTAAAAATAATCTAAAGATTTTCGCTAAATTTCTCCCTTTTGGCTGCCAAAATTGTGGTGTACTATCATTCAACGATAGTATGAACGATAGTAGTGCTCAAATGAAGCTGAATTTTAACCCAAATGTTTTTAATCTTTTTAAGGTTGGATTATAGACATCGCTTCTTAACCTTAAATCTTTAAAACCAAATTATTAAACAGCCTTTGAAAATAATGCTGACGTCGGCAATAATATTTTTTTCTAAACTGACTCCGTAACTCAAGGAGAACTAATTGTATCGATATCAATCAACTCAAACATATTGGCGAGCACTCCTAATAATAGCTATCTAGACTGAAGCATGTGAGACAGCCAGCTTTGTAGCTTTCGTAGTTTAGATTTTAGAATTTATCACGCGTTAGATTTTATACTTCTTTTCGCGCTTGTTTTTGAGATTTAATATGTTGTTTCTTATTCTATAACGTATTTGAATTAATACTAAAATACCTTTTAACATTAATTAATGTTGTATTGACCACACAGGATGACATACGCATTTTCAAATCCACAAAACTATAATATACTGCATGCCAATACGGCAAAAGCAAGTATACAAAATAGACACTTACGCGTTTAAAACTCTTTAAAACCCGAAAATCTTGTCTTTCTTCGGTCTTTTGACTGTTTTTTCCTTCTGTTCCACTAAATAATATTCATTTATCTCTCTTTAGAGACTTTTTTGTCTGTTTTATATGCCCCGACTCCCGAGTACAAACAGTTTTCTCTCGGTCTGAACTCGCGCATGCGCATAACGTAGAAAACCGTCCATTGCATAATGGCGGACAACTTTGCATTCCGCTATGTTGTCACATACCCGGGGGTAAATATCCGAGCGGAATTAGTACCCTCGCACGGCGCTTCGCGCCGGCTCCGGGATTAACTAAAACTCTGTAACTCTGGAAAGAATAATCGCACAAACCTATTTTTTTGTGAAATGTTCTTCATAATGATGAATAAAACCTGCTGAAGTATCAGCGCAATAATCTGGATTTTAAAAGTTCATTATGTAACGTGAAACCCCTCTATATGTCAGATGGTCATGGAAATAGACCTCGAGTGCTTACGCAGGAATTCGTAGTGCAGTTTGGGATACTTGTATGAAATTTTTGGTCAATTAAATAATCATTGTTTGAAAATTATGTCACGTAAGCACTTCTAAGGTATATTATCACAAAACTACAAACCACGAAAAATCCTCCGGAATATATTGTATAAAAAGTCATGGAAATAGCATAATTCATTATCATGATGGGTTCTTATATAGATATATTTCGATGAAAATTCAAAATTAAACATTCCTGTTACCTATAGCAATAAGCTATATGCTCGAACCCACATATAGTAGTACGCTAGAACCTTTTTAAAAAGGATGTGAAAGATGATGTTTCACGGAATATCATCCTTCGAATTTACAGATCCAGAACGGATTAATGCGTTAAAAGCTTTTCAAGTCGAGTTTTAAGTTGTCTTATTTTCTAAAAATATTTCTATCCTCATCAAACCGGACGCTTTCGGGGCGCGCAAAATCACTTGACAATATTGACATGTCAATTTCTTGGACGTGAGCTAAGCATGGCGCGAATATATTCTCAAGGATAAAAATACAGGGAATTTTGGTCGAATTTTATTGGTAAAAGAGGGCTAAAAACTCATCAAACGATAGGTAATAAGTTTTGAATTTAGATCCCAGACCATTTACGCGGCCAACAAATCGGCTGAAAAACGTGTGTGATTATATTACTTACTTTTGTAGTTGTCAAAAATCTGTAGAAATATATAATTTTCAAGTTTATGTATCTGCTTCGAAATTCCCGCCAGCTAGGCTGTGCAGCTGCAGTGATTGCTGTAAAGTGATGGATGATTACAAGTGAGCAACTTTTATATATTTCCTGTCCTTTTTCTTGGAAGATGAAAAGCTACGATTAGCAAACTTCAAGCAGTAATAAATTCTCATCCTAAGGAACAATTTTCGTAGGTAATCAAGAAGGAAATTTTCGCACAATTGGAAAGACACAGCAATATTTTCTAATTTCTCAAGGATATGCTGTCCAACGCACGAAAACATTGGCTACAAAAACATCTTCCATTTCCGTGACAAAGTCCAAAGAGGACACAGATGGCGCATGAAAACCACCAAAAGTTGTTTTCTCAGTATCGTAGGCCTTTAAAAAACAAAACAATGTTCTGTTGTCATCTAATGTGTTGGATATTAATTTGTCCTAGCACACTTGACATATATGTCTTTTCAGGCATTTCATCAGTAGGTACCCTGCCACATAACAAGTTGCATTGGCTTCAATAAGACCATCACTGACATTCTTATCTCTATAATCCGTTGGACCAATTTCCAGAGTATTTGGCTGATTGCATGGGCTGACTAGGACAGGTATGTTTGATTTATCATTGAAAAACTGAGCAAGAAGAGTATCCAAGTCCGGATCACAATTTCCTGGTGAAGATTCAAGGAAGGAACTGAAAAATAGCTTACGGAAAGCTCGACTGAATTGAACTGGTGTTTGGTTGTCACTGTTTCCTCCTTTTTGACGAATCGCACCAAAGAAATTTTCTATGGGATCCGTGTTCAATCTTCTGGTGAGTAAAAATTTGAAATCATGCGTTGTTTTTAAGTGCTCCCATATTTGAAGAATAGCATTCAGTGTAACCAACCATCCTTGAAGACACTTAATTCGTCCAGTCACAATGTTGACTCCATCAAGAACCTCCAAGCTGATTATAAATTTAATTGTAGACTTTAATTCAGCGTCGGCCACGGACATATAGAACAAATTGAGGGTTGCTTGAAATCATGCGCCATTCATCCCATTATTGGTGGCAATGATACCCGTCGGAAGCAAGAAAAGCGTCTCATTTTTAAACTTGGCACCATTCAGTCTGATGGTATCAATGAGCGCCTCTCCTTCATCTAGCTCATTCTTTTCTCTTAAATACTTCTTATATACTTTCCTCTATATCCCCTCTTCCCTTCCCTTATACGACATTTATAGCGCTTTGGTAAGTGTAACGCCTGTGCGCAGGCCTTCGACCTATAATCGGGCCGAAGCCTGCACGCAGGCTATACTTTACATATTAATTATATTTTGTTATGATTTGTTATGACTACTTTCTTTTCATTGGTTAATATTTTCTTCACGTGACAGCTTTTATAGCGTTGCTATAAAAGCTGATGTAATGTGTTTATCTGTCTACTAATTTCTCCTGACGAAGGGCTTTAGCTCGAAACGTCGAGATTTTGTTTATATATTTTAGGCACACGCGAAGCAACCCTCAATTTGTTATAAATTTAATTGCTTCCTTTATAAAACTTTGGTGAGAAGTTCCATCACACATAGCACATTTCAACTTCTTTATAGAATGGATAGTGGAGCTGTTGACGCTGTCAAAAATTGATGCAGTCCGTATGGCAAGAGTCTTGTCATTGTTGTAAAAGCTTTCAATGTCCTTCCATGTTGCAATATATGAGCCAAATTTGAAGGAATATTTCATAAGGTTGTTTCTGACACATTTCAATAGATGCGGTGGATCAAACATAACAAAATACGTTTCGTTATTATGAATAAACCAAGGATTGGCAGGTGTTATATTCAAGTATTTGGCCTAATTTTGAAAATTTGACCCCGTATCGGACATCAAAACCACAACTGTTAATCCAGTACCTTTAAGCTTGTCAATGGCCTCTCTCATCAACATATCCGTCTCATCTCTTGGGAATGCTCCATTTACCAATGCATAACCAAGAGGTTGCTTCCATCCTCATGTAATGCTACGAACAAGAAACACAAGATCTGACTGAAGTTGCCACCTTGTTTGTTCTGCTTCCACTCCCATAATCTTCACGACCAACAATATTACCTGCCAAATTTCATAACAACCATTTTTTAGAGAAATTTCATCCATGCACAATGTTACAAGCCTTTCTTGATCACTTATCTGCGACACTTTACTCTTTATAATATTGATAGCTCCCTGTGAAAAACCAGGTATAGTTGGCAGTGTGGATTTTGTTGGAAGTATAAACAGTTTCGTTAGCAGTCCATACGCTTTGCCACATGCATGGTAAATTGAAATTTTGTAAAGATTTCAATTGAAGCGAGTATCTCCTACCTTTCTTTTTTATGCCATGAAGTTTGATTTGTGCCTTGACAAAATTTGCCAGGTTTTTAGGCAGTTTTTCCAATGCTTTTTCCAATGCCTCTGCTGGTTTTTTCTTGCTCGATTTCAACCTCTTGATGGTGGCCAGCAATCGTTTGATCTTTTTATTTTGAGCATCAATAGTTTTCTTCTGCTTTCTTTTTTGGATGACTTTATTGAGAAAACTTTCTCTGTCTGACCACAGAAATCTGTCTTGGAGCCACTGCTATTCTCCTCAACCATTACTGTATTGTCAGCTGTTATTTCTGAAAGATCTAAAAGTTATATGATAAGAACAAACTTAAGTATTATATCACTGTGACTTGCATTTATGAAAAAAAAGGCACTGACGCAGTGTTTAAGTAACCTGCAACATCAATAATCCTTTCTTGTATTTCTTCCAATCCAATTATTTCGGGTATTGCTTCCTCAGTTGTTTTGTCAATAATATTTTATGCATGATCTATACATTGATAAATAGTCACCTTAAGTGTAAAACTAGCCTAAGGTCTTCTAGGCAATCAATATTTTTGAGTCATAGAATTGTTGGCCTCTCCTAAGATCCTAAGTACATGTAGTAATCATCTCTTTTACCCTTATCATTATTTATGGAAGAAAGGTGGGGGGGGATAAGGGGAGTGGGAGTGGGATAGGTATAATTAAATTACTAGAAGGGGGGGGGACTATTATTATTATTATTATTATTATCATTATTATTATTATACTGGGAATAAAATTACATACAATAACTTAGGTTAAATTACTATGCAATTTACAAAATGATGAATATCCTATTACAATAAATTGTTTCTTTAAAAAGTTTAGAATTCCTACATCTGACTATTATTAAAAATATTTACAGCGTATAAAATTGGGCAGTTCTTAAATCTGTTAGTTTTGCTATAAAAATTGTAAAAACACTCCTTGTTGGATCTTGTGTTCCTTCTAGCTACTTGACTTTCATTTTTTTGGCGGGAGGAGATGAGTAAGTTTGTGATCTTCATGGGATAGTTCTTTCACCAAATTAATACAATGAAGATTTCTTCGTTCTTCTAGTGTGGTTAGATTGTATGACTCTAATACTTGTTCGTGGGTCTGTTCAGGAAAGATGATTCTCAGTGCGCGTTTTTGTACTCTCTCCAAGTTCATACGTTGCTTAGCAGTTATTCTACCTGACCATAAAACGTCTCCGTATCCAAACACAGGTCTGATTATAGGCTTAAAAAAGTTAGCAAATCCATAATTCTTCAAAAGTTTAAGAAAATACAACCTATTTCTACCCATTTTAATGATCGACCAAGTATGAGTTTCCCATTTTAAATTATCATCAATATGCAAACCTATTAATTTATATGAACCAACACGATCCACCGCCAGGTCTCCTATCATTAATTTTGGAATCTCAGTTTGCTTCTTTCTGAAATCTATAACCATCTCTTTGCATTTTTTACCGTTAAGAACCATGTCCTGAGATTTTGACCATTCTACCACAGCATTCAACTGATCTTGCAAGTTACCTTTTTGCTCTCCGGAAATATGCAAAGATGTATCAAGAATTTCCGACAAAGTGCTATCATCCATGTAAATAATTACCATATTTCCATCAGCACTGGAAGCTTGCCTGCATATTTCCTCTAACCCATTGATTTTAATAATGAAAGTAAGCGGGCCGATTTCACTCCCTTGAGGTACTCCTCCATTTACATCTCTTTGTTCAGATCTAGTATTTCCGATTTTAGTTCTATGTCTCCTTCCGCTTAAGTAAGACGCAATCCATGGTATGAGAGCTTGACGAACACCCATCCTTTTCATATCTTGTAGAAGTTTATTATGATTTATTAAGTCGATTAATGACTGATTCTATTGACACTAAAGGTAATTGGACGTCGACGTAACACGATAGCCATTCTGCCTCGAGTGGGGGGTATTCTGATGTTAATGCTGAAAAGTGAGTGTTAATTAAATCTACCAGTTCGTTTTCCGTAAGTAGTTGATGAGTTTCAGGATCTGAAAGAGTAAAGCTGGGAGAGGAATTCAAATTACAAAGTGATTTAACATTTTTCCACCACAGTCTTGGGTTACTCGTGTTCACTGGTTTGACTTTAGTTTCATAATAATGCTTCTTAAAATTAAAAATTTTCAAGAAAATGTGGGGTTGCAATTAAATTTGAAGGAATTTGCTTAAGCCTGGTTTCCATTTGGTGTAAATGTTGCGATTAAGTCATCGTCACTGATGTGAAATAATCTGGATCTATCTTGCATTTGGTGTGCTGTATGCAATGTTGGAAACTTGTATGTTATGTTAACATAAAATATTTTGATATTTTTCACATACCCTTATCTCTTGTGTCCCCATGTAGTTTTTTTCTTTTCTCTATGTATAGAATATTAATTCCTTTAGCCAGTTTACATAAGTGTTAAATAATAAGCGGTAATCGTTATGCATTATAGAACAATAATTTGTTTCCAATTCACTACCAGGGGAACAGTAAGTGGAAGAACAACTAGACAATCAGATAAACTAAACATTCCACTTTTTACAAGTACAACTGGTCAGAAATCATTCCAATATCGCATAGCAAAACTTTGGAACGATTTACCCTTAAATCTTAGATTATGCGATACTATTCGTAGTTTTAAAATTAGCTTGAGAAAAGACTTAATTAAGGGAGTTTTTAAATATGAAATATATAAGGTATATATGAGTCGGTTGAGGTCCAAGAACAAAACGAGCACCACCTCCCTCCTGGATTTCCAATACGCCGACGATAACAGCGTGGCATCCCACACAGAGGACGGACTTCAGCTGTTCCTCGAAATCTTCGACGAAGCCTACACTAAGCTTGGTCATCATATCAACTTGAATAAAACCCAAATCTTGTACCAACCATTTCCCCATCTGAGAGCCTGGAAAACGTGAGCCTCTTTCCATACCTGGGCAACCATGTGTCATCAAATGACAACATCGATGATGAGATACAACACCGCTTCAAATGTGCAGGAATTGCCTTCGGCCGACTTCGCACTCGCATATTCCAAAATAAAGACCTCCGCAACGAAACAAAAATCCTCGTGTACACACCGTTGTAATTCCAACCCTTCTGTACGGATCCGAGACCTGGACAACGTACCGCCGCCAGCTAAAGACCCTTGAGCAATTCCATCAACGCTACCTGAGGAGCATCCTCCGAATCGGGCAGGATTGCAGCACCAACATTAGCGTCCTGGCAGAAGCGAAACAAGGATGGATGACAGCCGACTCCCCAAAGAAGTTTTCTACTCCCAACTGAGCAAAGGAAAGCGGACCAGGAAAGGACAGAAAAAGCGCAACAAAGATCTTCTAAAATCAAACCTGAAGAGCTGCAACATCGGCTGAGAGACCTGGGAAGAACAAACCAAATACCGTGCTAACTAGAGAGCGCTGATGCATACAGGAACGGAAAGTTTCGAGAAGATGCGGACGAACAGCATTGAGGAGAAGAGGAGAAATCGGAAGGAGCGACAAAGAGACCTCGACCGTCCAAACTTCCCACATACGACCACTTTTAAAATATGTCAGAAGCAGTGCGCAACAAGACTGGGACTCTTCAGCCATCTCAGGGTACACCTGACTACCAAAACTAGGAAATCGTCATCTTCGAATTATGAGAGATATAGCCACAACGACTAGCCGGCGTGGCTCGTAGCTCTTTATAAAGTAGAGTAGATACTTAAACAATACATGTCACTTATATTCAAAAGCATAGATAAAGGGACCTAGATTGTTGACTCATACGTAGAGGAAGCGTCACCAGTGGGCGTGACATGTACTCTAATATAGGAGATATTAGGGTAAGGACTTCAACTTGCATGGATATTTGGGATCCGTACCTATGCGTTAGGGTTCGTTAAGGTTAGGGTTAGGCTTATGGATAGGGGTAGGTTTAGGGTCAGGTTCATACGGATCCAAAATATCCGTGCATGATGAAGTCCTACCCGGCATTAGGAGATATAGATTGCTGACCGTAATATAATCCTATAACGCAGGCGCACGCCAGCATGAGTAATCCAAGATTGCTGCTCAACCGGGCCAAAAGCATCATCTGCAGTCAATAGGGGCTGTGCAGTCGATAGTTTTCGCATTTTACCTCGTTCCACCGGTTCGGATCAAACGGATCATATTTTATTGGGAAGAACTAGTTTTTGCGAAGGTTTTAAATGCAAATTAAACAGTTTTTGTTGAATTAATAGTAAAAATATCTATCACTATAATTTATAAATATTGTGGGAAATGATCACTTAGTCGGTTTGAGTAATTTGTTGTCGAACAATGAAGGTTTCGTCAGCGTTGGCTTCTTGGATGGTGTTTCCAGGTAGAACATTCTTGGAGTAAACATTCCCAAAAGGATAGAATCATATTTTGACATACAAATCTATTTTTCGCTTGCTTTACTTGGTCGTACATATAGACAATTATGGGCGTGCTGCTACAATCACACGAGTGTTGCTTCAGAAGCCCTAGGGCTAGGATTTCAAGCGTATATGGTCCGTAAATTCGGGAAATCATTTTCGTTTAGCCATATAGTATTATTGAAATATTCCGAAGTGTTCAATTGAAGATATATGATAGTTACTGTATCAACCCGTTTTAAATTGCATGCATGCACGTAATGAAGTATAATTTGCTTTGTGAACATGGTCGATGAATTTGGAAATTTTCGAAATGTATACTGTTCATTAAACAATTAGTGAGACATTTGGGATTGATACATTATTCATTTTGGAAGTGATTTATTGAGAATGACATTTCTGCAGTTTCAATCGATGTTCTATATATCGCACTATTTTAATTCTATTGACGCATCTGTTTGATTAGTATTAGTAGCGACAGTAAGCGCCCATTCAAATTAGCAGTGCTGCAATGGCCAACTGACAAACTTACCCAGGCAAAAGTCTGCCTGGAAGGTTGGGAAAACCCAAAATCCTAGCCAGAGAAAGGTTGAAAACGTTTTGTAACACTGCGCGAAAAAGATGGACATTCCAAGCCTTTTGGATTTAAATGTTCATAGAAGAGTCGAAGGGAATTCAGAGATTAATCTTAATCGCAAACCCATGCACACAGAAAACTATTTAAAGGAAAATTGGTACCATTAAAATACTTCAATATATAAATTTAGAATTTGTTGCAACAACAGTTAATTAAATGGAGTCAACTCACAGCTGTTGCTCTGTAATTATATATAAAAAATTGATATAATACCTTGTCCTTGAACTTGCCTTATAATATTGTCTTTCTTTAATGTTCTGGAATAATCCCAATCAATATGAGCCGAATACTGAAGAGATAACATCCAGATATTTTCTTTGTCGCAAGCCGAAGTGAAAATTTTTACAAAAATTTGCTCGTTAAATTGGTGAAACGTTTTGGATACAGTAGATTGAAATGTTATGTAATGTAGGATGTCGAGCATGCAAAGATCTTTAGCTTCTATATCGGTTTCCATTTCGTCAGGGGCTTTGGAAGTGATTAATTAATTTATTGATAATGTCATTTCCGCGGTTTCTAGCAATCAAATCGATGTTCTTTTGTACTATTTGAATTCAATTGAGCCGTCTGTTCGATTCATATAATATAGAAAAGTCGAAGGAATTTGGAAACTGATCTTAATTGCAAACCCACGCACACAGACAAATATTTGTCCTATGACTCATATCACCCAAAAGACAAAAAATCCTGGCTTCATAGGGCTGAATACTTAGTACCATCTTAAGCTGTAGATAGTTCCGTATAGTTCGTCGTCTTGACGGATGATCCATAACTCCTTAACCTAAACTCTTGTGAACTCAAACTTCGAGTCAAACAAAGAAAATCTATATAGATTGTTTTGTTTTGACTCGAATTATATTCTAATTTATAATTATTAAGCTGTCGGCTTGATCAATCTATATAGGTGCTATTATCAATAATAAACTTTGTTCGTTTTCGTCGTCGAAACTCGAAACGGCGAAGTTATATTTATCTCTTTCAGGCATTACGGCCAAGTATACGGCAGTTTATTGTTTTATACGCCGGAAAAGACTGGCGATATAAATCCGCATATTAAATGTCACCAAATAGCGTCAAGCATGCACATTGCAATAACTTTCGTGGATTGTATTTAAATTGTGGTTGTTCATGAATAACAATATGGTCATGGAAATTATCACCGCAAAAGGAAAAATCCTCCGGAACATATTGTAGGAAACGCCGTCATGGAAACATCTGCATTAATTCATTAAAATGATATAGGTTCTTAATAGAAAAACTTCGATAAAAATTCAAACTTAAATATTCCTCTTTCCTATAGGAAGAAACTATAACCCATTGTAGTACGCCAGAACCTTTTTAAGAAGGCTCTGAATACGAGATTCACAGTATTCAGGAGTAAGCACAGAGACATTTAAAATTACTGAAATCTAAAATGGCGCTACCCACGAAACCGTAAATCAGGACGGGCTATTTCAACCCACTCTAAATTATTTTTTGTCTATAGGTGAAAGAGAAAAAAAGTACAACTATAGTTTACAAGGGGTATTTAATAGAAGTAAAACAGGCAAAAACGCTTAAATGTCATATACATTGACTCTATATCTATAAAATAAAAGCATACTAATTACATCACGAATTATATTAAAATTGTTAAAAGTTAGTTTAAATCGACATACTGCGTTTTGATTTCTAAGATAATGGATAAACATAACTGCCAACCCAACCCCCTTATAGAATTTATCGCTATGCAGGAAAAATTCTAGACTGTCTATAGTAAAACAATGTCATAATTATACATCTTAAAGGGAAAGTGCAGAGCATTTACATGCGTTTTTATTCTATGATAAACTTAAGCTAACAAAGAATCAATTAAAATTCGCATCGTTATCAATGTTATATAAATTGTAATGTTTACTAATACTGACCATGCAAGTAGTCTTCATGTATTAAAATTTGTTGGAAACAAAACATGAAAATGTTCAAATGTCATATGTTTCAAAAAGCATCATCAACATCCCAAAATATACCACGACGAACTTTGTAGCAATATCAATACGAGCTGAGGATGTCGGTGTAGTACTCGTAGCATCATTAGGAAGCTGAGTGGTAGGAGATTGAGTTGTACGAAGCTGGGTGGTGGGAGGTTGAGTTGTAGGTATTTCATTTGTTCCCTCCGTACAGTTCAAAGGATTACATTCATTGCCTTTAATTGTGAACGAAGCCGAGTTGGTCTCGGAAGTTACCGAAACATAGATTTGCCGTGTGAGGTCTTCGTCGGTTGATCGTTTAACCCTGATAGCTGGTACACGTATGATGGCTGAAATGACAATGACTTTGTTTTTTTGCCATGAAATGTCGAAGGAAATGTCATAGTCGTACTTATAAGGATGAGGATTAGTGCGAGAGACATAAACCAATGTGCTACCAGATAAGTCGATTATATTTATCACCAGGTAGCACATTGGTATCATAAACCAATGTGCTACCAGATAAGTCGATTATATTTATCACCAGGTTTGAAGATGCGTTTATTTTGTAACTGAAATACAGATACGAGTCTTGTGGTACACTTGTTATTATGGTATTGTTTAGTGACACAGAGCGAGGTTCATAACACGTTGACGACGTTATCGTGGCAATGAATTTCTCAAGCTCGGAAAAAGTAGACAGGGTATAAACATGCGAGTCCGAAGAAGCGACCTCTTTAAGTTGTGCAAGGTTATACCCGCCGATTCCAATCGCATAAACAACGATGTTTTCATCTCTCACATTCTTTGCTGGAATTGAAACACTGTCCTGCGACTGGCCGTCTGTTAAGACTATCAATATACGAGGTAAGCCATCTACGTCAGGGCGTAGACCTCGTTCCTCCGTGAATTGGTCCAGTAGTGTTTGCCTTAGAGCTGAACCAAGTCTGGTACTTCCACCGCCGTACGAAACGCGACTAATTGCGGAAAGGTAGCCAGACTGATTTGTGTAGCTTGATAAATAGAAATGTGGTGTATAGCCCGAACTGAATGTAGACAAACCGAATCTAGTTCCATCTGTTCCGCGTAGTTTATCATCGGGAAATGCTTTTGTCATGTTCTTTACAAAATCAAGGCTTTCTTGAAAGTTTATAAGGGAAACACTTCCAGATTCATCCAGCAGGAAAACAACGTCCACAGAGCGATTGCATTTCGCAAGAGTTGCTTCAATTATGTCCGCTTCGTTGTTTCGTCTGATCAAATTTCCTCTAGCTTGCTTACTCGGATTCGTGTAATAGTTTCTCAGTTCCGTTATCGCACCGTTCCAGTCGTTTTTCGTCACAAAACTCCAGAACTTTGGATAAGCTTGAGGATAACCAGACTGATACCAAACGCTGACGATGGCTGTGCGAATTCCGCGAGGAATTGACACAAACGGCAGCGCATTCTCATCTTTTCCGCTGTCGTATTTTTTTGAAACTTTACTAACCACATCGTCTGTAACGGCATCTGTCAAATTGTTTGCCTCATCTAGCGTTAGTTCCAAAGGACGTTCAATTGCAGCACAAGCAGCGAGATTTCGTTTCAAACCAAAGTAAGGGTCAAGTTTGTCAACAAGTGAGTTTGACAATGAAGTAAAAGATGCCCTTGACTTGCTTCCAAAGTCAACACCCGCACCAATCGTAACGCCACTCTGTCCAAGAACTTCGCCAGATGTTTTATTGATCGGGACATATCCGCACAAGGTAAAACCTTCATGACAAGTGAGAAACTTCTGGTAAATCATTGGCACAGATGTTTCGCTGCCTTCAGGTATTCCAGTCTTCCAAGAAACTGGGCAGTCCTGTTGCTCAACATTGCAACTAGTTGGAACACGAAGTTTACCATTGTAATCTGATGGTCGATAACCATTTTTACAGTTGTGTGGTTCAGCACTAACCGTGCATAGCAAAAAGGCAAGAAAGAACAAAAACATAATAGTATAATATCATGGCACCTTCAGCTAAGCAAGTCACAAACCGTATGAATATTATTCTACGCAAATAGAACGGTATATAGTATACAATCAGCATTTAATTAAATTCGAATTGAACAATATATACAGGTTTCTTTGAATAGACATTGCAGGCCATTGCATGACTGCATTTACACAAACAGGATGTATTTTGTCAGACGGGTGCACATGCAAATAGCGGTAATGTGACTGCGTTTGCACAAACAGCGGGTGTATTATTCGCAGCTGCACAAACAGCGGGTGTATTACACCCGAAACAGCGTCAGAATGTAAGTAATTAAAAGAGTTAACTGAACTACTTGAACTTAAGTTGAATTGGGCATCGAAAGATCTTATAGATATGTATGACAGTCCAAAACTGAAATTGTTCAGAATATCCCCTGCACAAACTTTACTAACCTTGCACGAATTTCAACAGGAGTTAGTAATGGCATGTACTTTTAGTGGCACCATTTATCACTGTAAAATGAAATTTACTTAGTCAATAATGTTTTACATATGTATCAAATGACGAATGGCATTATCTTGAACATATTATACAACAAAATGCCAACGTACTAATTACGAATGCATGTAATATAATTTGATTGGCAGAGCGGAATCATTATGGTACTTATATACCTATAACCAAGCGAATCATGAGAACCTGCATGAAATCAATTGTAATCAATCATTTTCATAATATCATTAAGCTATGAAACATCATGAAATATTTGATGTTTATTTCTAAGCAAGTCAAAATTCATTTATTAATTTCATTGTTCCAGCGTTCCATGGAAAGCATCTGTGGAGGTTAAATTAACGTAATTAACCTTGGAATAATCATGTGTTAAGTTACCGTATGACAGATGTTTAGTAAGCTTTATTGCAATAAGCCAAAAGCTAGGGCCAAATATAGAATACGTATATGTTAACCGAGTGATAATTTGCCGAGAAAACATTGCAGAAAAAATATATCTATTTAACTTAGCGAATAATGGTAACGTGCATGGCATGCAGTCAAGATTTGTTGAAAGATAAGAATGAAGCAAACTGCCTTCTCAACTTTCAAACCGTAAAAAGAGTTAAGATGTTATAATTTTAAGTTGCAAGCCCTTTTCATTTTAAACTTTAAGAGATGTATGAGAAATATGTATTTGCTCCAACATTCCATAAAAAAGCATTTAGGTATAGAATTGAATTAACTTTGGTAATCATGATGTGCATGTTATAGAGGAAAATATCAGAAAAACGTGATTTTTAGTTCGCAAATTTATTTCATCGCCCCCCTCCCCACACCCCACAATTCCAAAATTTCTTATTTCCTTCTTCTTGATGGCCCATTCCCATTGAAAAATTCTTGAACAATGTTGAGTGCTCATTTACAGAGTGAATAATTTATAATTATAACTGTATGAAAGTTACAACCCACTCGCAATCAGTTGCATGTCACTTCGAGCATGTTTGCGTATGAAATTTTGATCAACAATTTAGTCAGATTCCGAACATAATTAGCCTACCTTTAACCTTGCCACAAATAAATATAGTTATAACCATTACATACATAAAGTTTTCAATAATTATATACTTTACAACATATATATATATATAAAAATTATAAATATTGCGATTATAACAAAAAAACATGTTTCTTATAGTCTTACCTAGAGACAAACTATTAATTCAACACATTTAGAAACCGTTTATTGCAATAAAATTAAGATTTATTAAATGGCGTCAACTCACAGCTGTTGGTCTATATAAGAAATAGATACAGCACAATTAATTATCCTTGTTTTCTATGATGTCTTTGTTTAATGTAGACATAACATTCCAGATATTTTGTTTGGCGCGAGCCGAAGTGACAGTTTAATCTCTCTTTTTCGTGAAGCCAAATGATATATTGAAAAGTGTCATGGCATTTATAGCTATGAAAGTTAGGAATAAATTGCAGAATGCGTGCACCTAATTAACCAATAGGCTTTTCCACCATACTCGTTCAATTTGGTAATTTCGAAATGCAAACTGTTCGGATTAAGAATTAGTGAAACGTTTTGGATACAGTGGTAAGTAGATTGAAAATTGAAATGTTATGTGATTGGCAATCACTATACAGAATGCTTGTTTCCTTTTTACTATATTAGCAATAAATTGCTACCGGAAATTGAAGAAGTAATGAAGGATGTCGAACAAAGAGCCTTGGCCTCTTTACCGCGGTTTCCCTTTCCTTTTCGCGACTTATTGACTTATTGACATTTCTGCGGTTTCTAACAATCAAATCGATGTTCAATTGAACCATTTTAATTCTATTGAGCCGTCTGTTAGATTCACATTGTGAAAAAGAAGAGAATTTCGAAAAAGATAGGATTTTGGCCTTTTGGATTAAATGTTCATTGAAGAGCCGAAGGAATTTTTTTCGCCCTACTCTCGTCACATAATCGATTAACAGCAAGCCAAAGTGGAAAAAACAGTGGCATTCCACTGAGACCAGGGACGCCGGAGCGATGGTAGGGCAGGGGGGGCAATGCGAACGTAAGGGCAGTCGAAAATTTTTTTCGCTGCCACGCCCTTTAATTCGATGGGATTTTGATGATTTTCAAATTTCAATTCATTTAATTGTTATTTCTATGTACAAATATAGATCTAAAGAAGTATGGAACGAAAACAATAGCTTTCATTATGCACTGATCGTCTAATTTACAGCTGTATTCTCTCTTCTTTGCCAGTATTATTATTGAAATCGAAAAGGCACCTCTGCCCCTCCTGCCCCCCTTGGCAAAGGGCAACGGGGGCTGTCGCCCCCCTTGCCCCCCCAGTTCCGGCGTCCCTGACTGAGACAACGTTAATAAAGTCAACTGACATCATTCTAAAAGCAATTAATCAAAAGACACTAACTGCTGTCGTTCTTATAGATATGTCTAAAGCCCAGCGCATTTGACAGTCTAGATCATGGTATCTTGATTAGCAAACTTAAAGTGCCTATGCAACGAAATTTTTGCCTCATTTTTTATTGTTTTGTTAAAAATTACAGCTCCAATGATGAAGAATGGCGTTTACAGTTTATTCATATCTCATCTCATTCCCAAGTTATCGCACTTTGTATATTCTGATTTGTGACGTCACTAGTTAACAAGAAAATCTGATATCTTAGTGATGATTTAATAAAATTCAATGAAACTTGGCACACTCAGTGGGTGCACCCACGTGAGTATTGTGGAGTGGTCATGTGGTTGTCATGGCAACACACTAGTCCCCAGTCTCTTCACTTCCTTTTTCCAAATTTCCTCCTCTAAACTTCGTGCAGAGGACGTTTACTTATTTCATGGGTTTAAACTTGTCACAACACCTGTACGTACTATAGTAATAAGCGCAAATTGCAGAAATTGGTTTTGATTTCGTTGGAGACAGATCATATAGCAAATGCACGAAAACTCGAGAAGGGACTAGTGCATTGCCGTGACAACCATAGAAACAACCCAAAATGGTCACAAAGGTGCACCAACTAAGTGTGCCAAGTTTCATTGAATTCTACTAAATCATCACCAAGATATCAGACTTTCTTGTTATTGCCACTATCTCAAACACCACCAGTGATGTCACAAATCAAAATATACAAAGTGCGATAACTTGGGAATGACATGAGATATGAATAAACTGTAAACGTCATTCTTCATCATTCGAGGTGTACTTTTTAACAAAACAATAAAAAATCAGGCAAAAATTTCGTTGCATAGGCACTTTAAAGATGTCGGGGGGTGCCAACCGAAGCGCGAAAATGGTTTACAAGTTATTTAACCAATCGATCCCAAACAGTACGTATCAACTCTATACTTTCCAATGCCCTAATGGGGTACAACAGGAAATATATTTGGTCCCTTGCTATTCAGAATATACATAAACGATATACCTTCAAAACTTCATCAATGTCCAGCCGAATGTCACGCCGATTACACAAAAATGTACAAGTGCTTCCCAGTTAGGGATTGTGATTTAGCTATGAGCCTTATAAATGAAGATCTCGAAAGAATTCGCAACTGGTGTTTCCAAAATTATTAGTTGCTGGTGGTCGTAGCAACTATAGGTTTCGACTCGCATTTTTTTCCAACACTCGAAATTTGCGACATTGAGCCATTTTATGACCAGCGGCTAACTGTTTTAAATTCAAAATGGAACTAAGCGTTCACAGTCACTTATTAGACAGATTTAGATCGAGGACGCGGACGTCAAAGACGACGTGAAAGTGGTGTGTTGTGCCCATGTATGGATATGCCACGCCATTTTTACGCCATTTTCACGTCGTCTTTGACGTCCGCTCCTCGATCTAAATCTGTCTACTCTCTCCCAAAAATTGGTTAATGTTCGAAAGTTCACTTTTGATGACGCTTATCAATCTTACTGTTGCAAATATACTCAGAGCAAACCTCTCAATGGCGACTACGGTCGAAATTACGCAACCTCCAGTTGCGTAAAATGACAAGAAAAGGGATCAAATTTCCCCCTGAGACACGCAATTACTAAATATATAAATACCTAGTACGCTGAACAGTAATACCGCAGCCCCTGGCACTATAGCTTGAAAGAAAGCCCTGTCTTTCAGCTTCAATTTGATACCTTTCAAGGCGAATAATATGAACGTGAAATTGATTTTTTGTCACAGCATTGAATGTTGATCTTCCCTCTCAATGTTCTCGTCTCGTTAAGTCTAAAACATCGCTTTTTCATGAACAAAATGGACCTGTCAAATAACGTATATTATAAGAAATGGAAGCGCCTTTGTGTGGTGTATTACTCAAACTTCGCAGTGTAAACGGCACAAATGGAAAAGCAATGCTGAGTAACTTGCTTGAGGCCCTTCAATATCATGAAATACGGGATTTTCGTCAAACTTTCATAGGTTAGTAAAGCAATCGTATACATAAAGTTCTCTTTCGGTTATGACACATAATTTTATCCAAACGAAACCTCAAATATAGCCCTTTTGGGTTTGTAATACTATGGATCAACGGCACAAATTGGAAATATTTTGTAGGTAGTCTTCTATTGAACTTTTTGTGAACTATTACTAATAATCTTATACTGTTGTCAGACGCCATATTTTGCTGTTCGTGCGCATGCGCAATATCGCGTGTCGCGAATTTCTGGCCATGAGTAGTGAGTGACATCAAATTTATAAACATACATATGGTGTCACTGTAAAGGTTTTCTGCAAGCGGATTTTTCTTATTGTTGTTTAAAGATTTCTCCTGAAATTTTGCCGTGGGGATTTTTGATTTATTGCGTTGTTGCGAAGATATGGGCCTTTAAACTTTGCCTACGCAAGCTCGGAATATCACCCTTCGAATTTCCAGATCCAGAACGGATTAATGCGTTAATTTTTAAGTTGTCTTATTTTCTAAAAATATTGCTATCCTCATCAAACCAGACGCTTTCGGGGCGCGCAAAATCACTTGACAATATTGACATGTGAATTTCTTGCTGAGCTAAGCATGGCGCGAATATATTGATACTGATACTGATACTTTAATGATATGCTCCCAAGTGGGCTCTTCAGCATAAAATTACAACAATTTAAATATTAATATAACAGCTAATTTAAAATGTTATGTTAAGATAATTTAAACTATATATCTATAGGACTTTCTAAATTGTCAATTTATGATAAAAGGATAAAAATTATGGATTCGAATAAAACGTATCTAGAATATGTGATTTAAGTTTCTTCTTAAGGAATTTTGGGAATTTTGGTCGAATTTTATTGGTAAAAGAGGGCTAAAAACTCATCAAACGATAGGTAATAAGTTTTGACTTTAGATCCCAGACCATTTACGCGGCAAAAAAATCCGCTGCCAGTAAACGACAGCCAGTTACACTATAGAATTATATTACAGAATAAGGGTTTCGAGAATAAAAATCGCCTTTTTTCCTTCAACCACGGGATTGATACTCTTCGAAGCGACATATTATATAGAAAAAACGTGTGTGATTACATTACTTACTTTTGTAGTTGTCAAAAATCTGTAGAAATATAGAATTTTCAAGTTTATGTATCTGCTTCGAAATTCCAACGAGCTAGGCTGTGCCGCTACAGTGATTGCTGTGATTGTTGACCTTCCTGTTGGATATTTACGATTTAAATTTGTAAAGTTTATGGTTTTGATTGAATATTGATGATTACAAGTGAGCAACTTATATATTTCCTGTCCTTTTTCTTGGAAGATGAAAAGTTACGATTAGCAAATATATAATAAACTCTCATCCTAAGGAACAATTTTCGTAGGTAATCAAGAGGGAAATTTTCGCACATTTGGAAAGACACAGCAACTTTTTCTAATTTCTCAAGGATATGCTTTCTAACGCACGAACTCTTTGTGAACACTGAAAAATTGGCTACAAAAACATCTTCCACTTCCGTGACAAAGTCCAAAAAGGACACAGATGGCGCATGCAAACCACCAAAGGTTGATTTATCAGTATCGTAGGCCTTTAAAAAACAAAACAATTTTCTGTTGTCATCTAATTGTCCTTGCACACCTGACATATATGTTTTTTCAGGCATTTCATCAGTAGGTACCCTGCCACATAACAAGTTGCATTGGCTTCAATAAAACCATCACTGGCATTCTTATCTCTATAATCCGTTGGACCAATGTCCAGAGTATTTGGCTGATTGCATGGGCTGACTAGGACAGGCATGTTTGATTTATCATTGGAAAACTGAGCAAGAAGAGTATCCAAGTCCTGATCACAATTTCCTGGTGAAGATTCAAGGAAGGAACTGAAAAATAGCTTACGGAAAGCTCGAATGAATTGAACTGGTGTTTGATTGTCGCTATTTCCTCCTTTTTGACGAATCGCACCAAAGAAATTTTCTATGGGATCCGTGTTCAATCTTCTGGTGAGTAAAAATTTGAAATCATGCGTTGTTTTTAAGTGCTCCTTATTTGAAGAATAGCATTCAGTGTAACCAACCATCCTTGAAGACACTTAATTCGTCCAGTCACAATGTTGACTCCATCAAGAACCTCCAAGCTGATTATAAATTTAATTGCTTCCTTTATAAAACTTTGGTGAGAAGTTCCATCACTCATAGCACATTTCAACTTCTTTATAGAATGGATAGTGGAGCTGTTGACGCTGTCAAAGATTGATGCAGTCCGTATGACAAGAGTCTTGCCATTGTTGTAAAAGCTTTCAATGTCCTTCCATGTTGCAATATATGAGCCAAATTTGAAGGAATATTTCATAAGGTTGTTTCTGACACATTTCAATAGATGCGGTGGATCAAACATAACAAAATACGTTTCGTTATTATGAATAAACCAAGGATTGGCAGGTGTTATATTCAAGTATTTGGCCTAACTTTGAAAATTTGACCCCGTATCGGACATCAAAACCACAACTGTTAATCCAGTACCTTTAAGCTTGTCGATGGCCTCTCTCATCAACATATCCGTCTCATCTCTTGGGAATGCTCCATTTACCAATGTATAACCAAGAGGTTGCTTCCATCCTCCTGTAATGCTACGAACAAGAAACACAATATCTGACTGAAGTTGCCACCTTGTTTGTTCTGCTTCCACTCCCATAATCTTCAAGACCAACAATCTTATCTGCCGAAATGTCATAATACAACCAATTTTTAGAGATATTTCATCCATGCACAATGTTACAAGCCTTTCTTGTTCACTTATCTGCGACACTTTACTCTTTATAATATTGATAGCTCCCTGTGAAAAACCTGGTACAGTTGGCATTTTTGATATGTATCGACGCAGTGAGGATTTTGTTGGAAGTATAAACAGTTTCGTTAGCAGTCCATACGCTTTGCCACATGCATGGTAAATTGAAATTGCTAAAGATTTCAATTGAAGCGAGCATTTTCTACCTTTCTTTTTTATGCCATGAAGTTTGATTTGTGCCTTGACAAAATTTGCCAGGTTTTTAGGCAGTTTTTCCAGGAAAGATGATTCTCAGTGCGCGTTTTTGTACTCTCTCCAAGTTCATACGTTGCTTAGCAGTTATTCTACCTGACCATAAAACGTCTCCGTATCCAAGCACAGGTCTGATTACAGACTTAAAAAAGTTAGCAAATCCATAATTCTTCAAAAGTTTAAGAAAATACAACCTCTTTCTACCCTTTTTAATGATCGACCAAGTATGAGTTTCCCATTTTAAATTATCATCAATATGCAAACCTATTAATTTATATGAACACGATCCACCGCCAGGTCTCCTATCATTAATTTTGGAATCTCAGTTTGCTTCTTTCTGAAATATATAACCATCTCTTTGCATTTTTTACCGTAAAGAACCATGTCCTGAGATTTTGACCATTCTACCACAGCATTCAACTGATCTTGCAAGTTACCTTTTTGCTCTCCGGAAATATGCAAAGATGTATCAAGAATTTCCGACAAAGTGCTATCATCCATGTAAATAATTACCATATTTCCACTAGCACTGGAAGCTTGCCTGCATATTTCCTCTAACCCATTGATTTTAATAATGAAAGCAAGCGGGCCGATTTCACTCCCTTGAGGTACTCCTCCATTTACATCTCTTTGTTCAGATCTAGTATTTCCGATTTTAGTTCTATGTCTCCTTCCGCTTAAGTAAGACGCAATCCATGGTATGAGAGCTTGACGAACACCCATCCTTTTCATATCTTGTAGAAGTTTATTATGATTTATTAAGTCGATTAATGACTGATTCTATTGACACTAAAGGTAATTGGACGTCGACGTCTCAGGATCTGAAAGAGTAAAGCTGGGAGAGGAATTCAAATTACAAAGTGATTTAACATTTTTCCATCACAGTCTTGGGTTACTCGTGTTCACTGGTTTGACTTTAGTTTCATGATAATGCTTCTTAAAATTAAAAATTTTCAAGAAAATGTGGGGTTGCAATTAAATTTGAAGGAATTTGCTTAAGCCTGGTTTCCATTTGGTGTAAATATTGCGATTAAGTCATGGTCACTAATGTGAAATAATCTGGATCTATCTTGCATTTTGTGTGCTGTATGCAATGTTGGAAACTTGTATGTTATGTTAACATAAAATATTTTGATATTTTTCACATACCCTTATCTCTTGTGTCCCCATGTAGTTTTTTTCTTTTCTCTATGTATAGAATATTAATTCCTTTAGCCAGTTTACATAAGTGTTAAATAATAAGCGGTAATCATTATGCATTATAGAACAATAATTTGTTTCCAATTCACTACCAGGGGAACAGTAAGTGGAAGAACAACTAGACAATCAGATCAGCTAAACATTCCACTTTTTACAAGTACAACTGGTCAGAAATCATTCCAATATCGCATAGAAAAACTTTGGAACGATTTACCCTTAAATCTTAGATTATGCGATACTATTCGTAGTTTTAAAATTAGCTTGAGAAAAGACTTAATTAAGGGAGTTTCGGAAATATGAAATATATAAGGTATATATGAGTCGGTTGAGGTCCAAAAACAAAACGAGCACCACCTCCCTCCTGGACTTCCAATACGCCGACGATAACAGCGTCGCATCCCACACAGAGGACGGACTTCAGCTGTTCCTCGAAATCTTCGTCGAAGCTTACACTAAGCTTGGTCATCATATCAACTTGAATAAAACCCAAATCTTGTACCAACCATTTCCTCTCGAGACCCATCTGAGAGCCCTACTATGACATGTCCTGGAAAACGTGAGTCACTTTCCATACCTGGGCAACCATGTGTCATCAAATGACAACATCGATGATGAGATACAACACCGCCTCAAATGTGCAGGAATTGCTTTCGGCCGACTTCGCACTCGCATATTCCAAAATAGAGACCTCCGCAACGAAACGAAAATCCTCGTGTACACACCGTTGTCATTCCAACCCTTCTGTACGGATCCGAGACCTGGACAACGTACCGCCGCCAGCTAAAGACCCTAGAGCAATTCCATCAACGCTACCTGAGGAGCATCCTCCGAATCGGGCAGGATTGCAGCACCAACATTAGCGTCCTGGCCGAAGCGAAACAACAATACGCGACAATAATCGACCGCCCAAACTTCCCACTACGACCAGTCGACCACTTTCAACATATGTCAGAAGCAGTGCGCAACAAGACTGGGACTCTTCAGCCATCTCAGGGTACACCTGACTACCAAAACTAGGAAATCATCATCTTCGAATCATGAGAGATATAGCCACAACGACTAGCCGGCGTGGCTCGTGGCTCTTTATAAAGTAGAGTAGATACTTAAACAACACATGTCACTTATATTCAAAAGCATAGATAAAGGGACCTAGATTGTTGACTCATACGTAGAGGAAGCGTCACCAGTGGGCGTGACATGTACTCTAATATAGGAGATATTAGGGTAAGTACTTCAACTTGCATGGATATTTGGGATCCGTACCTATGCGTTAGGGTTCGTTAAGGTTAGGGTTAGGCTTATGGATAGGGGTAGGTTTAGGGTCAGGTTCATACGGATCCAAAATATCCGTGCATGATGAACTCCTACCCGGCATTAGGAGATATAGATTGCTGACCGTAATATAATCCTATAACGCAGGTGCACGCCAGCATAAGTAATCCAAGATTGCTGCTCAACCGGGCCAAAAGCATAATCTGCAGTCAATAGGGGCTGTGCAGTCGATAGTTTTCGCATTTTACCTCGTTCCACCGGTTCGGATCAAACGGATCATATTTTATTGGGAAGAACTAGTTTTTGCGAAGGTTTTAAATGCAAATTAGGGGCTGTTTATATGGAAGTCGGGCTGGCTCGCTGACCGGGCCAGCCCGCTTAGCGAGATCTCGCCGTGTAATTGATTTTATAGTAAAAACTACTGTGCGTTTATATGGACAAGCGGGCTGGCCCGGTTCCCGAGATCTCGCTTGAAAAAGGCGAGATCTCGCTTACCGGGATGAAAATTTCCCCATATAAACACTCGCTAACCGGGCCAGCCCGGTTGCCGGGATGAAAGTTGAAAGAGACACCGTCGCCAATTTGTCTGCGAGCTATTTTTAAGAACTGTCAAAACAATGTCAAAGGTCAAAACAACAAAATTTTCTCATATAAACACAAGACAAATTCATCCCGCTTACCGGGCTGGCCCGGTCAGCGAGCCAGCCTGGCTTTCATATAAACAGCCCCTTAGACAGTTTTTGTTGAATTAATAGTAAAAATATCTATCACTATAATTTATAAATATTGTGTGAAATGATCACTTAGTCGGTTTGAGTAATTTGTTGTCGAACAATGAAGGTTTCGTCAGCGTTGGCTTCTTGGATGGTGTTTTTCACGTAGAACATTCTTGGAGTAAACATTCCCAAAAGGATAGAATCATATTCTGACATACAAATCTATTTTTCGCTTGATTTACTTGGTCGTACATATAGACAATTATGGGTGTGCTGCTACAATCACACGAGTGTTGCTGCAGAGGCCCTGGGGCTGGGATTTCAAGCGTATATGGCCCGTAAATTCGGGAAATCATTTTCGTTTAGCCATATAGTATTATTGAAATATTCCGAGGTGTTCAATTGAAGATATGATAGTTACTGTATCAACCAGCTTTAAATTGCATGCATGCACGTAATGAAGTATAATTTGCTTTGTGAACATGGTCGATGAATTTGGAAATTTTCGAAATGTATACTGTTGATTAAACAATTAGTGAGACATTTGGGATTGATACATTATTCATTTTGGAAGTGATTTATTGAGAATGACATTTCTGCAGTTTCAATCGATGTTCTATATATCGCACTATTTTAATTCTATTGACCCATCTGTTTGATTAGTATTAGTAGCGACAGTAAGCGCCCATTCAAATTAGCAGTGCTGCAATGGCCAACTGACAAACTTACCCACGCAAAAGTCTGCCTGGAAGGTTGGGAAAACCCAAAATCCTAGCCAGAGAAAGGTTGAAAACGTTTTGTAACTCTGCGCGAAAAAGATGGACATTCCAGGCCTTTTGGATTTAAATGTTCATAGAACAGTCGAAGAGAATTCAGAGATTAATCTTAATCGCAAACCCACGCACACAGAAAACTATTTAAAGGATAATTGGTACCATTAAAATACTTTATATTTAGCCGGAATTTGTTGCAACAACAGTTAATTAAATGGAGTCAACTCACAGCTGTTGTTCTGTAATTATATATAAAAAATTGATATAATACCTTGTCCTTGAACTTGCCTTATAATATTATGTCTTTCTTTAATGTTCTGGAATAATCCCAATCAATATGAGCCGAATACTGAAGACATAACATCCAGATATTTTCTTTGTCGCAAGCCGAAGTGAAAATTTTGACAAAAATTTCATTTTGATTTTTTTTTCGTTTAACCATATAATATATTGTACAATATGAAAGTTAGAACCAATCCAGAATAAATTACAGCATGTATGAAGTAATGTGCATTTTGAGCATGCTCGTTTAATCTTTTTCGAAATGTATAGTGTTGCCTAGAAATTGGTGAAACGGTTTGGATACAGTAGATTGAAATGTTATGTAATGTAGGATGTCGAGCATGCAAAGATCTTTAGCTTCTATACCGGTTTCCATTTCGTCAGAGGCTTTGGAAGTGATTAATTTATTGATAATGTCATTTCCGCGGTTTCTAGCAATCAAATCGATGTTCTTTTGTACTATTTGAATTCAATTGAGCCGTCTGTTCGATTCATATAATATAGAAAAGTCGAAGGAATTTGGAAACTGATCTTAATCGCAAACCCACGCACACAGACAAATATTTGTCCTATGACTCATATCACCCAAAAGCAAAAACATTTCGTGGCAAAATCCTGGCTTCAAAGGGCTGAATACATAGTACCATCTTAAGCGGTAGATAGTTCCGTGTAGTTCGTCGTCTTGACGGATGATCCACAACACCTTAACCTAAACTCTAGTGAACTCAAACTTCGAGTCAAACAAAGAAAATCTATATAGATTGTTTTGTTTTGACTCGAATTATATTCTAATTTATAATTATTAAGCTGTCGGCTTGATGTGGCTATCAGTCTATAAGGTGCTATTATCAATAATAAACTGTGTTCGTTTTCGTCGTAACTCGAAACGGCGAAGTTATATTTATCTCTTTCAGGCATTACGGCCAAGTATACGGCAGTTTATTGTTTTATACGCAGGAAAAGACTGGCGATATAAATCATATATTAATGCAACCAAATAGCCTCATGCACATGCAATAACTTTCATGGACTGTATTTAAATTGTGTATATACATTGACGTTTGGGATTTTGAGGATGTGATACTCTCTTTCTTAAATTAACCGAAAAAATAATATATTGAAAATGTCGGCATTATGCGTTTAAATCTCGATAATTTTTCTGTATTGTCCAATTTTCAAACTTTTCGAGTATGTTAATGTCAATGTTTAATGTTTAATGTTTAATGTTTTAATCGTTGACCTGCATCTAAGGACGAAAGCGGACTTATATTCATTTATGCAATGTTCTTTCGTTAAAATCCAAGATCTGATTGGTTATGTTGGAGAATATATGCTAATACGACCTAAAGCGACCTAAAAGCAACTTATGTATGCAGAGTATTTGTTATGATATGGACGAAAATCAAATTATTGCTTACCTCTGCAAATTCCATTCCCGGGTCGGTATTATAGGTGCACAGAAAGCGAGTATCTAGCTGGGAACGAGGTTGGCCGGAGTATAACTATATATAGTAAATATACAATAACTTGGAACAGTAGTGTTTTGCCCGGATTGTGTGTGCCATGCATTTTCGGTACGACATGGCTGTTTATGCATCCAAATGCACAATCTGTTATTGTAAGTGGGTTTCACTAAGTGGGGAAACACAACTTACATGCATGTATTGAAAGAGTTATGCCTACATTGGTAGCCTGTCAAAGCCGTACGAGCGACTACATAACGGTAAATTGTGTGCATTTGCAACCAAACAGAAAATAACCGAAACACAACTGCGTTTCCTTTTAGAGTCGTTTAAGTGCAAAATTCTCCTATCGACAGATATGTATTATTGCCAGCTAGTCTACAAATATTACGCTGTTCTTGTGCCTTTAAATATTATATGCAATGACATTGTCAGTATATTCACTATGCAATCTAATGGCAGTATTATAGCCAGTAAAGCAATTATTAAATGCAAATGCAATGATTTTCATAGATGAAATATTTCCACTTCATTGTACAATGTACATTGCCTTATTCATGTAAAGAATATTGCGGATTTACGATATGTATGAATTCCCTTGTGACCTGATTACTGATCGAGGTCTGCAAAACATAAACTAATAAACTGTATACACAAAGTCATTCAGTCACACTTCATTCTATATCTGAGAAGAGCGTGGGGAACGCATCTTCTCTTCGAATCTTGCCACGAGAAATATTTGCGTATACGAGTATAACTATTCTCTACGATAGATCGAGCTATAAGTTTGAAAGACCCGCTTTAATTAACTTGATGCACAACAGACATGCATGTTCGACATTCAATTTATTCAGGATTTAGTCCCGTTAAGTCACAACCAATAACAACCAAATATTTTGCCTAAGCATGCAAAATCAGAAGCGGCAACCAGTAGGAATCAGCGATTTTGCTTATGTTTACGTCTCGATAATGATATTAATGAGGCTACAGTCCGCTTTCGTCCTTAGATGCAGGTCAACTAATAAAAATATCAGCTGACTTGTAACCAAAGGTTAAATTACATCAGTGAATAAATAAATACATTAAATAAATTATCTATAGAAATTATGCTATATACTATTATATTTAGAAATAGTTTGTGGTAAAAAGGATTTTCTAAATCGCTCTGTTCTACAATAAAAGTTTTGATATTTACATTGTCCCCTTGTATCATAAACTAAGGATGATTTGTTTGGCAGAAATTCGTCCAATTTATCAAGGTTCTCTTTTCTAAGAAAGAACCGATCACATAAAATTTCACGGCGTGTCTTTAATAGCGGAATATTCAATAGTTCCCGAGCTTCACTGTAACTTAATGATGGTAAAATTATTCTCATAGCTCTTCTTTGCACCTTTTCAATGTCATCGCTCAAATAGTCGGGAATATTGTAATGCCAGACTTGACAGGCATATTCTAAAACAGGTCGTATGATGGTGATAAATACAGTGCATAACAGTTTTGCATCAGTCTTAGCACATTTAAGCAGCCGAAGCATATATAATCTTTTTGCTGCCTTCCCAACAATTTTGCCGACATGCTCGTTCCAGCCGATATTATCTTGAAACGTAACCCCGAGAATTCGAGCAGATTTTACACGATCTATTTCAATGTTGCCAATTAATAGCGGAGGAAAGTTTCGTTTAACCCTCGCGAAATCGAACACAAGTTATTTACATTTAGTTACATTTAACTTCATGTTGTTTCGAATGGTCCAATTATGAATGTAATCAACAAGGCATTGGAGTTTACTATCACTGTCTATCATTATACTCTCTGTAACTGTACAGTCATCTACATATTTCCATCTATCGGGCCATTCATTAAGAAGGTCGTTGATCAAAACCAAAAAGAGAACAGGTCCTAAGACAGTTCCCTGAGGTACTCCCCCATTAAGATGTTTCCAACACGATAAATAGTTACCCAATTTTACCCGTTGCATCCTTTCTGTTAGAAAACTTCGGACCCAATTTAAGATGGTTGAAGGAATATCTAATTCCCGTAATTTATGTAGCAAAATGTTATGGTCGATAAGATCAAATGCTTTGGAAAAGTCCATGAGAAACACTCTAACAGCGCACTTTAGGACATCCGTTTCTTTTAGAAGGTGGTGAACCAAACTAATTAAATTAAGAGTTGTCGAGGAATTCTTCATAGACCCAAATTGTCTCACATCAATTTTATTTCTAATTGAACTGACTAACCAGTCGGACACGAAAGATTCACAGATTTTCGATAAAGTAGGGGTCAATGAAATAGGGCGCAAGTCTGTTGTTATGTCCTTAGGTACTGATATTTTTGGTATTGGAATAGTTTCTGCTTTCTTCCATAATGCCGGGACGCATTGTTGTTGTATCGACGCATTATAAATTGAGGCAACAGGGGAAGCCAAAATACAAGCATACTGCTTGAGGACCCAATTCGGAATTCCGTCTGGTCCAGGTGATTTCGAAACACGAATTTCAGACAATTTCTTATACACAGTTTCTTCGTCGATGATAAATCGGGGATCGATGTTAGCTTCAGAGACTTCTGGAAAACTTTCCACGAGTGTAGATGGTAACGGTGAGATTTCATTGGTGATAGACGTAAAAAAGTCATTGATCTTATTTGCTAAAATTTGTCCCGCAATAATCTTCTCATCTACAACCATGGTTGAAACAGTCTTCATCCTTGGGTAACCAGCGAGCTGTTTTATATCATCCCACCACTTTTTGGGATTAGGATTGGATTTAAGCTGATTTATCATAATTTCGAGATAATTGGATCTAAGCTGTTTCCTTTTCCTATTTGCGAGATTACGTAGACGATGATACTTTTGGATGTCACCATTATTATATGCTTTTTGTCTATTTTCAATAATTTCTTTGAATTCGGACGTTACCCAAGGCTTATCATTAACATGAAATTTAACAATTCTGGTAGGGAAGAAAAGATCTAAACCTGTATTCATAACATTCATAAAGTTATCAAGCTTGTCTTTGCACGAAGCAATACGATACAGGTTAGACCAGTTATAATCCGATAACCATTTTCCAAACGCAATCTTGCTTCCATTAGTAATACGCCTAAGTTTTACTTTACTCGTCTCATTTTTAACCTGACTTTTCTTAAACGTACATAAAACGGAATTATGGTCACTTTTTCCGATGGGGGACGTTACAAGTGGAGATTGACACAGGTCAGCCATATTCGTTAGAATCAAATCCAGGACCGCAGAATTTCTTGTTGCCTGTTTGACAATTTGTTTAAGTCTAAAGTGCCTTTGTAATGATGAAGTTGGACATCTGACAATGTTTCTATTTAAAACTCATGTGTGTGTGCCTTGGTTTATGACCTCTATAACTTTTAGGTTCTCTAAACATGCACCGCACTAATTCTTATGCACAATAAAGAAGTGAAAGTTATAGATGACCTGCATAAAACCTTTTGAAATGAGATCCTATAGTAGTATTCCAGCATTTACACGTGACAAGTTGTAAGGATTGGAAGTTGTTCACGTATTCTATTGAAATATTTGTTTCTATAGCTCTCCCCACCGGAAGTTCACGTGTTCAACAACAACTGTTACACTCTTCCCCCCTAGATAATATTTAACAGAATTTATCCTTAATATGAAAGTTGCAGTTGCAAAAATGATACGAAATCTATATGTTGTAATTCCAAATACTGAACAGTTTCCATCCATATTTTACCGCTGGTCTTCGGGCTGTCGACATTCTGCGATGTTCCGGACCGTTCAAGCATGCTTCAAGATTTGTTTTGCTGTTCAGGTCAGTCTCTTCCTGGGCAGCCAGTGTTTCTGAGTTTGATGTTGTTGTACGAGAACTTGCAGAGTTCTCCTGCGTTGTTACACGTTGCGTCGAGTGATCACCATCTTGTTGTCGGGTCTAGGATGCTGTAGGAGTTTTTTCAGTTTGTAGAGTAGCAGGAGTATTGTTTCGAAGTCGCTCTGGACGGATGTTGATGACCCGCAGCTGGTCACGGTGTCGCAAAACCTCTTTCGAAAGTTTTCGTGATGTTTGATTCGGTACGTATTACCTTGAAGACACTTCACTACTACATATGGTCCCTGCCAATGATTCTGCAACTTCGAAGGAGATCCTGGTTTAAGAGGTACATGCATCATTACCGAGTCTCCAACATGAAGTTCAGTACACTCCTCTTGACTGTCCGCAACTCTGCGTTGCTTCGCTTGCAAATCCCGTGTTTGGGCTCCTGAATGAGCTTCTTTAAGGCGAGAAGAAAGGATCGCAGCCCACTGACTAGCCGAATGTTGACTCTTAGCGAGAGAAGGTGCAACTACCAACCTTTGAGTACGAGGAAAATAGCCATGGAACAGGAAAAAGGGGGAATAGCCAGTAGTTTCGTGGTCGTGATTCATGTAGTTGAACAGCACAAAGGGGAGTTCTAAATCCCATCCCTGAATCGCTCATTTGTTGATTTCCTCAACATGTCGCCGATAGTTCGATTAAGCCTTTCAACCGTTCTGTTGGCTTGAGGATGTAATGCTGAAATCCGCTTTTTGTCAATGCCAAGCTCATGCATGCGCAATAGTAGTCAAGGTTAAGTTGTCAAATTCGCAGCCACGGTCTGTAAGAAGGGACTCCGGAACCCCCCGTCTACAAAATACCTCTCAAATGATGACACTAACCACAGTTTTCGCAGATTTGTCAGGGATAGGTATCTTCTCTGCAGCTCGAGTGAGGAGGTCGATAACAACTAAAACATAACGATTTCCTCGCTCGCTGGGCTTCGTGCCAAATTGGCCTTTAATGTCTATCGCAATTTCTTGCCATAGCTCCTAGGGTTGTGACGAGAGAGCAAGACGTGCCTGCCGGCGAGAAGGGGCTGGACAACTGCGAGCACAAGTGACACATGACCGACAATATTGTTGGGCATCTTGAAGCATGATCAACCAGAAATATTCCCGACGTATTGAACTGATTGTTTTCGCAGCGCCCATGTGGCCGGCCTGGTCATGCTTCAGGCGCAATACATTAGGGATAAATGCTGTAGGAACAACAAGCTGGTTCACCACGCGCTTACCAGTTCTTTAACGAATCCTTAACAGCCCTTCTTCCTTTCCTACTGTAAGAAATTTGCATCTCTTTGACCATTGGCGTAGCACGGGGTCTGTTAAGGGTATGTTGCTTCCCCGATTCTTGACTGCATTAATAACGACAATTGGAATTCTTGGAGGGTAAATTGGCCATCACGCAACGAGTGGACTCCTGGTATACGGGATAACGCATCCGCATGGGGGTTCGGGACACAATCAAATTCTTCAGATTCTTCTAGCCAACGTGCGTAACGACCGCGGGGATCACAGGCGTTTCGAAGCCACTGAAGTCCCTTGCGATCGGTGCACCAGATAAAGCGACGTCCCAGGAGGTACGGTCTAAATTTCCTTAATGCAAAGGCGTACGCTTCTTTATCTCGAGTGTGCCAGTTCAACTCGTTGTTTATCAACGCCTATGATGCAAATAAAACGGGTTGGTCCCGACCGGAACTATCTCGTTGGGACAGTATACATCCTATACCGGTATCAGAGGCATCGGTGCTGATTTTATACTCCGCTGACATGTTGGGGAATTGGAGAAGAACATCATCGGAGGTTAATGCGAACTTTAAATAATTGAAGACTGCCTCTCTTTCTAAGGATCAGATGAATTTAGATTTACCGGTTAACTGGTTGAGGACCCGTGCACGGTCTTGGAGGTTCGGGATGAAATCACTGTAGTAGTTGCACAGTCCAGGAAACGCCCGCAAATCCTAGGTGTTCTCAGGGCGTGGCCAATGACGAATAACATTTAATTTATATGGATCAGGCTCGATTCCTCTCGCTGAGATTTGATGGCCCAGGAAAGAGAGTTTGTTGCGGCATAAGGAGACCTTGCTTTACCCTGCTTCGCGTAATCGTTGAAAAACACCCTTCCGCATGTCATAGTGTTCCCGGAAATTCCTTCCACCAATGATTATATCATCCAGATAGATGGCGATAGCGTTCCGTTGCAATCCTTGCATAATATCTGCCATAAGTCGGGCAAATACAACTGGCGCGTTCTTCACACCAAAAGGCATTACACAGAATTGTCAGTGTCCTGACTCTGTGGAAAAATTGGATTTATGACGGTGTTCTTTTGCAATAGGAATCTGCCAATATTCACTGTAAAAGTCTAATGTTGTGAGCAGTTTAGATCCATGCAATGAATCCAGACATTCACGAACTGATGGTAGAGGGAACACTTCTGAAAGTGTAGCGTCATTTAAGGCTCGAAAGTCTGCACAAAAACGATAAGAACCGTCTGCTTTTATTTGTTGATTAAACTTCAGTCCGTAAAGCAAATGGTGTTTGACGAAGTTTAACTGCCACAGGAAGAGTCTTGGTATGTATATGGAACTGAGTTCGTTGAGTACGACCAGGGCGCTGTAAAACACGGGCGGTGAAACGCGCAAATAAATGACCGTGCTACGTGTGATGCACCTTTCTTTAAAAAGATGAACAAAATCGTGTCCAAAATGGCAACAAAAAAATGTAAACAAACAAACGAGAAAACAAAGGATTTAAATGGTAAGTAATTATACGTTGTTAATTAAAATTTGAGATACTAATTAACTAGTTCTATCACATATAACGTTTTTTTTTGTCGTTGAACACTCGTCGAGAGAAAATATCAGGGCGAAAACTTTACTCGGAACATTGAAAATATTTGATAAATTTAAAGCGCGCACGTACTTAAAATAGTGTTTTCTGCCCAGTGAGGTAGGTTGAGATAAATTTGAACGCACCAAACTGTGGACATTTAACTAGGCTTTATGTCTAAAGTTAAATTGAACGGTGCTTTTTTGTGCTTTTTTCATAAAACGAGAACATCGTGCAGTCTTTATAGTTTTCCGTATAAAACGACAGCTGCACGACAATAGATTCGCGACTGATTATTTTATGGCCGAGAAGCTAAGCGATATTTATAAACGACACAAATTTTCAATATTTAGTAAAATGGGATCTTTTGCTGCCGTTAATAATTACTATAAATGTCAAATGAAGTGTCGACTATTAGTTCATATTGTTAAAATTGGTGTATATTTCTCTTACAAAGTAAAAAATGCGTTTGACAAGGAAAAAGGCATTTTGCTTTGTCTCTTGATTCACGAAAATATTTGCCAAATCTGAAGCGCGGACGTATTTAAAAATCATGTTTTCTGCCCAGTGAGGTATAGGTTGAGGTTAATTTGAAAACACCAAACTATGGACATTGAACTGGGCTTGATGTCTCACACTAAAATGAACGGTATTTTTTTGTACTTTTTCATAAAACGACAATAATCGTGAAGTCGCTGATTTTTCTGTGTGACGAGTCGTGTCCATTTTGACAACAAGTATATATATATAAAGCAGACCACGTCTACGGAATAAGCGGCAATAAACTGCATAAAATTGAGAAAAAAACTGTTGCGTAAATACCTTGAAAATTAAGCTAAAGTAATATAAGCTTATCTGCATGAATTTTATAATATTTTCGGGTAAAAACCTTATGCCATGTAACTACAAAATATTCAAAACCGTGTGCAAAAAATTGAATTCTGAAGTTGTGTAATTAATAATTTTTGTGAGCGAACTAACGACAGCAGATATAAATTTGAATGGTGCTTTTTGTGCTGTTTCATAAAACTTAAATGGTCGATAGTCGTGAAAAAATGTTTTCCGTGACGAGACGATTCGTTCGATTCGTGTTCGATTGTATAAAAATCAATTTTAAAACTACTTGCAGGTTTTCATAAAACACTTTAACTATTTCAATGGTCCATTAGGCGGGTCAACTTAAGCGCTTCTAATATGGCCTCAAAATTATAGGATAACAAGCTGGTATTTTCGTTCTTATACCAGAGGCTGTGAAAAAAGTTATGATAAATGGGCCGTACGACTATTAAAAGTAGTCCGTCTCAACATATTTTGAATACTGAAATATGAGTATATGAAATTTTACGTTCTCTGATGTGGACAGTGGTGACAGACAAAATAGCACTTATCCTTTATCTATATAGTTCTTATCCTTGGCTATAAAGCTAGTTCATAAGTTTCCATGCCACTTTCCATCCCCAAAAGATTTGACTGATTTTGTGTTCGAATTAAAGCACTCAGCTTCTATTCTTTTTGACAGTTCTGTTTGATATTAAATTTCACGATATTTTTCAGTTCCTATCATATTTCCGATATGTAAAAAGTTTTCAACCCATTTCGGTTCACAGATACAATCGTTTGTGGTATTTGTCAGGAGTATAAAACTTTATCAAGAGTAAATTTTGAGCCGTTCTTTTAGAGTTTTGTTGTGTTGAGTTCTTTTTCAAGACTCTCTACAAACACGGGGGTCCGCGCATCACACAAAGATCAGGGGCGCCATAGCCGTTTCGCAGTCCGTGTTTTACAGCGCCCTGGTACGACCGACCTCTGCATCACTGTTAGCGAATACATCCCTATATTCTTCGAGTAATAGTTTTAGTTTGTGTTTCTCTGATACTGTGACGTCATATTTATCAAGATTAACTGCTGCAGGTTCTCTTTTGGGTGATGCAGGTGGTTTGTACGGAGGATGAGAAACACTGTTGACATTACAATCGGATTCTTGGACCTTAATTGGAGAAATTTCACCGACACGAGTACCTGCATAAAGCTGAACAGGGTGCTCACTGTTGTTCAGCACAGTGACGGGTATACGGTTTTGTGAACTGACAGAAATAACACCAGCTCCAAGTAAAACGTCTAGACGAGTCAGTTTGTCATTAAAGGGAGAAAATAATACATCTTGGTCACATGGACCACAATCGGATGTTCCAGCTACCACAAAACATTGTGAGCGAGGGGGATGGTGTGATTTGAAATAAGGGAAACAACAACAGGTGAAAGTACTGACCCATGTGAGCGCAGTGAACTCTAAGTAGACTGGAACGCTAACTCCTATGATTAAGCCCTATGATTGGGTGAAGCCAAATTGATGCATAATTTGAAGCAAAAGGCGGGAACCGCGCGACTAAAATGCACTTTCAAAAGGACTAAGGCGAGTTTTGAGGAGTGGGAAATTCAGTCAAAAGTTTCCTTTTTAGCGAAAATGAGAAAGAAAAATAGCTTTTTCATCCGAATTTTTCAATTTCAAAGATTCAAACCTGGTTTTCTGGATAGTTCTAAGTAGTCTACATCCATCAACTGCAAAAACTTCAGGGGTGTCAGCTTTATATTCGAAATATTGGACAAGTTTGAAAGTGTCGATGAAAACTTCGATCTTCATCTTTAAAAAAAATAAGGTTAAAATCTTTCTACGGTCTTTCCCGGGGAGAGCGCGACTTAATAATTCGGTTTGTTAGTCAAGTAAGCAGCAATATTGGATCAAAATTCAAGATGGCAGACGCTTTTTACGGCAATTTCGTAAATATCTTAAATATATGGGTATTTTTGCTTCTTAAGTTTCCATGTAACCCAACAATTTTTAGCGAATAGGAAAATTATTTGTAGAACAACAATAATTCGACAAAAGACCTACCGAAACGCAGCAAACGGCACCAAAATTTCAATATTTAAAGTGTGCATTTTAAAAAGTAAAAATCATCGAAGTCTCTCACTTCCTGCTTCTAGAATGCCTTAGATTCTTAGTAAAATTCCTTAGTTTTCGTAAAATTCCTTAGAAATTGTTTGTGAAAAAGATATTTTTCTATTTTTGAACATGCTGAATTATTACATCTTTTCAAAGAAATCTTATAAATTGGCTGATTTTTACATCTTGATATTTTCTTTAATAATTTCCAAGCGTTGGATCAAAAATCTTAAAACAAAATTCCTTACAAATCCTTGAATATTCGGTTTGACGATTTCCTATAAGGGATTCTGTAATGGGTCAAGACTACGAAAGTGCTAAGCAATATAATTTAGTTTTGCACGATTCTAGCTAGGGCTGTTTTACCTCCAGTTCATTATTAATTGGATTTGATTGGCTTGTGTGTCTGTCAGTATTTATAATTTTTCTTGTGCTCGCGATCTAATTTACGCGGATCACTTTACTATTCTATAATGATGTATTTTAATAGCTCCAAGCCCGCGACTAACGCTTAATATAGCGTCTTGTTCTATATATAATTTCACTTCGGCCGTATGTATAATATATAAGAATTAAGAATGCATCCAGTTTGACTTTACCAAACAAGTTGCTCCAGTTACTCAAAACACTGGACCAATACGTGATCCCATTAGTTGACCTCTAGAGAGAACAGTTTAGAAGTGATGAAGCTATCCAGTATAAATAAAGTTAGTTTAGGTGTCCTCCTGCAGTAACAGTGGAACAATAATGGATGGCCCTTACTGGACCTCGATAACACTGGGCCAATAAGAGATGCCCCTAATTGCTGGACATCTATAGGGAGAATAGTTCAGAACTGATAAAGCTATATACTGCTAGCACTGTAAAAACTGATAGGTTAGCAACCAAAAAAATAGGTTATTTGACAACCGGTTTAAAATAGGTTAGTTATATAAACTATATAGGTCAAAACTAACCATTTCAAATGGGTTACTTTAACCTATAATATAAAGGTTATTTTAACGAATAATTAATTGGTCAATTTAATCGAATTTAAATGGTTAATTTAGCCAATAAAAATAGGTTATTGCAACCTATATTTTAAAGTTAAAACAATCGAAATTTAAACTGTTAAAAGTACTAAGAAATATAGGTAGTTTTTGCCATATAAATATAAGCTGTTTTAACTTATAAATATTTGGTCATTTTAACCAATAATATTTTGGTCAATTTAACCAATATGATTCGGCTGATCCAAATATAACCTATTATTTATAGTTGAAATAACCCATTAATAATGGTTAAGGCCATGAGTTTAGAACAACCCGTTTTAATTGGTTACATGCAGTTGTTTCAACTAAAAAATAGGTTAAAACTAAATAGGTAGATTCGAATTATAATGAAACAGGTTAAATCAGTCGTAATCCTGAAACGCAAAATACTATTTATTAAACAATACATTAACATGGGAAAAATCATGTATTTCTATCTTAAACAAGGAATGCAGTACAAGAATTTAGTGCGAGTGTGCAACATTGCAGGATTTTACTGTGCAATTTTATCATACATGCACACTAAAAATGCATGCCAGTGCGCGAGAGTTGGATAGCAGTCACGGAATGATACTGATAAAGAAGAAACTCGAAAAGCTCTGCATGAAGACAAAATAATGATTTTCTTACACAAGTAACTTATGTCTATACAACTAGTGCATGTGGGAGCTATAGTGCTGAGTTATACTAAAGAAACATTCAGAGCAATAACACAAGATCGTGACGGCCATAACTCTGCTCGTGCGTTCCCATCATTGATCTACATGCATTACGTTCGTCTACAAAGTTCTCTACTGCCAGAGTTTAATCACTCCTGCCTAACACAATATCATCAATAGTACATGCATAGCGTTCGTCTACAATTATGATAAAAAGTTTTCTACTCCAATTGGCAGAGTTTGGTCACTTCTGCCTAACAGAATATGCTCCAGAATATGCTCCTAACAGAAGTAAGATATGTAAGGTATAAATAATGATCAATAACAAACTTGAAAATGGACTGAGAAACAGCAGCAGTGAGTAGAATTGACACTAATAAACGGCGATACACATGCAGTTAGATAACTTCAACAGAGATATATGTTTTAAATACTATACATACATAGTTTATACTAAAATATCCGTCTAATAATGCAACAGCTCGTTATATATACTGTATACGCATGTTGAAGTGCATTATAAAATCTAGAAAATTAATATTTTGAATACAGTTACATGTGCAGGGATCACGAATGAAATGATTTTTATCTTACACAATTGTGCAGTGTATATTTGAGAAGAAAATTAACGTGGTCCTGAGACTAAAATTGAGCAGGACGTATTTTCATTTCAGTTTTTTTCATAAATCTCCAGTCGTTTTTCCAATAGTACCAGTTAATTCCTATCCCACTAGATTTCGGACCTGCCTTGAAGTACTGACCGTTAAGGTTGGATTTGTAACAGTTCTTGTGCCACCATGCACTTTTCTTGAGCACAGCACAGTTGCCACTATCTTGATCATTATCTCTGTCATAGGTAGAGAACTTCATTCCGTTGTGATACTTCAAGGAATCCCCAGCATTACCTTAGAGAAAAACATTCCTTGAAATATTTTAACGTTTGGGATTTTGAGTATGTGATACTTTCTTTCTTAAATTAACCGAAAAAATAATATATTGAAAATGTCGGCATTATACGTTTAAATCTCGATAATTTTTCTGTACTGTCCAATTTCCAAACTTTTGTTAATTTCAATGTTTCTATTTAAAACTTATGTGTGTGTGCCTTGGTTTATGACCTCTATAACTTTTAGGTTCTCTAAACATGCACCGCACTAATTCTTATGCACTATAAAGAAGTAAAAGTTCTACGTGACCTGCATAAAAACTTTTGAAATGAAATCCTATAGTAGTATTCCAGCATTTACAAGTGACAAGTTGTAAGGATTGGAAGGTTGTTGACGTATTCTATTGAAATATTTGTTTCTATAGCCCTCCCCACCACCACCATCAACACTTAGTTTCCCATAGTTTATGAAGCTTAAACTATTTCCGACATTATATTTACCTGAATAATTTCCAACGTTCAATCTATAACTGTCAGACTCAGAAGACACAGAAAACGATCCATACTTTGCGTACGCTGAGTCGTCCGTCCAATCAGTCAAGTCAACTCTTAGAACATTTTGTCCTGATTTTGACAAACGATGTATTTTATCCAAACCAAGCCAGAAATTTCCGTTAAGATCACCAAAATTATAATTGTAGTCTTGCCACCCACGATAGAAATTTACATTTGCGTCCTGTCTTCTTTGGAAAACTGTCCAGCCTCCATCATCTTTTAGCATATCACATCTAACTTGGAAATGTCCAAGGCCATCAGGATCGATAGTATAAACACCATCTTTTCTTTCACCAGATTTGTATAAACTCGCACAACTGTTTCCTACGTGACGGGGGTCGCTGTTGTCGAGGAAGGTTTGCCTGAGGTGGGTAGAACTAATAGAATAAGAAATATATGTGTAATTTATATAAACTTGCACTGTGTATAAACCGTCTTCTTTCACCATATTTGTATAAACTTGTAGAACCTTTTGGAGTACTGGGCATTGTAAAAATGCATAAACATGCTAAAATTAGTAAAATACATGTCAAATGGCCCTATCAAAACTCAAAAGTAAGCATTTGGGTGCCCAAAATATAGCAATGGAGGTGGTCGTTTACTATCAATACTGGAATGAATGCAATTATTGATACACGAACAATATTGGGAAAGCTGTATTCATTTTACTTTTTCTGAAAAAGTCATTTGATAAAGGTCTCTGACTCTTGCTGTTCCAATTTCCACAGTAGTGCATATCATATGCCGCATACCGTAAATCCTCTATTAGGCTGATATCTTTATTGGCACGGCTGATGGAGGCTTATTGGAGTCAATAGAAGGGGGGGTGCATGCTTATTGATTTAGTGGTATATAAACCACATGCAGTAAACTAAACTGGACTTCCATCCCATGCAATGAATACAAATCTGACTAGTAGTACATGTGAGGGGAGAGGGGGTTTTATAATTTTTTTCTCTGACAAAGGGGGGGGGGTGGTTATTAGAGAGGGGAACGTGTTTGAAGGGGAGCATATTTGTGTAAGAGGGCTTTACACCAAAAGAGAGAAAAGAACATTAAACGTGTGAATTTCATATATTCAATTAGAATTGCAAATTCAATAGAACTGCAATTACATGCTGATAAAATTTTAAGCTCGCAACCTTTAACAACTCGTAGCCGTGAACAGGCTTATTTAGTTAACAAGTGATTATAAAAATATATCGCAATTTATGTTTCAAACCTGTAGTGAGACAATCAGTCTTGTTTTCCCTATCCAGATAATTGAGTAATTGAGATTTCAGATTGGCAAGGTCTTCGTCCATTTTTTTCCCGTAACTTTCAATGAGCTGGTTTACATACGCATTTTGGTCGTCGTTTTGCTTGAAAAAGAAAAGAAATTATCAAATCATATTTTGACTTACCGTTCTGTAAAAATTCTTCACTCTAAGTCTGATCTTGAAATAAACAATTGAACGAATTGTCTCATATTCATAGTGCATGACCGGAAAGATGATATATGCAGTCTTCAGGCTAAAGACAACGTCCAACAGTGAGAAACAATGTATCATAATAATCACAGTGGTATTGGTATCATAATCATCACAGAATGGAATGTTCTCTTTGTACCAGACCTTGCTTATCTACTCTATTGTTGCTATACTTTTTAAATTATTATCTTTGAAAAATTATTGAAATATTGTTTGCCATACTCTACTTCGAATCTTCAATTGGTCTGTCTGATACTAACACAATAATTATATGATATAAATTTGCTGATTTATACTTTGGAACTGGAGAGTATATATTAATTTAACGAAAATATTGCACGTATTTGAGCACTCGTGTGAGCACTTGTGCAAACATGCATGAGCATGATTACACAGTGATTAAACAATATCAATGTTGAGTCTGGTTTGTGTTTTCGAAGGAATGTCCTTCGTCATGAGGTTCAGTAGTAGCCACTACCACGTCGACGTGCTATTAATCTTTTTCAAGTAGTGAGACCCAAACCACAGCAACTTATATTTGAATGCTACCTATAATGCCCCCCCCCCATATTTCATATTAAGTAAGATAATTTTCCTCCGCGAGATATTCCGCCTATAGAATCGAGCAAAAGAAAACAACTTTACACTGAGTGGCTGGAGCGAAACATTTTGTTTATCTATGTGACCTTCTTCAGAAACTTTCGGTTGTAAAATGGTAAATTACTAAGTGAAATCGCGATTACAGTTGGTAGGCGTATTTGTGGCACTGCAGTCCAGTGGTTATAGTGCATTGTGGACCTTTCATCTCTGCGACTGAGGTTCATTTCTTGCAATATACAGTGTTCGGCTGATTCTATATATAATTTCACTTCGGCTGTATGGATAATATATAAGAATTATAAGAATGCATCCAGTTTGACTTTACCAAACAAGTTGCTCCAGCTACTCAGCAACTCCGTTTTACTTCTGTAGTAACACTGGACCAATACGTGATCCCCTTATAGTTGACCTCTAGAGAGAACAGTTTAGAAGTGATAAAGCTATCCGGTATAAATAAAGTTAGTTTATATAGTTTAAATGTAGGTTTCCTCCTGTAGTAACACTGGAACAATAAGGGATGGCCCAAACTGGACCTCTAGAGAGAACAGTTTAGAACCGTGATAGAGTTATCCAGTATAAATAAAATTGGTTTAGTTTAGGTTTCCTCCTGTAGTAACACTGGATAAATAAGAGATGCCCCTAATTGCTGGACATCTAGGGAGAATAGTTCAGAACTGATAAAGCTATATACATGCAGCTAGCACTGTAAAACTGATAGGTAAGAGCAACCAAAAAAATAGATTATTTGAGTTGGTCTAGGACAACCGGTTTAAAATGCATTTTGGAAGTGATTTATTGAGAATGACATTTCTGCAGTTTCAGTCGATGTTCTATATATCGCACTATTTTAATTATATTGAGTAGCGACAGTAAGCGCCCATTCAAATTAGCAGTGCCGCAAGGCCAACTGACAAACTTACCCAGGCAAAAGTCTGCCTGGAAGGTTGGGAAGGTTGGGAAAACCCAAAATCCTAGCCAGAGAGAGGTTTAAAACGTTTTGTAACTCTGCGCGAAAAAGATGCACATTTCAGACCTTTTGGATTTAAATGTTCATAGAACAGTCGAAGGGAATTCAGAGATTAATCTTAATCGCAAACCTACGCACACAAAAAACTATTTAAAGGATAATTGGTACCATTAAAATACTTCAATATATAAATTTAGAATTTGTTGCAACAACAGTTAATTAAATGGAGTCAACTCACAGCTGTTGTTCTGTAATTATATATAAAAATTTGATATAATACCTTGTCCTTGAACTTGCCTTATATTATGTCTTTCTTTATTGTTCTGGAATAATTCCAATCAATATGAGCCGAATGCTGAAGACATAACATTCAGATATTTTCTTTGTTGCAAGCCGAAGTGAAAATTTTCACAGCATGTACGCATGTATGATATGTGCTTTTTAAGCATGCTCGTTTAATCTTTTTCGAAATGTATATATATCCTGTTGCTTAGAAATTGGTGAAACGGTTTGGATACGGTAGATTGAAATGTTATGTAATGTAGGATGTCGAACATGCAAAGATCTTTAGCTTCTATACCGGTTTCCATTTCGGCAGGGGCTTTGGAAGTGATTAATTTATTGATGTCATTTTCGCGGTTTCTAGCAATCAAATCGATGTTCTTTTGTACCATTTGAATTCAATTGAGCCATCTGTTCGATTCACATAAGAACGTGAAAAAGATGGACATTGGAATTAAATGGATTAAATATTCATATATAGAAAAGTCGAAGGAATTTGGAAACTGGTCTTAATCGCAAACCCACGCACACAGACAAATATTTGTCCGATGACTCATATCACCCAAAAGACAAAAAAATTTCGTGGCAAAGTCTTAGCTTCAAAGGCGGGGCTGAATACATAGTACCATCTTAAGCTGTAGATAGTTCCGTGTAGTTCGTCATCTTGACGGATGATCCACAACACCTTAACCTAAACTCTAGTGAACTCAAACTTCGAGTCAAAACAAAGAAAATCTATATAGATTGTTTTGTTTTGATCGAGTCGAATTATATTTTAATTTATAATTATTAAGCTGTCGGCTTGATGTGGCTATAAGTATATAGGTGCTATTCAATAATAAACTGTGTTCATTTTGGTCGTAACTCGAAACGACGAAGTTATGTTTATCTCTTTCAGGCATTACGGCCAAGTATACGGCAGTTTATTGTTTTCTACGCCAGAAAAGACTGGCGATATAAATCCGCATATTAAATGTCACCAAATAGCGTCATGCACATGCAATAACTTTCGTGGATTGTATTTAAATTGTGGTTGTTCATGAATAACAATATGGTCATGGAAATTATCTCCGCAAAAGGAAAAATCCTCCGGAACATATTGTAGGAAACGCCGTCATGGAAACATCTGCATTAATTCATTAAAATGATATAGGTTCTTAATAGAAAAACTTCGATAAAAATTCAAACTTAAATATTCCTCTTTCCTATAGGAAGAAACTACTAACACATGTAGTACTAGAAACCTTTTTTTAGGCTCTGAATACGAGATTCACATTCAGTATTCAGGAGTACAGAGAAATTTAAAATTTAATAAATCTAAATGGCGCCACCTCAAAATCAAATCAGACCGGGCTATTTCCCAAACTTCAAAATTATTTTTTGTCTATAGGTGAAAGAGAAAAAAAGTACAGCTAGTTTACAAGGGGTATTTAATAGAAGTAAAACAGGCAGAAACGCTTAAATGTCATATACATTGACTCTATATCTATAAAATAAAAGCACATTACATCACGAATTATATTAAAATTGTTAAAAGTTAGTTTAAATCGACATACTGCGTTTTGATTTCTAAGATAATGGATAAACATAACTGCCAACCCCCTTATAGAATTTATCGCTATGCAGGAAAAATTCTAGACTGTCTATAGTAAAACAATGTCATAATTATACATCTTAAAGGGAAAGTGCAGAGCATTTACATGCGTTTTTATTCTATGATAAACTTAAGCTAACAAAGAATCAATTAAAATTCGCATCGTTATTAATGTTATATAAATTGTAATGTTTACTAATACTGACCATGCAAGTAGTCTTCATGTATTAAAATTTGTTGGAAACAAAACATGAAAATGTTCAAATGTCATATGTTTCAAAAAGCATCATCAACATCCCAAAATATACCACCACGAACTTTGTAGCAATATCAATACGAGCTGAGGATGTCGGTGTAGTACTGGTAGCATTAGTAGGAAGCTGAGTGGTAGGAGATTGAGTTGTTGGAAGCTGGGTGGTAGGAGATTGAGTTGTAGGAAGCTGGGTGGTGGGAGGTTGAGTTGTAGGAAGCTGGGTGGTGGGAGGTTGAGTTGTAGGTATTTCATTTGTTCCCTCCGTACAGTTCAAAGGATTACATTCGTTGCCTTTAATTGTGAACGAAGCCAAGTTGGTCTCGGAAGTTACCGAAACATAGATTTGCCGTGTGAGGTCTTCGTCGGTTGATCGTTTAACCCTGATAGCTGGTACACGTATGATCGCTGAAATGACAATGACTTTGTTTTTTTGCCATGAAATGTCGAAGGAAATGTCATAGTCGTACTTATAAGGATGAGGATTAGTGCGAGAGACATAAACCAATGTGCTACCAGATAAGTCGATTATATTTATCGCCAGGTTTGAAGATGCGTTTATTTTGTAACTGAAATACAGATACGAGTCCTTTGGTACACTTGTTATTATGGTATTGTTTAGTGACACAGAACGAGGTTCATAGCACGTTGACGACGTTATTGTGGCAATAAATTTTTCAAGCTCAGAAAAAGTAGACAGGGTGTAAACATGCGAGTCCGAAGAAGCGATCTCTTTAAGTTGTTCAAGGTTATACCCGCCGATTCCAATCGCATAGACAACGATGTTTTCATCTCTCACATTCTTTGCTGGAAATATAACACTGTCAGACGCCTCGCCGTCTGTTAAGACGATCAATATACGAGGTAAACCATCTACATCAGGGCGCAGACCTCGTTCTTTCGTGAATTGGTCCAGTAGTATTCGCCTTAGAGCTGAGCCAAGATAGGTGCCTCCACTGTTCTTCCAAACGCGACTAATTGCGGAGAGGTAGCCTGACTGATTTGTGTAGCTTGATAAATAGAAATGTGGCGTGTAGCCGCTACTGAATGTAGACAAACCGAATCTAGTGCTATCTTTTCCGCTGAGTTTATCATCGGGAAATGCTTTTATCATGTTCTTTACAAAATCAAGGCTTTCTTGAAAGTTTATAAGGGAAACACTTCCAGATTCATCAAGCAGGAAAACAACGTCCACAGAGCGATTGCATTTCGCAAGAGTTGCTTCAATTATGTCCGCTTCGTCGTTTCGTCTGATCAAATTTCCTTTAGCCTGCTTACTCGGTATCGTGTAAAAGTTTCTCAGTTCTTTTATCGCGCCGTTCCAGTCGTTTTTCGTCACAAAACTCCAGAAATTTGGATAAGCTGAAGGATAACCAAACTGATACCAAACGCTGACGATAGCTGTGCGAATACCGCGAGGAATTGACACAAACGGCAACGCACTCTCATCTTTCTCGCTGTCATATTGTTTTGAAACTTTACTAACCACGTCGTCTTTAACGGCATCTGTCAAATTGTTTGCCTCATCTAGCGTTAGTTGCAAAGGAAGTTCAATTGCAGCACAAGCAGCGAGATTTCGTTTCAAACCAAAGTAAGGGTCAAGTTTGTTAACAAGTGAGTTCGACAATGAAGTAAAAGATGCCCTTGATTTGCTTCCGAGGTCAACACCCGCACCAATCGTAACGCCACTTTGTCCAAGAACTTCACCAGATGTTGGCTCAATTGGGACATATCCGCACAAGGTAAAACCTTCATGACAAGTGAGAAACTTCTGGTAAATCATTGGTGCAGATGTTTCGCTGCCTTCAGGTATTCCAGACTTCCAGGAAGGTGGACAGTCCAGTTGCTCAATACTACAATTCGTCGGAACACGACGTTCATCAATGTAATCTGATGGTTGATAACCATGTGTACAGGTGTGTGGTTGAGCAATAACCGTACCTAGTACAAAGGCAAGAAGGAACAAAAATCTCAAAAACATAATAATAAAATATCATAGAACATTCAGCCAAGCAAGTCACAAATGGAATGAATATCATTCTATACAAATTGCACTGTTTATACTATACGAACAGCATTTGATTATGATGCGAATTGACCAATAGAGATAAGTTTCTTTGAATAGACATTGCAGACCATTGCATGACTGCATTTGCACAAGACTAAAATTTGAAAGAGTTCTTTGCTCCAACATTCCACAGGAAACATTTGGTGTTAGATGATGGTGTAAACACTTGATGAGTTAGATACTGTAATCATGATGTGTTGGAGAGAGAAATATCAAGAAAACCTGATTTATATTTGTGCAAACACGTTTTGTGATGTTTACCACGACTTTAAAATACGAAAGGTTAAGGCCTCATTAGTATTAACACATATAAGCGGCACACTCCAGGTAATAAGGTATGTCCCCCATTCCCATAAAAGATCCCCATAAAGCCTCGTCTAAATTATTAGCAAAATATACAGAATATGAGTTCAGAAGAGTGTCTTAATGTTTTTTTTGAATGCAATTATACTTGCCTCTCTTTAAAATATTACCAATCAAAAATATATCTGGGTAGTACGTCGCCCTGAACTCCCTGACGACTCCCCCACGCACTAATTCCGACATTCCCTGTTAACCATCTCATGGACGCTTCCCAGAAATTCCTAAAAGTGGCCCTGCCACAGATAAATTCAAAGGTACTGTATACGATCAAAATCATGCAACCTCAGAGTCTAGCATACACTCGTTGTTATGATTTGTTTCGAACAATGTTGAAGTGCTCATTTGAAGAGTGAATATAATTATAACAGTATGAAAGTTACAACCCACTCTCAATCAGTTCCATTCTTGTATATGATTTAGTACAGTGTCATTTCGAGCATGTTTGTTTATAAAATTTTGATCAACAATTTGGTAAGATTCCAAATATAACTATTTTTAATTTTGCCACAAGAGTTTCGTAAATATTTATGACAAGAGTTTCGTAAATATTTAATAATTATATACTTTACAACATCCATATATAATCGCGAAACAGCCTTAATATTTGAGTTATACTTCCAGTGATAAATTGCAGCAAAATTATAATGCATAAAGCATGATATACTATTTCGAGAAGTTCATTTGAATATATGAAAGTTACTAGTATCAACCCGCTGTAAATTGCATGCATGCATGCACTGTGCACGTAATGAAGTAACGTGCTTTTTGAGCATACTCGTAAATTGCGAAATGTATACTGTTGGTTAAAAATTAGTGAACATATTTGGGATACACTGGCAGATTGAAGTGTTATTTAATGAAAGATGTCGAACGACGATCTTTAGCTTCTTTGCCGGCTTCACTTTCGTTTTGGAAGCGATTTATTGATATTGAATGACATTTCTGCAGTTTATAGCAATCAAGTCGATGTTCTATTGCACCATTTTAATTCTATTGACCCATCTGTTTGATTCACACTAGAACTTGAACACAGGGTTTCAAAAAAGCTGCGGGTATGCGGGTACCACCAGTGTGGAAAGTTTACCGGCATTGAGGAAAGTTGAAAGTGAAACACTGAATAAGACATTACAAATGATCGATGGCAGTTAGCAACAGTACTGGTCTGGTTAGTATAGGTATCGTCAGTCATGCAGCACTCAGTCAAACTAGTAGTGCCACAATGGCTAACTGGCAAACTTATACCCAGGCAAAAGCCTGCATGTAGGAAAATTTCCAGTTATTTTGAGGAAGGTTGGGAAAACCCAAAATCCTAGCCGGAGGAAGGTTTAAAACGATTTGCTACTCCGTGCGAAAAAGATGGACATTTTAGGCCTTTTGGATTTAAATGTTCATAGAACAGTCAACGGCCAGGAATGCGGAAACTGATCTTAGTCTCAAACCCACGCACACAGACAACATGTCTAAACGATAATTGGTACCATTAAAATACTTCAATATATAAATTTAGAATCTGTTGCAATAACAGTTAATTAAATGGCGTCAACTCGCAGCTGTTGTTCTGTAATTATATGTAAAAAAATAGATATAGTGTACCTTGTCCTTGAACTTGTCTTATATTATGTCTTTCTTTAATGTTCTGGAATAATCCCAATCAATATGAGCCGATACTGAAGACATAAGGGGTGGGGGTGGTGGTGGTGGTGTGGGGGGGGGGCAACGCCCCTACTGTGCAATATTATTTTTATCAACTATGAATGATTGCATATTTTACAAAACCAATAGGGGTCGGACAACTGTTGAAAGAAAAATGTTCCCATGGATTGATTGCATAATGACTGTTAACCAAACATTCTTCCCTATATTTGGTGCGCTACTGTTTAAAGCTGATTATTAATTTAAAATCTATCTCGTATTTGGTGCGCAAGTGTTTAAAAACGATATGCTGAAACAACTTCTCCTTACCTGGTGCGCTAGTGCTTAAATTTTAATATTATCTGAGCATTCCTCTCATGATTGATAACCAAACTACCAAAGATTTTAAATGAGTGGAATCCGAGAAAAGGGTAGGAGCAAGAGAGGGCGACCACCAACAACCATGGAGGAGGATGGTAGAGAAAGACATGATGGAGCAGCAGTATACCTGGAACTGGGCCAAGACAGTGGCCTTAGATAAAAGGAAACTGGTGAAAATTTGTGGTTCAATGTTGGCAAACGAATGGAAAAGACTAAAATTTAACTGCTACGCTACTGTTTCAAGCTCGTTATTTACTAAACATTGGTCTTATATCTGATGCGCTACAGAAGATGATTAATAGTTGAACATTCTAATTCCCTTTATGTGCTGCACAAGTGCATAAAGATGATTATTAATATGATTATTGTTCCTGAGCAGTACCCTACCACTGACGAGTAGAATCGTCTGGCGTTAGAGAGAGTAAAATACTAAAGTAGGGCGCATCTGGGTGCATTGCAAGCTAATGAGTAAACAAGAACATTGGCAGATAGTTTTGTTAATCCATTAACTGGCAGTACCCTACTACTGACGAGTAAAATCGTCTGGCGTTAGCAGTGCATTTTTTAAGAATTCTTCAGTGGTGGGGCAAAACGTGCAAAAGGGCCCATCGCCCTGTATAACCATAATATTGCCATTTGCCTGTTGCCACAACTGCTATAATCTACATATTAAATACTTTATGGCAAACTTATTGTACAGGAAGCTAAACCGGAAAAACTACATTGTTTTTGCGATATAATTCGAATTTTTTTACTGATTTCCACCTACAAATTGGAATAAAATATTTGTTCAGAACGCAGGAAATCGTGTCTACCAGGTCCTAGATTTCAAAATTTCCCAGGGGAGGATTCCCTCGGACCCCCCGTGCGAATGGGTGTCCTACTGCATCAGTCGTCCTGTTCTGCTGGATCTGCCCCTGTGTACATGAGTTCAGTAAAAATATGAAACGTAACTTACGCAAGTTGAATTGTGCGGCTACTCATGCGCAAGTTATTGCATTCTATTGTATTATAAGAATAGGTAATAGATAATTAATCAAAACTAACAAAGCGCGGACGCTTGATAAATATATGACTATATTGATTAAATTTAATAATTCATTAATTCACACCAACGAATATAACTGTCTTGATCAGCTTCCACTCGAAATTTTCATTATGATACTAGCGCCACCACTCAAGTCTGTGAATCCTGTCCCTAATAATTTTAGCACCTAAGAGTTTTAGTACTGACAGCACTGTGTACGTGATTTCTAAAAACTAAAGGCAGTATGATATGAACTCTCATGCGCAGTACTCAATGTAACTGAAAGTCAGAGAACAAGTTTCTGCTCAATTTCCAATTAGTGTAATTATATATAAAAACCTTTTTTCTTATACAAGGTCATTAGTATGTATGTACATATCTTGTTTATTGAATTGTGTTGCCATTCAACTTATTGGAGCAGCACACGCAATTTTTCAATTGACTTTTCGATTTAGAATTGGGGGGGGAGGGGCGGGGAGTGAGAGGTCGGTCTGAATTTATGAGTCGGTCTCATTTCGAAACTTCACCCCCCAGCCAAAATCGAAATGTACGCCCCTGAACGCACCAGAAAATAAGGGGAAGTTGTTTCAGTTATAATTGTCTTTAAACACATTGCGCACCAAATATTTTACTTTAGCCAATGTGGCAGCACTTTAAAAATATCGGGGGTGCAAACTTAGGTTGTCCACATACAGCTGTCCGACCCCTATTGGTTTTGTAAGATATGCAATCATTAATTCATAGTTGAGAACAATAATATTGCGCAGTAGGGGCGTTGTCCAACATGTGACCAATAACTTCATTATAGTCTGACATTTCATTTGGATGAATGTGAGATTATATTGTATTCGTCTGTAATCTGGCAGATCTCACGGATACGCTTGAGCTTTGTAATCTAGAACTATACCTTTGCATTTGAACTACCAAGAAAGACCAATGCTTTGTTAGTCGTTACCCGTAGTTAGCGGATTTCACAGCAAACCTAAGACGGTATATAGAGCCGGCTAGTCTAGTCAGTTAATCGGGATAATCATTCGCCTTGTGACGGATGGTCCTGTCTGGCAGACTATTATCGGTCTTGAAGAATGATCGGCCATTCACGCAGGGGAGGGGGGAGGGCAGATATTCTGAGGGACATTAAAATATTTTGTGCAGCAAAAGCGGCACAGAAAAAGATCTAGAATGGGGATATTTAACCCAGCTAGCCCCAAAGTAATTTTTGAGGTCACAAAATGAGCGATAGATATGATAGTTATTTTCCGAGAGGCGAGAGCTGCATGTATGCGAATGGTTCCGGTCATGGTTCTTGTTCATGAAGACTTTTATATATTCATCGCCACTTTTTTGTTTAATAATTTCAAATTACTCTGCTCGGAGCCCAGTTTCCTTAGGCCCAAAATTTCAAGTAAAATTTTGACATTTTCAGATAGAGTTTGGGCAAAATAACTATTTTAATAACTGATTACTTGAGCTCTAAAACCTCTCTATATACACCTAAGTTACGTAAAAACAGTCATTTTGGATATATAATTCTTTTGGGAATTTGCTTCAGGAAATGCCTTAAGCGGGGTGCTGGCAAATGTAAATAGTTTCTTACACCCTTCACGGAGAAGGTCTGGGTTATAACCCACACAGACAACAACGGAGACGTTTTAAGATCTAAATCTTTCAATACATTTACAACACAGAGTAAACAGAGAATGTACACTCAGAGACAGGACACTCAGCCCGGGCAATGCGAATTAAGCCAGGATAAAACGGGAAAACGCAGGTGAAATCGTCTCGGTAAAGTGAGCATGCTCAAGTACCCAGGCTGGTTCGCCTCTATTTAATTTATAAACCTGCCACACCCAGATTTATAAACTTGATGATGAAATCTTCAATTTCTCATGTAATAAAAATGATGGATAAATATCCTCTATTTATACGGTACGGTATATATATATATATTGCTAACATTCATTAATTATTCATAAGCAAAATACAAAGGAAACTCATGACCCGTAGCGGATCTATATATTTGATATAGACTTGCTCAAATTTTCTCCTTCAATTTTTACAGCGTAGATAACATCAATCTTCAAAATTCCAACGCCAGTGAGCGTACAAAACGAGTCATTTTAGAAGTCATATACAAACCTTACACTCGGCTGCGCCTCGATGTTTTAAATCTGATAAAGACCTCTTGTGCGGTTTGTATATTCATTAACATCTATTTCAATTAGTTTGCTAATCACCAACGTTTCGGTGCTTATAGGAACAGTAAAAATGGGCGTGATATGTTTGAAATCAACATGAAAACATCGCAATCGAAAAAAATATAAACATTAACCTCCTTACAGTTAATTTCAATCCAAACTTCAATCTATAACCTGCGGGCATGGCCTAATTATTTTATAAGGCGCTACCGAAATTGTGTAGTTCTTTTGTATAGAGCCGCTCTATCAAAACGTGAATAATAAGATAGGTCTTATTATTTCCGTGCCTCGCCTCCCTAATTTTTTGCTGCCCGCGCCTCAACCCCTTAAAACCGCAAGCCAAGCAGGCTATATTTCCAGGTTTGCTACTGGTTGGTACTGCTTTGACAATACGTTCTCGGTCGCCCCCCCCCCCTCCCCCCGATGGTCTTCAAAACTGTTCTCATGAAAAGTTAAAATCAGGCGAGATATTGTGGGGGGGGGTTCAGGTGAGGTAAGCAACGAGTCAAATCCAATTAAAAACTCCCAAATCATAGACGGATCAGCGGATAATTATCTGATAATTTGCGTAATCTTCGTTAAGACGGAAATTTGAAGCAAGGGCATCCGGTTGATTGCAGCGAATGTCAAAAATATTCAAACGTGTTTCCATGCTGCGTTCTTGCGTCATAATCACTGGTATTATTATATATGCATGTGTATCATGTTACATGATATTGCGAAAATCAAACATAATGCGCCAGTTGGATCCATCTCGGATAGCCAGTCCGGAGGCTTGGAAAAACATATTGTTAGCAGTCCAATCGTTCCAAAGTGACCTAGATGTCGACGCAAATGGTCTGATTCCACGAGTGTTTTTTCTCAGCGAAATGCGTAAAATTTCGGACGAAATGAATTGACGCATGCGCAGAAAACATAAATCAGGCTTCGCGAGAAAAAATTTCGCTTCCCCAGTGAGTAGAAGTATAGTTCTACAGTTCTACTCAGTGCGAAAGCGAAAAAAGTGGGGAAATTTAATAGAATCACTGATTTGCAGCCATCCGTATTCTGCAGACACAATTTCTCGCGAATAATTTCGCCGTGGAATCAGGTCTTTATTAAGAGAGCGAAATCTTTTCTCTGCAGACGTCATTGCTGGCTTGCCAACGTTAATCCGAGAAGTCTCAGAAGAGAAAAGCCAGTTTTAACGACCGTCTTCAAGACGTGGCAAGGGGAAGCAACGTCTTGAACTTGAAAGCAATGGCTTCGCCACTCGGCTACGCCACTGTCTATACACAGTCTATATGCAGAGCCGTATAAGATAATAAGGCTCCAGTAACCTTGATTGACCGAGTAGAATTATCAATTATGTGGAACATGCCTTAGCGTGCGACGTTTTGTTGACCTTCCTTTCCCAAACATTAAACCACAGGTCAAGTCAAATGCTATATATTCAAAATGATCGCCATTCTACTGACGATTATCATTGCCACTTTAATGAAATCTACCATTGCCTGTGGGGTATCGACACATATTTCCATTGCAAATGAAGCCCTACAGTCGTTTGCCGACACTGGGGAATACAATGTTAGTTACCGAGATATTATTTTGAATAACTATGACGCTTTCTACGCCGGTAGCAATTATCCAGATGCTATGTATTCATCCACATGCTTTGGTGGTCGTTTTCACGATGTATCCGAGGATACTCACTGGGCACCATTCCTTAACGCAACTGTAAACTATATTAGAAAAACATATCCGAAACCATGGAGCAAGGTAAAGAACACGTTACTCGCCCGCACATACTACAGTAAGAAGACTGGATACACATTCAAGAATTATTAAACCGCGTATAATTTTGAAAGGATAGCTCGAATAAATGCCGAAATCACTGACTATATAAATGTTAATAGCACCAATCAAATGATAATTAATCACGAACGTGCGGTGCCAGTGTGGGTAGAGTATAACGAAGATTCGGCGGTTGATTGTTGTGTAAAACTATACCTGAAAAATACAATAAGAACTTCGAAAAGGAACAATTGAAGTTAACGACCCCCTGCCCCAAGGGAGTCGTATATACTTCAATGGCCATTGAAGTATACGATCCCCCCCCAAAAATAGCTTTTTGTCATGATTCATGATTATTATTCATGCTTTTTATATCGAGAATTTCGTTTAGCTTCTTTTTATGTATTTGGTGGTTCCTAAAGGAACCATTTTTGTTTATCTTTGTCTTCTCACATTGGGTACTCCAGAGCGATTGCCAAATACTTCTCGCAGTTCGTCGTGGAGAGGCATTTCGTCGGTGGAATACTGTTGCAGTATTAACTGTTGCAGTAGTAACTTCCAGACGAAGGGCTTTCGCTCGAAACGTCGAAGTTCTTATTGTATTTTTCAGGTAGTTTTACACAACAGTCCACCGCCGAATCTGATAATTAATCAGTTAAAGTCAGGCATGGTTCTCCATAATTTGATATTAATACACATATCAATTGGCAAATTTTTGCGCCAGTAAGATGGTAACGCTAGAGGCAGCAAGAATGCAGCATGTGGATTTTTTTTCAGATTTCCATGTTTCCGATCACTAGCGCAAATCTTGCAAATAAATATGAAATACCAAAAAGCAAATTAAAGACTTATGTGTAAAGTAATACGAAACCTGTAAACATGTCATAATTAATTAAGGAAGTGAGGAAGCACGTTTGACCAAATATTTGGGAAGCGATTGACGAGCAAGTAAATTTCTATTTTCCATTCAGATTTGTTAAAAATCACCAAAAATGTTTGAGCATTTTTGCACTACGATACCTGTACATAACCGATATAACATGCACATAACCGATCATTGCCAAAGATTTGAAAGCGAACTGAACCAGTCGGTTAATTTCTTGAATCTTAATTTCCTCCTTTTTAAATTAAATAACATTTAAGTCGTCATTTTCGGAATAATTTCGTCCAAATCTCTGGTTTCAGTTTAGGCCGAGCGGGCGCCATGTTGTTTTGTTTTTACGCAATCAGCCCATTGCAGAAAATTGCACTGTGATTACAAATTTTTGCACTGCTGTTTTGGATTAACTACACTAGATTCAGCCAATCAAATTCGAGAAACATTTTTATGTATATCATTACAGTAGTAACATCTTTTCTAGGCTACAGAGAAACTTATTGCTTTCACATTTGGTGTGGTATCTCACCAAGTGGCTGATATAACATGGCACAGTCTAGGTATTGACCAAGGATTTCTACAAATCATGGCTAATGTTAATTTCCATGGCTCGTATTCTACTGCACATCCTCTTGGCGACGCAGGTGGTGACATGGTTTCCATTTTCGAAGGAGATCTCCAGGATATCTCATTGTCACAAACATGGTATTATTTTCATACACCCTTTGTCCGTTTTATTTTAAGAGTTTGCCATTTCCACTCCAAACATGCGGTTGAAAGACCAAGGGGGATGCGAACAAGCTAGCCTTGACCTACACACGTAAAAACTCGATGTGTTCGCACTGCTTGTTCCCAGCTTGTTGACAAGTTGACAACTTGCTACAAGGTTGTTGACTTGACAGACTTGTTACAAGTTGTTCCAACAACCTGTTATCGTCCTGCAAATGGCTGCAACTCAGCAACTTGTTAACAAGTTGTGACTGAAAACCTTGTAGCAACTTGATAAAATCATAAATGACAGCATTGTTGCAACTTGTTGACAAGCTTGCTACAAGTCTGTTGCGAACACGTCTAATTGTTGACAAGATGTGCGATATTTACGTGTGTAGCTTGGTGCTTTAATTTGTGTCGTTCGTGACAACGAGAACGTTATATATTCGGATATTTTCTGTTAAAACTAATGATACGATGTCAGCACTTAAGAAGCACTTCAGAATCCATCAAATTTTATGCTAACGTTATATTAGTGTGATCTTACTAATAACAATTACCTAGACTTGCTCCAAGTCTGTCTCTTAAAGGGTTTTTTATTGGGGAGTTATAAAAGGCGCTTTCCTCCCGCCCGCATTTTTGTGCGCCCTTTATAACTTCGTGCGTCTTTTATAACTCCCCAATCCTTTATAACTCCCCAATAAAAAACCCTTTAAGAGACAGACTTGGAGCAAGTCTAACAATTACCCTGCTCATAAACGGTAACCAGCAAAGTATCTGAACTAGAAACAGATAGGAAACCATTTTTGCCGTATATTTTACCGCATTTTGCTTTCTGTGTCATAACTGTGTCATAACATTTGTATAACTATGCTAAGTGATGGATATCAGTGAAAATTTCAATTTCGCTTCATAATATTCACTTGGCAATGTCATGTCACAGTTTTTCATTATTATTTTTAGGTATTTTCCTGTCTATGACTTGGTAAATATTTACAAAGAACTTTATGGAGAAGTCAAAATTGATGCAAATATAATAATTCCGTGCAGTTCTCTTCTTTATGCTGAGTGGATTGGGGAGAAAATCGCTGGAGCTGAACTATTTACAATTTTTGCAAGTAAATCACCTTTCCTGGTTGAAAAACTTCATAGTTACTTCCTTGGTGAGTATTGTGTGCAAGGTCTGGCGTTAGATATTCCATTTTCTTCTATCTTAGAGGAGCTTTCTTAAAATGTTTAAAATACAAACATCATTCAAGTGGAAGCATCGTGGCGGTGTCCCAAAGTTTCCAGTTCATGAGCAAAAATGTTACACATTTCGAATTATTTAATTGCATATTAATTTTCATTGATTATAAGTGGTGTTGGTGGTACAGTGGTGAGTACATGTGCTTTCCACTTTAGTGACCAGATTTCATTCCTTTGCATTGTCTGGATGATAATTTCACCTTAGGTGTACGTGAGGAAAGTGCTTCCGGTTTGACTTTACCGAACACCGCTGTTTTCCACCGGGTACTCCGTTGTTTTTTTGACTACCACTGAAGAGATGGGGGGAGGCGTAACCCTAGACTTGCTCCAAAATCACTCCCGCCCGCGTTTTCGCTCGCCCTTTATAACTCCCAAATAGAAATCCCTTTGAGAGACAGACATGGAGCAAGTCTAACGGTAACCCTTGCTGGACTCTCAGGGAGAACAGTTAAGACAAACCTTTTGATATTATTCAGTATATCCAGCAAATATAATGTTGGTCTATAGTTCCGTTTTTCTACTTCAATGTGCAATATATAATGTAAGTGTTGTTGCTGCTTTCTACGGTAACAAGAAATAAATGGTGCAACACTGTCACTGATTGCAAAGACAACATTTAACTACGTGCAAATGTTAACAAATGGCAAATAATATTTAAAATGATCCTGAATTCCCTTGTTTTTTGTTACCGCAGAATGACATTGTTCTACTTGGATTAAAATTCTGAGTGACCTATTATATTTTAGTACTTTCGTGTAATTGACTATTTTAAAAGCAAAACTTAATAATATATAATATATATTTTTGGAACTGTTGTAAAAGATATTTACCCTTAGCTACAACATGATTGATAACATTTGGCAGTGCGTCCATTGTAATATACACACTAGCATTTCTGATCTGTTTTTTCCAGGAGGAAAATCTGATATGGCAGCATGGTCTTCCATAATATGGCATGAGTCAGTGCACTTGATAGAAAATGGACCGGCCGCTTGTGAAATGCCAAGAAACACCTTATATCTTCGATGTAGTCCGGAAAAGAGCCAGAGGACAAGTAATATTAACAGTAACTTGCAAAAAAGATCGCGACAGGTATCGCTTATTCACTTCAAAAACGTAAACAATGCAGATATAAAGATCAGAAGAACATCACGAGGCGTATATTTTGACATAAGAGGTGAAACGGCCAGCAAACTCCAAGCAATGGAAGAACATCGTCAGGCAGACGTCAATAAAAGGAAATTATTCGTTCAAGATGATTGGACAAGCGAGTCACTCATATTTTCAACAAAGAACAAGTATGCAAAACTAGGATGGTAAGCAAAATACTATCCCATGCTAATTGTTTGTTACAGTATATGCTTCTCTTATTTATTTGCCTGGGTTATTTGCAACCTATTTCAGGTTTTCTATGTGCCTATGACCTTCCTTTGCCTTTTGAGGCAGCACTTTCTTTCGCTACATGTACTATATTTAAGCTGGATCCATCGCTTCTCGGCCTTAAAAATGGAGAGTTTCTGGATAGTTTATATATCAAATCGTTCCTAAGAGTGTGCTGAATCTTTTGGTGTAATTTTGGAGTTGTTCAGAGGAGTATTTCTCAAGATATTTAAAGGTTTCACTTCGGGGAATCGACCGCATGGTTTGCCTCGAGTTGACGTCGGGGTGTTTATCAAAGATTGTCTTGTGAGTGCTTCAATCGGCGACGATTCAGTTTTGTTTCTTATTCCTTTATATTCACGAAGAAAAGAAGCAAACCCGATTTATGATATACTAAAATATACCGTATAAATAACTTGTCAGCAGTCCATAGTCCATAGTCCATAGTCCATAGTCCATAGTCCATAGTCCATAGTCCATAGTCCATAGTCCATAGTCCATAGTCCATAGTCCATAGTCCATAGTCCATAGTCCATAGTCCATAGTCCATAGTCCATAGTCCATAGTCCATAGTCCATAGTCCATAGTCCATAGTCCATAGTCCATAGTCCATAGTCCATAGTATAGTCCATAGTCCATAGTCCATAGTCCATAGTCCATAGTCCATAGTCCATAGTCCATAGTCCATAGTCCATAGTCCATAGTCCATAGTCCATAGTCCATAGTCCATAGTCCATAGTCCATAGTCCATAGTCCATAGTCTGCGTTTTCCACCAGACCGAATTTCTCGCGTTCCTCTTAAAACGAAGACAGGGAATGAGACATGCGTCAAGTTGACAGTAGAAACTAATAATTCTGTAATTGTTGTTGCGAATACCATGCTTTGGACAGCCTATGCTTTCGAGTTTCTTATCGCAGTGTTTTATAGAGATTTCAAAACACGAGGTCAAGAACCTTTCCATTCGCAAGGGAGCTATCCTAGCAGCCTGTTTATATGATTCCAACTCTTCCATTCGTTAGAGAGCTGACATAGCAGCGAAACACCAATTAAGAGACGAACAGTGTTTAAATCGTCGCTATTAAATTCTCCCATTTCTGAGAGAGCTTTCCTAGCAGCGAAAGACGAAGAGGCCGATATAATGGTCGAAACATTGAAATATGAAAGAAGCAAGTATTTGATAATCCATTGTTATCTAAATATTATTTAGTTTGGATGAAAATTGCTGGGGAAATTTACAAAAATTTGTCTTGCTTTCTCCGGCTAAACAAGTCTGAATGCGTAATTAGTGCATGTATAATTCCTTGCCTTGTTAACATTTTGCTGCCAGGCAAATTCTGATTATACAAAATATGTTCTCCATTGTGATTCAATAATGTATATCACAATAGCGAAGCTCGCATGGAAGCTTTAGAAGGCTTTTGCCTGCAAGAGAAACTAAACAAGGCAAGGAGTCAAAATTTGACTCAACATGCTGACGGTGGTAAGCAATCTCTGAGAGCACTCCAGTTACAGTTGAGCAAAACCAGCCGGTTTTACTATTATTAGGAGTTTCTCGCCAACTTAAACTTGGTCACTACGTGTCTTTTGATTGGCTAATTGCTTACAGTTAAACATGGCAATCACGCAACCTATATACAGATAACTAAGTTATCTGTTAGCAGATAACTCAGTTATCTGTAGGTTGAGCTCGCAGTGCGTACTTTTTAGCGAGCGGCAGTTTACATAAAAGAAGAAAAACAAGAAGAAAAAAAAACATGAAGACACGATGTTTTTTTAAAGTTTTTTTCGTAAAAAATACACTTTTTTGAAACTTTTATCAGAACTATAGTAAGTAAAAGAACTAATATTTTGTCGCTCTTGTTTTAATTTTATTATTGGTTTTTACCCCAATATTTTAGAACCAAACGTTGTTTTGTGCGACAGAATTTAAATCGTTGTTTATCGAAAGAGTTTAATAACAATGCAATGTTTAATGAAACAATTATTGAACTCGGTTTTTGTGATATCTGGAATTATCAAGGTCTCGGTAAGTGCTATGAGCCTCAGCCTTCGGCTTCGTCTGATAACACTTACCTTGACCTTGATAATTCCGGATATCACAAAAACCTCATCCAATAATTGTTTAATATAAGCAGATAACCGCGAGTACTGTTTATACAAGCCCAATAGGCGATGACAAATTGCTTTTACAGATGTAAATAGTGGTTGGTGCTGGTGACTGTTTCTTTTTAAGCACGTCTGCCGTGTTTTCAAATCACTGTACATGTATAAATTAAGGAGTACACGGTATGCAATTTGATTGGGATAATAATAACCGTGGATTATAACTCACTAGTACAATCTTGAGTAGCTATTATTTGAGCAAAGGAACAATACACACCGTTTTACACTACGTCTGTTGTCACTTGTAATAATTACTTGATTGTTAAGTGCAGTGGTGGTTGGAACAACTCTTATTTTCCTGTTCCTCCTATTACCTATTTATTACTCTATATTTTCCTATTACCCCTCCCAAGGGCACGAGTTAATCCTAGCAGCAGTGTCTTGTTCATTATAATTTCGGATTCATTTTTTATGTCATAAATATTCGTTATTCCGCCATTTTCTGAATGAAAGTGCAATTCATTACACATCAGTTATTCCACTTCCCCTTGGATTTTGGTGGTCATGCACTACTCACTGGCGCGAGCGCCATACCATTTTAAATAGCTCAGAATGAAAACATCACATTGCATTTTCGAATATAACTTAAGTGAAAAAGTTAAGGCAACGCAATTTCTGCACATGTGAAAATGTACGCAAACGCTTTGTTGCCTTCTGGGCATATTTAGTAAGAAAAATAACGGCAGAGTAAAACGAGATCCATGCTCAAAATTTTTCTGCGAATATACATTTTACCTAACATCGCTCTGTGTCCAAAATTGCGTTGCAAAGTTGCAGCAAAAATTGCCTCGTGTAACATGGCCTTTGCTGTTGTAAAATAATTTCATTTCACAGGAGCCTTGTTTCTGGAAAGTTACCTGGTTATGGTGATGTTGTTATCACTGCTGCACCTTGGTATGGCAATCCTGGCAGCAGTCAACATGGACGAGTATACATTATATCAACAAGCAAGAATTACTTAGCTGGGAACTACACAGATATAGATCAGACAGCTGATCAAATACTAGAAGGAACAACAAAGAACAGCAGATTCGGTTATGATTTGGCTTTACTTGATTATAATGCAGATGGTCTGACTGATTTAGCTGTAAGCGCGCCATCGCAAGGTGAGACTGACTAGTATGCTTTAGTAATTTTTATTTAGTGTTTGTGATTCACAAAAGAAAGTGTTCCTGCTATTACATATTACATCTGTTAATTGTTGCTATACCAGTTAGCGAAGTAGCATGTCAGGGCGTTTTCTTGACATATAAGCTGAGGGTTGGGGGGGAGCCCCCAAGGAAAAATTTTTGGCCCTCAGTGAAGGTCTCTTTTACTGTATGTATATAAATATATTGAGCTAAATTGAAGAATGGCTTAGTTCAGAAGAGTGTTACAATTGCTTTTTTATGCGAAAAGGCCCTGAAAGCTGTGTAGTATATTGAGTATTGAGATAGGAAGCTAACAACATACAGATTTTTACTTAAAATAATATTTGTTTATTGTGAAAGGGAAGAGAGTGATTATATACCCACCTAAAAGGATCAGGGTGACTTATAACTTGATTCCCGAAACTCATGCATGTAATCCGCTCTGTACATATATAATTCCTTTTTCACACTATACGCATAACCACTTGTAATTATCATACGTTCGAAGTACTAACTTTCAAACGTATAAATTGTTTATTGGAATTCCCCTACTAAACATATCTCCATTACATTCTTCAGTCTAGAAACGTCGCAATATCGATTGCGAAAGTTGTTGGTTTTCTCCAATATTTTGGTAGTGGCGTAGCCATGTGGCTCTGCCCCTCCCCCCACTCCAATTATCTCCAGAACTGTTCGTGTGAAAAGTTGAAATCCGGGCAGAAAGTGGTGAGAGGGTGCAATGTCTGGAATAACAATAAAAATGGCTTGTTTCTTGGTTATGACTTTGCTCAGAACTCGTCTTTCCGGCAGCATGTCCCCGGACCCAAGCTTTCTCGCGCCATTGATGCTTGTGTTCTGAATCTATGTATGTTTTGCCCTCCCAAAGTCAACACCCTGGCGCGGACAAGCAATTTCGTGGACCACCTAACTTAGTACAAGGTGGTGATTTTGTTACTTCCAGGAACATATATTTATCTCTCGCAATTGATTACAGAACCCACTCGACGAACGACTTATCTTCAATTTCAATTCTTGTTATTTGTATTACTAATTATCCAGCCTTTTTTATTAATACCGGAACGTTAAGTCACTCCATTGTGACCATTCCGTGGTTTTGGTTTTGCTGAATGTTCAAAGCATAGTTTCAAATGTCATATCTATGTGAGGTAGTTAATAATGAATAATAATGAATTTCCCCTTTTAACGGGAACTTTAGGAACTTTGATGGTTCTCTTTCTATTTCATCTTTCGTTGTGATATATACGTTACAACACATTAGATGATTAAGGATAAAAAGACAAAGACACTCAACAGTAAGTCAAAAAAGACTTGGTCTATCAACGATAAAAAAAAAATGGTAGTCTATTTAAAAAATCTTGCGACAATGAAAAAAAGTTCAAGAAATATAATAAATTAAAAAATGTGTTGTCTCAATATATAGCAAAAAGAAGGCTGTTTCAAATTGCCTTATTTTGCTGTAAACTCAATTGGTTTGATGTCAATTCTGCTACTTCCTTTCACTACCATTTATTCCAATAATGTCACGTTCATGCTAATGTCTGTGCTAATGATTTTGAGATTTTGATGTTTGCGTTGACATTTCATTTCTAAAGCGTGTGGTTTTGAGGATATAGAAATATTCCTTTTTGTTGTTGTCATATATTTTTCTTTCCTTTCATTTTCATTTTTCAATTTCGCTTTAGCTTTCCTTTAGAGTGTGTGTGGAGAATGTGAAAGAATAATAAATATATTATAAAGGGCAGACCTCAAAAATTAATTAAAAACCAATGTCGCCTTCTGCTGTGTTTGTCTATCTATAAAAATTTCTTGAAGAGTAGTTTTATTTACAATTACAATTTTTTATTAGAAATAAACTTTCTAATCCAGTTTCAATCTGGATTTTGTGACAGTGATTTAACAGTCAATCACTGTGTTATATATTTTATTGCGCGTTTTTGGTTTGAAGTAAGGCGTAAGAGTCATTTTTTTGGTATAAAGTTTTAAGTTTGACAAAGAGCAGGCGGACACTAAAACTAAAAAACTAAAAACGAAAAACTATCATAATGAAAGGAATTTGTGGTTTATTTAGCAAATAGAATGCAACGCGTAGTTGTAGAATGGCAGTCATCTGAGTGGGAAAGGCTTGATCCGGTTTCGGGGTTCCGCAAGGGTTCAGTGTTTTAATTTTAATTGTTGATAATTTATATAATGATCTTCTTTGATGATCTTTCATCTGTGATTTGATCTTGCTGATCTAGAAGTTGTCGATAATCCAACAGATTCTGGACAACTTTAAATGATGATTTAACAAAGATTTCAACGTGGTCTGTTAGGGTCTGATGACCCCTTAAACCTCAAAATTTCCTCAAAAACTTTTTCTATGATCTTTCGAACCAGAAAATATCAGAAAGCGGATATGTATCGAAGAGGAATATATCCGAAGAAGTTGATATTTGTCCACTGCTGTCTATATTTAAAATAATAATCAATGGAATATTCACAATTTTCAAAAGTTGAAAAGACCTAAATTTGTAAATAAATTAAAGTTATTAGGTTTAAAATTTATGCTTGTTCTCTTGCTTGTTTGTATAAGATTATATTTAATATATTTGGGAGTGGGAGGATGCTGGATGGGATAATTGTACTTTGTAAACAGCGAGAAGTGTCAAAGTTAGGGAGTGAGTCAGCCAAGTCATATAGAGTACTGCAAGCACTTTTAGAAAAAGAAAGAAAGGTGAACTTGCTTGAAGAAATTGATAAAAATTGAAAAAATTCTACAATTTCTATAATTATAAGATGGTTAATAAACTTGATCTTAGACATAGGTCTTCGATTTGTTATTCTGGTAAACAGGCGAAACTATCTCGACTCCGAGACTGCTCAAAATATCACGGATTATAGATGTAGGGCAGAGATTTAAAAGTCTTTCTTTCATTGAGCAATTCCCTTAAGGACATCTTGATCTATGAACTTTAAAATTGTCAACTTTTATGTTTCCATCAAAGCTAATTTAACTAAAAATTATCACTCACTTCATTATGATAAATGGCTTAATTTTCACTTTCGAGAAAAGCTGTTGTCATCACTCCTAGTTTTTAGATACACGTAAATTAATGTGTTTATTATATAGCATGTATTTTTGTATATCTTAATTATTTGTAATTATTAGTTATAATGGTTAACTTTTAAAAACTATTTTGTTGAATTCTCCCTTATGTATGTGTTTGTTTTGACATCTCTTCCTGCCTCTTATTTACAAGTTATGGGTCGTAAATGGCTAGTGGGTAGCGGCAATATGAAAGTTAAGTTAAAAAAGATGGATCTATGATAAGTGGATCTAAACAAATTGAAGAAGATTAATTCTGGAACGGATACTGTTCAGTTCTTGTACCTGTTTCTTGTCTTTGTTTCTGATTACTTTAATGTCATTTGTACACTTGTCTTCTATTCTGTTTTTTGTAATTGTAATTTTTATATTTATAAATAACCTAAATTTTTATTTCTATTGAGCCTTTAAATTATTTATTAACTAACAACATATATTTATCTCTCAATTGAGACATTTTCATCGATCAGTTACTATAGAATGCAATAACATATCCTTTCACTCTTAATAGAGATAATCTAATCTTCGCGTCTCGCACCTTTTTCCGAGCCTCAGGTTCTTTGTATATTATACACAGAAATGTGTTATGGAGATTGGATGCGCTTATTTTGAAAGTAATCTATTAGTTCGCTCAGTCTTAAGGTTGCAGAACACACCAGAAAGTCAATTACCACACTATATATCAAAATACCGCGTTTACGTATGAATTACTATTGTATAATATACAAGGTGACTGTTTTTTTGTCCCAAAAAGTTGGTCAATTTTCATATTAGCATTCTTACTGGTTTTAATTCAGCGATTTCTACCCTTAAACTATTCTTAATCCTTGAATCCTAGTCATCCTTAACATATACGTGTTCCTAGGATCAAACTCCTTAAACTACACGGGAGCGGTGTATATTTACTACGGGAACAGTACAACTGGTGGTGTGAACTACAAGCCTGACGTAATCATTATTGGTGACCAGCGGTATTTTAACCTTGGAACACGGTTACTTGGTGCTGATGTTAACATGGATGGATTTAATGATCTCATCATTGGATCAAAATACTCACCAATGGGAGGGGAGCAACGAGGATCAGTCATTGTATTTTTCTCCAAAAAAGGAGACGAAAAAACGCAGCAAAAGCGGTTCTCAAGTCAAGCTGATTCGCTGTTAAAAGGCGAACAAAATTACAGTTGGTTTGGTCATGACTTTGTATTTCACAAGAAAACATCCATTGGGCCAGTGTTGGTTGTGTCAGCTCCAACGTACAGGTATCGATATTGGCCATATTTTGTTCTCCCTCGTAGACAGGGGAGAGTACTGGTCTCTTCCAAACTTTACAAGCCCCTTCGTGCAGACAATTCCACGATTGTAAATTTAGTACGTTAGTTTAGTTACATCCAAAACTGCTATCTCCAGCATTTGCATTTGGAGTTCGGGAGCGTTCATTATGTTGAGACTCGAGGGGAAAAGGATTGGTAAAAAGTGTGGTACAGTATGGCAACCCAAACCTTTCCTGTCCCCATTTAAGAAGAAAACAAAAACCATTATTACAAAATTAATGGGAGATTGTTATGATTTCCAACCACGCATTATATGCAATATAATTCAATAAATAGATGCTTACTGTTTTAAAATAAAAGATGTGCAGTGATAACCAATTTGTGCAGTGATAAAGTGAAAGCGTGCAGTGATAAACATGACATTAAAAATGTGCAGCGATAACATTTGTTGTGATAAATTCTTAAGCAATGCGAACCCACTGATACTTTCGAAATATATTTACATCACTTATCTAAATGTCCTTCGAGCTTAATATAAAGGGTACCAAATTGAGTTTATAAACTCCCTCCTCGGAGTTTACCTGTAATTCACCCTGGTTTATTTCATTGAAGAAATCTTGTTATGGATTGCTTTTAATGGGCAGCATTGGTCGACGTATTTCCTGTCACTCTAAAGGGCGTCGTCACTAAAATGTTCCTGGGGGGTACCAGCTAGTTTCCGGACTGGCAAACCCCCTATGGCTTATGGAATGAGCAGTGATAAAAAATTCATAATATTTGGTATGTCGTATTGGGCCTCTTTTGTTCGCAATAATTCAAAAGGTATCATTTGACAGCTAAAGACCTGTGATCTTTATATATTGATACAAAAAAAGTTAATTTATAAACTCAATACCTAATCCAACTTTAGCCTGTTATCATATCATTCGTTGCCTGTTTTATACACCCTGTATATTTCTAGGTTTTATTCACTTACATTCAACACCAATTTGTTTCCTTAGGGTTTGTGCATTAAATAACTGTTCATATTCGCAAGATGATGTACAATGTGCTGGGAAATTGTATGCATACCATTGGTCATCAAACACGGAATGGAAATTGTTATTCGAAGTGACTGGTCAAACTTCATTTGGTCAACTTGGTAGTAGTATTGCGATTGGAGATCCTTTTGGTTCTGGAAATGATGTTCTAGCTGTATCATGTCCAACCTCAGGTTTGTTAAAAGTAATAAGAACATGAAACGCTCTGAGGCGTCTTAACTTCAGAGCGTCTTGTTCTTATTCATTTTAGTATGAAAATAGACGTTTTAAGATGTGTTGCAATAAGTAATTAAGTATGTAAAACAATATATTTACCCAAAAATTGGTTAAAATTATAGATAAAATATTATAGATTATGTTTGAACATAAACATTAGTGATGAGAGTAATAAATATCCCTAATATTATACGACATGGCGAAATCTGTTGGTTTACTTTTTTTGTAAAAATTTATGTAACGTAGTGAGGTGGCTATAAAACATGAATGAGACCCAATTTTTCATGGTGAGATTCGAAGCCGGTGCCTTTAGCCGATTTGTAACAGATTGGCGGATCTTCTGTATACTTTCTTCGGATCGGGCTGATTTCGATATTCCTACAGTGTACTCACTCTTTTCGCCCAATAGAAATATGACTAATATCGGATCATTGCATGGATTGGTTTATTATCGTGTGATTTCCCGTCGCCCGTTTTTAACCTCCTGTACCTAATTAGCTCCCATTTTTTCCAGGTAGTCTCACACAGGCGCCAGCTTATTTAATTTTATATTATTTTAGATGTTTATGGTTACTTGGCGCTAGAAGTTCCATCAACGTTTAAACAAGCTGGCAAAGTTTTCCTGCTAAGCCTGGAAATGTTAGCGGAAGAATATCATGTCGTCCTACCTGGGACTGACTATGTATCTTGTTTTGAAGGAAATCTGGCATTTGGTAGGTTTGGTTGGCATGTTGCGTGGCAGGATGTCAATAATGACGGTTTGAGTGATTTGATCTTGGGATCACCGTATCAAACACAGGACGTGTATACGCCAAAGGGAGGTAAGAGGTAAAAATTTTCCGGTCCACTATACTTAAGGTCCTGCTAGACCACATTCATGTGTATAAATGACATAAGTAAAGATGGCCCAGTGCAAGTATGAAAGGAACTCACAAGTATAATAGTATTTTCAACTGATTTACGAATCGTTATGACGTCACATGCATGGATTTAAGGTACAGTTAGTTACCGAAAAGGAGGTTTTTAAAGCAAGAAAAAAGCATCCAGAGGGCTATAGACAACGAGGCATGCTTTCTGAAGGCTACGCTTATCTCAGTGTATGCTTCAAAATAGTTTGTGGTTGGCTTCTTCTTCTTCTTCTTTTTCTTTTTCCTCTTCTTCTTTTTCTTCTTCTGCTTCTTCTTAGCATAATCCAGCAGTTTTCAAAACAAAATTGAAAACACACGCGGTAAAACAGGATAATAAAAACCGCGAGATCAGGACTCGTACCACTAGGCGGCGAGAAAACAGCTTAAACAGGTAAAATATAAGGACTTGATATATAAAACGATAGCGCCTCGCGTACATAATGAGGAATATGGGGCAAACTATAGATCTATTAGATATTACATATACTTCTCGTGTAGAAAGTATGAAACTGAGCAAATACGATATAGGCAGAATACTTCCAGCAAAATCTTAGAGCTCTTCATCTTTTGGCTGCTGCAGTTACCATACATGTTGCTGCTATGCCAGCTTGAGCAGACTGACTTACTATAATTATTCATGTTGGTTTCTCTTATAGTCGCACTAGGTAAGACCGCTGTAAATAGACAATGGAATTTAGAAATACTGATAGTGATATACTCGCCAAGCTAACAACACTTGACTATCACCTCGTATGATCGTATCTAGCTATCTTACAAGCTTTGCAGCCTTTTCTCCTCTACCGTCAACTTCCTTTGGACCTATATACCATGTACACATTACAGTTGTATGTGAAAAGTAGATAAGATTATGTTTTTTTATATAAGTATAGAGATTTCCGTGCAGTAGTTGGGTGAAATAAAAATCGTATCCTCACGGCGGTCGATATTTTTCACATGTGAAATTTATCGTCTCGGCGTTTTGATTGGTCGGACGAATTTTTATCACATGTGGTGAATTATCGTATCTGCGTTTTGATTGGCTAGTGTTTTGGCGCTCAAAATCGTAAACATGGCGCCCAGTTTTAGCGAAATCAAAGAAGTGAGAGTTTTATTGCGTTTTTCGCTAATAAAGCGACTATATTACCATCAAGAAAAACAGTCAAGACTAAAAATACTTAAGATTAACATCTTTGATTGGAATTTCAGTAAGAAAATGAAGAAATAAACTGTAAAAAATCTGTTTTCGAGACTAGATATACTTCGCTAGTTCGCTGTTCGCTTGCGTGTTACTCGCTGTGAGTCATAGTGTCAGATATTTATCTCTATACTTATATAATAAACAAATCACTTCATGGTTGGTTCGTTATGCTCGTTGGCTCGTTGTGAAGGATCGCTAAACGCACTCGTTCGCTGCGTTCACTCGTTTGTTTGCCATCCTTCACAACCATGCATTGTAAATAAAAATCGCACGCACTCAGCAGACATCAACCATGAAGTAATCTATATATCTTTATTAGGTGAGGAAGGTGCTGTTTATATCTACTACGGTGGCAATACGTTTCCTCGTGGTAATGCAACGAGAGATTGTGATATACTCAGGACTCAACCTTGTCCTCAGGAGAAAGTAAGTTACTAAAACTTCAGTTTAAAACTGCGTCCAAATGAGGCATGTATTGGGCATTTGTTAATGCTTGAGCTATAAACGGTGATAAATGGAGTTAAATACTCTTCAAAACAGAGTCTTTGTCAGAGTTGGTTGCGAGGGATGACGCCACTGAAAAACTGTAATAAATAAAATCGTTCTCGTAACGTTCCAGCATTTACTTTTCATTTTAAGCAAATATTATATTCAGTTTATTCACCGTTTGCCCAATTACTGCAAGAGCGTAACATTACACCTCACACATAGCCTCGACTTCGTTAATTTGAAAACAGACTACATTTCAAACATTACATATAGTTAGGCGGTTAGATGTAAGAATTGTGCATTTTGTGATAAAAGCACCATATTCATAGGAAGTGTGAATTTTAACATGACAATGAATATTTGATATGGAGGCATTTCAAAAGTTTATGTTGACGGTTTAAAATTGGACTTTCTTACATTTTCCAAATAACTCCTATACTTGTAAAAATCGTGAAATTTCAAGGTCATGTGAAGCAGTAATGATTTGCATCATTGGAAAGCTTACAAAAAAACTAGATATAGGTAATTTAAGCGGTTAACTTCATTTTCCCTTGAATTTTATGGTTTTTTTTGACAATATAGGAGTTGAATGAGGAAAATGAAAGAGAGCCCAAATTCAGATGCCTCCATATTTGAAATTTATTGTTATATCAAAGTCTATGCTTCCTGCGAATATGGTGCTTTTATCACAAAACGCACAACTCCAGCTAAATTTTGCACTTAACCACCTGACTAGTAAGACTGAATAAAATTCGTAAGAAATCAAAGAATGAAGTCGAGATTATGGGTCTATAATGCTACGCTACAGTAATTCTGCAAATGGTCAATTGCCGTATATGGTTAAAAACCCAAAATCAGTGGGAAAGTGCAATACGGATAAGTACATTGCATTGGCTATAGATTTTCTTTTTCATGATTGAGATTTTGCCTTTTTGGGATATTATCATTTATTGCAGAAACATTTACGAAATCATACGGTTATAAGTGTAAAAGACTTGTATATAATTAGGTCACCAGTAACAAGATTTTGGCTGTAAGCCAAGGTCCCAATCATGAAAGCGAGGATCTATAGCCAAGGCGACATACTTTCCGAAAGAGTGTACCACTGCGGCAGCCGGTAGTTGTGTCCAGGAATTAGGTAGCTTGCACTCCATTGCTGGCGTACTGCAGGTTTGTATTGTTAGGGTCAAATTGGATTTAATGTTCGCTGTAGCCACCTGACCAAGGAGCTGAGGGTACTTACTTGCTGAACTGCGATACTTTTTTCTCTATTTTCTTATATTCTATTTTCTTGTATTTTAGTTTCTTTCAATCTATGTTTTTTTCTTTAATTATGAGTTTATTTTTTTCATAAATGTTCTGGAACCAATGGTCCGCTATATTCCCCACCCCCTGCATATGTATTGTACTGGAAAAATGAAGTTTCTTTTAATTCTAGGCTTCTCTGTACCTATCACCTAAACAGGTATGTAACAACAGAAGTCAGTAATTCGTCTCTGTAAAAAGTAGATGGCACATCGTCTTTCTACACCACGCCCATTCGAAAAAAGGTTGTTACACATATTTAAATGTTGAAAATGCCAGAAAATTTAAAGTACAGCAAAGTACATATCTATGCATCTAATACATAATCATCTAGCACTGTGTATTTCCGATAATTTTATATTATACAATTTAATGTATTCAGAGAGGTACAATTACAATGCTCATAAATATTATTTTCTCAATTCCTTTTTAAATATTCAATAAAATCCAAGAATTCTTAATAGTTCGATAAAAATTTCGATTCATTACAATAATCTTATTTCCGCATTCTATACAGGGTGTATAAAAAAAACTGGACAAATTTGAAATTGCTCTCAACTTCGCGAAGCGGCTCCAGGTACGAAGTTTTTTATTAATATAGATTGTTTGGGTATTTATAATGTAGAATAAACGAAAAAATTCTGAAAGTTAAATTTTCAAAACCCATGGGGGTGGGGTGTCTTGTCCAACAGATCAAAAATGGCTTGCGCACGAAATTTGAATGCTTAAAAGTTATTTTGAGTTAGTGGGTGGAAAATTTGTTGGGTGTTGTAAGCCCTTCAAAACGTGGCGCAAACTTTCATTTTTAAAAAAAATCAGGTTTTGTATGCTTAATTTATGCCTCTACATAATTTGCATATTTCAAACGTGCGGTGCCAGTGTGGGTAGAGTATAGCAAATACGGCGGTTGACTGTTGTGTAAAACTACCTGAAAAATACAATGAGAAGTTAGTAGGTAACTTCCAGACGAAGGGCCTTCGCTCGAAACGCATCTGTTGGACAAGACACCCCACCCCCATGGGTTTTGAAAATTTAACTTTCAGAATTTATTCGTTTATATTCTACATTATAAATACCCAAACAATCTATATTAATAAAAAACTTCGTACCTGGAGCCGCTTCGCGAAGTTGAGAGCAATTTCAAATTTGTCCAGTTTTTTTTATACACCCTGTATGATTCTGACGAGCATTAATATTGCATTACATTTATGCAGTGTATCTGGATGATTACACAAGTATCGTAATTCTTTCCCTGTTTAGAGATTCAGTCAATTTGGACGAGAAGTGGTTGCATTGAGCTTCGAAAATACAAGCAGTATTGTAGTTTCCGCTCCACGTCAGAGTGTTAACTCATCTTTACACAACGGTGCGATTTACGTGCTTCCTATTTCAGGTGAGTTAAACCTTTCGACGAATACTCGCGTTAACCCATTTACGTTAGAAATTGTGAAATTCATTGGTACTTTGCCATACTTCGCGAAGTTCCAGAGATCATAATTGTGTGTGTATATTTGACGTTGTCCTTCCCAAATCGTAATCCAAATGTTGCATACAGATTGCGTGAAATCACTCCTCAAATACTAAGGCCGGATATATATAATATATACCCTAAAAATAATTGCATCGTTTCTTTTCCCAAATTGTCCAGTAGTTGTTGACTCAACGTCTTCAATCAATACTTAAATCCAATATGTTGGATATCGATGAGGAGAACACTTTCCCAATACTTTAATCGTATGATGAGTGAATATCATGATCACCACTTAAGCTAAATTTTTTAAACATTTTCCTCCCCTTGAAACATTTCCTCCCTTCGAAACATTTTCATGTCCTACAATATACTTAAACCCAGTATGTAGGAAACAGGTGGGAGGAAAATACTCCGATATTAAGGCCAGGAGGATCACAAATGTGTGATAAGTGATTATACTTAAATCCAATATGTAGGATAGAGGAGCATGAGGGGGAAATACTCCTCCGATATTAAGGCCAGGAGGATCAAAATTGTGTGATAAGTGATTATACTTAAATCCAATATGTAGGGTAGAGGTGAGGGGAAAATACTCCAGGAGGATCAAAATTGTGTGATGAGTGATTACCATGATCACCACTTACGCTAGAAATCATTGGATCGTTTCCTTTCCCAAACGATTGAATCAGATTTGGATTCACCGTTGCCATGTGAACGTTGGAGTCTGAACGCGATATAAGATTATCGATTGCAAAATCTGAAGTGAATTCGCTAGGCCCTATTAAAGATTCGGTTGAAAAATCAGTAAACATATGATTGCTTGATTGGGGAATAGTTGCCGATTCCAGGACAGTAGTTGTAGAACGAGGTAAAGTCTGAGTAGTAGAACTTGCGCTCCCGGAAAATGCATCATTGCTCCCGACTAAGGAAAGAGCGGAGAAATTTGAAAAGCTTTGTGGGGGTGCACCACTCGATGGAACACTGGCGTTTGTTAGAGTAGTCGGATGTGTTAAAGTGAACGTATTTTGAATAACAGGTTGATTGTCCGGGCTGTTTATCATTACAATATCATTACTCGGTTGTTGACGTCCAATTAACGATTCCGCAGAAAAGCTTGTTAGGTGACCAGTTCCAGAACTCTGCTGTCGATTATGTGAAGTTTGGTTACCCGTCAAAGCATCAATACTGTATGGTAACTGTGAAATATTGTCTTGTACTGGGTTGGATCTTACCTGCTGTACCTGAGTAAAACCTCTTTCAAATGAAGTAGGAGCTGGAGCGGTTTGTTGCGGAAACTCGGCAACAGTAGTCGCATTAGCAACACTTGAAACCATTGTAGTTTGAGGTTGGGGTACAAACACTGGTTGGACAACAGCGTTCACTGTGGGTGCCCGGGTTGCGAGGGTTACCTTGGTGACATCATTTGCTGACGTGGAAATATGTGATGACCTTGAGGTCTGTGATAACCCACTTCCAGGTGCTGGTCCGGTTACATTATGTCTCCTATGGACATTGGGCGTTCTGCTTACACTCATAGGAGTAAATGAAATTTGTACTGGTACAGTCGTTGGTACATACATGTTGCTTCTTGGCGTGTTAGACGACTGAGTCGAAACAACCATACTCTTATTCATTGATCCTGTTGTAGCAAGGCGTTCTTGGGTTTTATGTCTAGAGTTCGAAGTAGTCTGCTGGTTACTGGCGCTCGACAATATCGACGTAACTGAAAGTCGATTAGTTATACTTGAATTACTTGATATCGGTGTTAAATCAGAAGTTCCAGGTACCAGGGTTCGCGTCTGAGAGGTTACAGTAGTCTCTTGAACAGCTGTGCCTGTAGCAGAGCTTGTTTGGGTGTTAGAGTTTCTTGATGAAGATGTTGCTCTCATCGTTGTCGTAATAACAGATGCATCACTCCACGTGCTTGGTAATGTTACTTTGTGCTCGTGAATGAGTTGTGATAAACGTTTGTTCTCGTCTTCAAGTTTGTTCACTTTGTTTCTCAGCTCAGATACTTCTTGTTCTAGAAGAAAAAACATATCATAAATCTATGTACACGCGCAAGACTTGACCGGAAGTATAGTTGCGATAGTTATTTCCAAGAGTTACAGGGCTTTGAATTATAGCATTGCTGATGTCAGCATAACGTTACACAGACTAGAAAAAAGCTATATTGTACGCACAACGCATACATTTCGGTTTGGATTTAGAAGTAATCCCAAACTACAATTTTAACACGTTGGCTATTAAATATGGGTCGGTCAGATATGCAGTTGTATTTGACCAAAAACATGGCGGCAAAAACACAAGCGCCCAAGTATATCTGAATTTCATATAAACTAGGAGTTACTATCGCAACATATAGATCGGGGAAGGCTGGGCACCTATTGGGTTATTTCGTGGAATGAACCATAAATAATTAGCTTGCCAGGTTTCATATTACAAATTTTGTGACCTCATATGAAACCTCTTCTGTAACAAACCGGGTGAAACCCGAACTCATGGGATTCATTGGCATCTTTGGCGAGGTTTTCGCATCCCTGGCATCATGGGATTTATCCCCCCTGGTAACAATTCCAGTTTTACTTCAGTGATTTACGACCTGATAAGATGTCAGTCGTACATTCTGACTCCATTAGAGCTGGCAAAAAATTTGGATTCCCCAGGTCTGTTACAGACAGGTGATAATATTGACTGAATTTGGGCTCTATTAAAAATATTTAAATATAAAAATATTTAAATATAAAAATATCTAAATATAAAAACTATTAAAATATTGAAATATAAAAATGTCTAAAATCAATGTTTGCACATCGTTCTACGCGCCCACTCCCCGTGCATTCTGTCAAGTTGATATACTTAAATAAAGGTGTTGCTTTTCCCTCAAGGTAACAGCAACTTCTCCGCTCGGACGACTTTTCATATATATTTTCCACCAGTGACACCAGGGTTGCTCTGTATCTTTCTTCTGGAATACCATATAAATCTCCAGTTTGCCCAAAGTGACAGAGGTTACAGCGATTATTTTACAAATGCCATCATGAAATACCACCCGCCTTGGTATTTTTGTTGTGGATTTTAAGTTACCGTCTGTTGTGAATATCTGAAGAGCGTTGAAATCACCGATGGTATTATGATGTAATTTTTGTCAGAAATACTCAAGCTGCGTAGGTGAAGTCCATCTCATTGAAACATATGTTTAAACTGTCCTGTGTTGTGACACACATACAGATATGCACATGGTGTATGTGTATGTCTGTGACAACGCAGGACAGGTACATGTATCATAAATATGTTTCTGTTTCTGTCGACATCAGTCGTGAACGATCACAGCAATAGGGAGACATGCTTGTTGTTGAAATCCTCATAACGTATCCGCATAGCCTCAAAATGTAAAACAAATCATTTCTCTTAATAATGCTATTTTCATCACGTATCTTAAGCCATCTTACAACGTGTACATTAATTAATTGTCATTGCTATCCACAGCAAGTGCTTTCCTCACCGCAACTATATTCACAGCAAAATCAACTTGGTATTATTCTCGAATCAATAACCACTCGATTCACTTGTTGCACATGCACATTTCTCACTACTGCCTACTGGATGACTTCGTGTATGTAGGATTGGATGAAATGTGTGATTTCGGAGCTCTACTCGTGGCCATGCAAGTAAATACATTGGGATACCCACTGCTATATTTCAAGTCAAATAGAACATGATTAATGAACAAAACGGACATCATGCTCTCCAACCGTCTGCTTTTTTAAGCTTTGATTTCAATCCTCCCTCGAGAAAAAACTGAGAAAACTCTTGAATTGCTGGTAAACCATGTAGCTCTTCAAGAGACAAAAGGCAGGCAGAAGTTGCAACTTCCGGGTTTTGAAGACCTGACTCAAGAATTCTGGTAACTACACGTACAGTAAGTTGCAAGCCATTATTCGATCTTTGATTCTCGGAGATTTGCTTGCTAGTGAGATCTTTTAGCGACAGACAATCAAGATTTAACGTCGTTGACGCAGTCTTTCATCCGCTAAATCTCCGTTCTTCAGTTTATTTGTTACCCTGTCTCAAGATGGGCTCTTTTGTTTCTTATAAAGCCATCTCTGATCATCATCCTGAACGATTTTTAATCTGAATTGCATGGTTCTTAGCGAAACTCTTACGATCTCTAAACTTCGACCATCTTCAAATGGTAATATAGGATGAGCTGAACTTTTTTAATATTCTTATCCCCCTCGCTAATATCGTCTCAAAAGATACATTTCGACTGGTAAGAAAAGTTGGTGAAATCGTTGTAGCGCCGTGGTATGCGTTTAATCTCGTTGGCAGTTTTGCTTAACAGTCGGAAGGTTGGGTTGCATGCTAAATGGATTGGGCGCGCAAATGTCGATTCCTGAAACGTCTTTTGCCACTTTTAAATAGGTATAACATAAAATGTGTTTTATGCATGATAGATTTTTGACATTTTAATTAGATAACATTCCGTTTTAAATCCTTGCTATGACAGTAGAAATATTGTAGTCTTAGTTCTTTTACCCTTAGTTGTGACGATGGACGCTCAGTGTCCGAAAGCTCGAAAACGTTTGTTTGGATATTCTTTTTCAAATTTAGGCTTTACCGCCATAGGGCTGTCTCTAGAGTTCTAAACTTGAGTTTTACCTTAGTCTCCTGTTTAACTTGGCATGTTTAAATTATTTGAAACTATATATATATATTTGTCTCAAGTTTTGTTCTCATTAAAGTCTGTGTTTTCCAATTTTTCAGATGAGCGCAGCCGTGGAAACATAGTGAATTAAGTGGAACCTGCAAAGAAAGTGGTTAAAAAGGAACTGGTCGCATCCATCTACAGTATTACTGTAAAGTAATTACATTATTATATACTGCAAGAATTATAATTACGTAATAACAAAGAAACCAAAACAAATTCCTCAAATCAATATTAAAACTGATACATGCAGGCTAAATACTGTACCCCTATAATTTTATTGCCATGAAGCATGTAATGAAATTAGAGAGAATTAGTTTATATAACGTACAATTTTAATTACAACTTAAACAAGCCATGTACGGAATAGTGTCAATTCAGATCTGGCAATTATGCGAGAATATTACGTCACGTTAAATAACCCGCCATTTTGGGTGGCAAAAATCATCGGGAGCACTCCAGACAGCAACGATAATGCCTGATTAAATTCGGCGGAAACTGCATGGCCATTCGAAATTCTCAGACAAAAGTAACTTTGACGGCTATAATTGACGGCATTTGACACAAAGTTTGTGAAGAAAGTTGTTTTTGTAAAATATACAGTATACTAGGAGCATGTTCAATTTTTAACACGCATGTAATTAGGCTGAGATAATTTGTACATTTGTCATTTGTATTTTTGGAACTCTTAGTACATCAAAAGTTTGTTCCAAAAGCAAGAAAACAAAATCATACACGAGTAAGATTTAATCAACTAACGCCATAATTGACAAGGTAAGATGCAATACTGCACATAATCCGTATTCTAAGAATGTACAGAATTACTATTTATAATATATTTTCACACTAACTTTGTCAGATACATAACCTACCCAACCTGACCTTGAAATTTCATAAAAATTCCAATTGTAAAAGAAGTACATTTGGTCAAAAATGTAAATATGCTCAACGTACCCAGTAATTCCTTGCTCACTTTCAGTTGGCTAAATTGTGAACTCATTCCATGAAGTTCCTCAATATATTCGCAAGCTGTTTCCAACACGTAATTCTTGCTCTAAAAGCATACAACATCATATCAACTTAAATTTAGGGCGAAAAGTGAACTGTGGGATTATCGATCCCAGAAAATGTTTAGGTTTATCAAAAATGGATGTCTTTCCAAGGCTGTTGGCCTGCAAGATATTTTGGCACAACGCATACAACCCCCCTCCCCCCTCCCAACCTCTGTCAATTATATATTTGTATCATCGTCTGCTCCTTAATTATTGTCAGTTGCAGGGTTCACCTGTTTAGCAATACGATGTCCTGGTAGTAATGCAGCCAGTTTCTTTATCCAATTAGTGATCTTGTCTTTCCTGCGTTTTTCAACTAAAAAGTTCAGACACTCAGACATAAAAATAGTACAAAATCATAAAAGTACAGTACACAATGCAGCAAAAAGGCTTGGCTTGAGTTGTTTTCATGCCACATTCAACCCAATCATAGTTAATATTAAATAAATCATATTATTATACATTGTAGTCACTCGTGTCTAACTGAGTTATCTGCCAGCAGTACGTACTTTTTAGCGAGCGGCAGCTGTACTGTACATACAAGAAAACAAGAAAAAACAACATGAATAAACGATGTATTTTTGAACGTTTTTGCGTAAAATATACTCTTTTGAAACTTTTATTAGAACTATAGTAAGTAAATTAGATTTCTAATATTTTGTCGTTCTTGTTTTATTTTTATAATTGGTTTTTACCCCGATATTTTAGAACCAAACGTTGTTTATCGAAGGAGTTTAATGACAATGCAATGTATAATAAAACAATTATTGAATTCGGTTTTTGTTATATCCGGCATTATCAAGGTCTCGGTAAGTGTGATCAGTCTCAGCCTTACCTTGACCTTGATAATTCCGGATATCACAAAAACCTCATCCAATAATTGTTAATAAATACCTTCATTATGTACAATTCTCCTTCGGTTCTGCTGTGCAATACCACCACTAAAAGTATGAGAATTAAATCAATGACTATCATGGTTACTGGTTAGGTAACTCAGTATCACCCTAAGCACAAGGTATACACTTAAATATGTTCAATTTGTAATTTTTTGGCAAGCAAATCTGTTCATATTATGGCCTCAATCCCTACCACCAGGCTCAAAATATCACTTTTGGGAATCTTTTTCATTGGAATCAGCTATTTTCAAACTCTTCAAACTGACAGCATGAATTAAACTAAGTTTGTCTGTATTGTTCCTCTTTTGTATACAATAAAAGACAGATGATTAAGACAAAGTGCCCTTTGAGTTGCTTCCTACGCCTATGGATGATGATTCATCTCGACAGATGATGCGTTTTGATAGATCATCCGTCTCTAATATAAGTTTAACCAATCCAAACATATTTGGGAAATATAGATCAACGTTAAATGTTTTTGCAGTACTTGCCTTAAAACTATATCAGACGAAATATAATAAGGAGTTTGGGTGTTGTTTGGTGTTGCAAAACGGAATGAGAGCATGCTAGTTGGAACTGGGTTGCTAGGGGTTGATGAAACTGTTGTTGCTGAAACTGGTGTTGCTGAAACTGTTGTTGCTGAAACTGGTGTTGCTGAAACAGTACCTAGTAAAGAAACAAATGATAGAAGCCATTTGAAATTAAATATGTCTAAAAATGTCGGTGACATTGTGCAAGTCATGAGACATGAAATAAATATAAGGGAGAAAGGCGATGTGCCTGACACTTTCAGCATTTAGTGGCAGTAGTGGACACTAGGGGGGGGAGGGGTGACCGCCCCCACAATAACTTCTCAAAGCATTTGAATGATACAGTAGCTGGTTAACTGTGTAACAAATCCGTATAAATGATTTTACAACCACGAAAGCATTGGTAGGCTGTAATCTATAATATTATAAGTAAATTTGCATGAGATTTAGGCCAATAATGGTTTTAGGAACTGAGATTTTTTATTTCAAAAAAAGGGTGGTTATATGTTGCCAACCTAAGTTCACACAGGTCCCCAATATTTTGCAGAGTGTCCGCCACTGTTTTGTGGACAGGTATACGCTGTTATCAAAGATTATTTGAAATGTCTTATCATATCTTATAATATTCTATTTTGTGTTTTGTATATACTTAGGTTTATAGCATTTGTTTTGCTATTAAGAAGTTATTTACTAATAGCATATTTCTAATAGCATATTTATCAATATCCTTTAAAAATTATATATCAAACTTTAAACTTCCCATCACTGTCATAGGATGGAGGTAAGAGCTGACCCAACCTCATCTGCCAGGAACAACGTTCATAGTTGACTAATTGTGGTAAGGTAATTCACCATTCCATACAATCATGTAAACCATCATGGTAAATTTCCATGGACTAATCAATCTTTACATTGTGGGGCTGGAGTGCTAAATGTACAGATAATTTTTTAATGTTCGGTTGGTCACTGCACAACATTGTACAGCAATATTAAACTGCCGTGAGGGCGTTTCTTATAAACTGGGAAAAAAGCCGAAATCGACCTGAAAAACCTAGTTGCACTAAAGAAACATGACACTACTCAAAAGGCATTTTCGTTTAACCCATTAACTGCCAGTACCCAACCACTGACGAGTAAAATCATCTGGTGTTTAGACAGAGTAAAATACTAAAGTAGGGCCCATCTGGGCGGATTGTCAGCTAATGGGTTAACACAGTTTGTACAGGTCAGGAAGAATAAAATTCAAGGACTTTTTAAGGACTTTCCAGGCCAATTGTATCAAGAAATTCAAGGACTATAATATTAGAGCTGAAAAGAAGGCGTTAGAAGTTGGTAAAAAGTGCTGTTAAACTGTACATACTGCCAAATTTCAGAAAATACACTATACAAATACAAAAACTAAAGTAAGAAGAATTCAAGGACTTCAGGCACCTCTATATAGATTGAAGGACTTTCAAGGCCTTGAATCTTTGTTTCCAAATTAAAGAAGAAAAACCTTTATTTAATGAGGGTGACATGTATTCATTACTGGTGACCCAGTAGGCCCTCTAAAATGATAATTAATAGCTAGTCATGATATAAATAGATTAAATAAGTAACTAGTATTTAGTACGTTCTAATCTATTGTTCTGTTTTAGCAGATCATTTTAATTATAAAGCTTCCTACTACGTATAATATCATCAATAGGGAGCCACCCTAATGTAGAAAACAGTTTAACAGAATTATTGTTAACCATAGCATCAAGTTTTCTACTAACAGTGTATTGCTAGATATTTGTTTGCTCTTTTAAGAAGGTATACCCTAGAATTTAATTAACTAATGAGATAATCTACACTCTACATGTAACTCCCTTATGCTTAATGAGAATTTTTTTGTTAGTGGGCATATCTAGTTTTGAATCATTCAAAACGAGATCCAATTTACGTTAATTGTTGATACAATATGGCAAAATGTTTGAGACATGCCAATTAGCATAATTGTTGGTTTTTTGTGTATTGGGTACCATGCAATAAAATTTGACCCAGTTACTAGGAATTTAGCATTATCTAAGCTCACTTGCAATGTTCTTTCAAGGATTTTCTCATAGTTTTCGTCAATAGATGAGATGGTGGTATCACCCGGAATCGAACCTCTTCCAACCTTAAAGCACTGTTACACATGTTGTACATGTCATTTCTTTGTGAAACTGCAATGCAAAGCCGAACCAATAAAGACAGTGTTACATGTGTGGTTTGATTTTTAATTGAATTATATAAAGATTTTTTGTCCATTTTTCTGTTTTTGTGCAACAATTTAACATCGGTTAATAAATTGGCTTTAAAAAAATCTCTCTTTTCATTTCATTGTTCAATCACCTCACATATTGTATGAAACTTTCAACTTGAATGTAAAGTGACTGACTTCAAAACAGATATTTTTCTGATAAGAGGGGTTTATTGATGTTGATTCAAACTGAATCATATCAGACCTCATCAGTCATCAAATGGTTCAATAAAATCAGAACAGATTCCTATGCAAAATTGGGTAGTATTTGAATTGGACCAGAAGGTGGTATTTAATGTTTCTCATAGCGGAACATAGTCGCAGTTTATGTGAAACCGGTTTGAAAAATTACAGGTCTAGCGGTCTACATTGTTCTTGACCCCATGACCAATGTCACAGCATCATGTTGTCATAAGGACAAATTGCAGGCATTTAATAGCCTCTTCTTAAATCGCATAACAACGTATACCTACCATTGTTAGAAGTCACACAAACACTATTCTGTGTAGTCACAGTATTCATTGCAATGTATGTCTCTTATAAATACGATCTCTAGTTTGCCAATAACCAGAAGCCCACCAAGAACATTGTAAAACACAATAGACATGTAAACAAAGGCGACCATATCCAATCGTTTGACCATCAAAAAATCAGCCAAGAATATAAAGTTGCAGCCATTTCTTTCTCAGTTCCAAGAAATCCAGTAAGCTCTACGTATAATATGTAATACTTCCACTGTGAAAACTAAGGTATTCCAATGTAGAATAATTATCGTCCTAACTTTCTTGAGTTCTTCCAAACAAAATTTAGAAACTCAGAAAATCACACGAAGTTCTTGTTTTTAACCTGTTGGGAGAATACCATTATTGATCAGAATCACTATGAGGCATTCATGTTCGACCGAAATAATAAGATTATAGAAGTTATAATTACGTTCTTTTTATAGTTATATCCAGCATATAGTTCTACACAATAATTCAAAAATAATTATCAAAGTTGTTAAATATTTACAAATATGAGTTTCATTCTTTGCGTCTTTCTGATCAAACTATAGATTCTTAGTTCAACATTTGTCTCTTTATGGTATGTACTTCATCTTATGGGACAATAATGGATCCATACGAGCGTTCTCAGTGTTTTTGCATGCGTCTCTCTTGTTGTTCTGCGCAATGTAATTCTGCGCACAACGGCACAAGCTGAAGAATATTTTGCAAATGATCACAATTATTCAATCACTATATATGATGTTACATTACGTAATGATTTGCTGAAAGATAAATTAAAACTTTTTTCATTTTAAAATAATGCAGGGCCGGAAACAGTGGGGACTTCAAATCTCGAGTCTCGACTCTCTGAAATGGTATTTCATGCGTTCTGGGGAAAATTTGACATACAGAAACCAGGTCATTTCGTTCATTTTGCCGTCCAGGCAGCAAAGAATCTGACACCTTCGTATTAAGCTCTCCCACTCTGACCTTTATTTCGTGGGGCCATTATTCTACTTCTGACGTTACAGCCCTCTCCTAGCCTCCCTACTGTACCGCCGCCCCTGAATAGCACTGATCTATTCTAACGACTATATTTACACGCAACATACACGAATCGCGAAATTCGGGCAAAAAACACAGTTAAAGAAAAACATCCAGTCACAGCTACATGTTTTTCTTAAACTGCGATTTTTGCCCGACTCAGAACGCGTCATTTGGATGCGCAGCCGAATTTCGCGATTCGTGTATTGCACACCCACTCAAGGCCGTAGGAAGGGCCTGCCCCTCCCCAATAATTTCCTCATTTTACTACCAAGAAACTGACACTACATGTTTTCCCGGGGGCGTAACTCGATGAGTATGTTCCAGCAACGTACGTGGCCAGGTTTTTCAGTGAAAGGGGCCGGAAAGGGCAAGGAGGTGTCGAAGCAATTTTGCTCTGCCTATGGTCGACTATACTATGTTTATTCACTTAAATATATTAGAGAATTCCAGGGTATCGATGCGGAGTTTAGCATCGTTTAGCATTCTCTCCAGGACTATAAATCTAGAGTCTCCATAGTGACATTATCTGTATTTTGGGTCTATTTTATAGAATTTTGATTTTAGGAGCTATATTTGGTATATGAAAATGTAGCACACATTGTCTACTAGCATTAGACCATAGATATCTTAAATACACTAGATAGTGCATCTAATTATTCCGCAAGTCAAAAATTGAAGCCGTGACTGCAGTCTCAGGTCGTTCCCATGAAATGACAAGATTCGTATATTTTTTTATTTCTTAAACAGCGAACTTAAACATTCGGTTAAACCTATCCCAAATACAGTTTTAAACTATTCAAATCATGAAAGTTATTGGTGTCTTTTAAGTGTTTATTAGCGAGTGGGAACGAGCAATATAGTCAAATGGGGAAAACCGCTGAAATATTCCTGGCTTCAATTTTACTAAAAGAGATGCGCTATCTAGTGTATATAAGATATCTATGCATTAGACAGATCAAATAAGCAAGTAAGGCAAATTGTTAGTGCATCTTTAAAATTTTTCAATAATTTGCAGGCGAGGGATTTTACAGATTTTAATGTATTTCTTGTTAACGAGGGTTTTATTTATGTGAGCACGGCGACTTATACCACTTGTAAACGAGTATAGTATTCAAAATAGCCCGCATTAGTCTGGATTTAGTCAATCGCTTTGCCTTTGAAGGATTAGGGGAAACAAAGTATACAATGGCACCTACGCTAATATATCCATACGCTAATGACCACGCGTCTCTGCGCGTGGGATGAGCGTCACTATATAAATGACTCCCTGATCTGGCGTCGCTTCATTCCGCTCAAGATGCCAAAACAAGAAGTATGATGGCAGTCAACATATGATTATTTTGTTTAACTTTAATCATTTTGATTCGCGACGAAGAAGTCTAATGACCAATGTGATGTTCATGTAAGTATATACTTATATAGTTCTTTCTACCTATAGGCTATATATAACTATGCATATTCAAACTTTCACGTTGTTGACTGCGGATATTCGAGATAGTTTTCTAAACGTCCTTGAAAATTACTCAATCTTTGGGTTCTTTAAAATATAGTTTTGGTAACTTGACATTAAATTAGGAGTTGAAAACTTGCAATTATATATATATATAGTGCTGGATTACACGAGTTCATAAGACATAACCATGAAAAGTTAGGCGGTAATAAGCGATATATATGCCATAAGGTTTCGAAAACATCTTCCAACACACTTCTACTCTTCTAGTTTATATTATACAAGAGTAACAAAACGGCTTGTATTTTGAATGTAACTGTGATGCTTAATTGTTATATAGATTTACGTGCATTGATCGAAAATATCTCACTGGTCTAGCTCACCGAAATTGCTTGACCCTCTTCGTCCATTATTGTCTATATTGAGTTGCGTACAGCTCGAAAGTCGAAATCGCCCTGACTACATTATTATTATTATTATTATTATTCATCTTATTTAAAAACGGTAGCCCTTCAGATTAAACTGCTTTTCAAGGGGCCGTTAGGATATTTACAAATATGAAAAATCTATTATACATACTGACTATATAAAAAAAAAGAAAGCCCATGCAGTGAACACTATATATAAAACTCAGAATGAATCACGTATATAACTAGAAATAGTATATTATGTTAACCCTCCCAGACCCAAAAATTACTCCTTCGGATCAGAATCCGCCCCACAGGTGGTTGTCACACACTATTTCTCTCCAAATTGGTGAAATAGTTGTGGATTAAAGTTTTGAAGTTACTTATGGAGAGCTCTTTGTAGTTGTTGGCAACATCATTTGGAAGATTGTTCCATGATGCAGCACCTCGATATGAAAACGATTTCTTCAAGAAGTCTGTTTTAGGTTTTTCCAAGTAAAGTTTACAGTCATTACTTCTTAACGGGTACATATCATTTTGGCAAATTTTAAAGATGTTAGTCATACATTCTGGCAGTTGGCCTTGTAAGGCCTTAAATGTCATTATCATTTCTCTTTTCTTAAGAGTGGTTTCAATTGGTTCCCAGTGTAAAATATTAAATATGTCTTTCGATCTTACTTCGTAAGTTGACCCTGTGATAATTCTAGCCGCTCGTTTTTGCATTTTTAAAAGCTTGTCAGTATGTGTACGACTGCCGTCATTCCACACATTGGAGCAATAGGTAAAGTGAGGTAAGACTAGTGAGTTGTACATGTTAATTAACACGTTTTGGCTAACAAATCGTTTGGCTCGTCTTAATAAGGCAATGCTCTTGGATAGTTTTTTGCATTGAAGATCATTGTGTTTATGCCATCTCAATTCATCGTCTAAAGTAATTCCCAGTACTTTTTTATTGGTTACCTGTTTGATGTTATGATTACCAATCAGTATACATGGGTCATGTGAGAATTGTTTCAATTTTCGTTTAGAGGCTATTAGCATAAATTCAGTTTTTTAACGTTTAAAGTAAGCTTGTTTGCTATTAACCAGTTATTGACGTTGTGCAAATCATTGTTTAGTTTCACTTCTATGTCCGCAGGTGAATTACCAATGCTTGATATATTTGTGTCATCTGCAAACATAGATGCCTCTGTTTGTTCGAGACAGTTAGGAAGATCGTTTATGTACAATGAGAATAATAACGGTCCTAAGTTTGATCCCTGTGGGACTCCGCAACTTATCTTTTCAGTTGGGAATTTGTACCTTGGACTGTACATAATTGACTCCTATTGGTTAAGTACGATTTGAAGAAGTTAAGGGCTACACCTTTAACTCCGTATAGTTCAAGTTTAGCAAGAAGGATTTTGTGGTTGACTGTATCGAATGCCTTTTTGAGATCAAGAAACAAGACACCATTTATTAAGCCTTTATCCATATTCATTAAATATTCATTGGTTGTTTGCAAAAGAGCAGTTTCAGTAGAGTGATATTTACGGAAGCCAGATTGGCGTTTTGTAATTATTTTGTTGTCATTCAGAAAATTGAGAAGTTGGTTATAAACTATTTTCTCTAGCATTTTTGAAATTGCCGATATGACGGATATAGGTCTGTAATTTCCGCATTCATTTTGTCACCTTCCTTATAGATAGGCGTAACCTTAGCCTGTTTTAAGTCGTCTGGAAGTATACCAACGTCTAGGATCAGGTTAAAAATATAAAGCAAGGTTTCACATATGGTATAGCCTGCAGCCTTTAACAGTTTGTTTGTGATTTTGTCGAGTCCTGCAGCTTTCCTAATTTTATACCATCTAGTCTTCTGCATAATTCTATTGGTGAAATTTGTCTAAATGTAAACTTGTTAGAATTAGCAGTAATATATTGAAGTGGGTCTACATTACTTGCTGGTATAGTTTGTGCAAGCTTAGGGCCTATTTCACAAAAATAATTATTAAACTCGTTTGCTATATTATCGTTACCAGTAATTGTTTGTCCATTAACTGTGATCTGGTTGATTGTTGTTGTAGTCGTTCTCCTGTTGAGTAAATGATTGATAAATCTCAGCTATCTTTACTATTTTTGCATTGTTCCAGATTTGTTTTATAATAGTGTGCTTTTGCATCCTAATAAGTTTGGTAACTTGGTTTTGCATCTTTTATAAGCCTCAGTATAAGCAGTAGAATTTAATCGCACTGCCTTTTTTTAAGGAAATCTCGATGATAGCTAAGTTTTTAATTTCATTATTCAACCATGGGCAATACTCGTTTCTAACTTTCTAGTACGATAGGAGCATGGTTGTCAGAAATAGACAAAAATATGTCCTTCCACTCCTGCCAGGCAAGATTTGGATCAGAATTGTATGTAAAGTAGTTAAACGCTTGTGCTAAATCTTGTTGGAATTCGTTTTCGTTAAAATGTTTAAATTGCCTTGTTTCTACTATTTTCGGCATTTCTCTGGGTACTCCTATTTTCCTACAAATATACACCAGATCATGGTCACTTATTCCCAAAGCAATCACTCCTGAATCAGATGTTTTGGTGTTATCACTTTTTGTAATTATAATGTCTATTAGTGTTTTTGTCGAGTCAGTTGTTCGGGTTGGCTTATCAATGTGTTGCTGTAGTTGGTAGATATCTAATAGGTCATCCAATCGTTTGGAGTTGTTATTCCTATAGTTGCTGTCCAGCATGTCACAGTTAAAATCACCTGTTATGATTATTTCTTTGTTTTCATTGTCAATCACTTTTATGAAATATTCAAAATCATTAAAGAATTCCATATTAGAGTCTGGTGGACGATACCAAGTACTAATTAGAACTGGCTTAGCTTTCGGCTTTTAAATTCAAGACAAATTGCCTCTGCATTAACTGGAATTAAGTCAGCTCTATTAGTATAGGGAATAACATCCCTTAGGTAGATAGCCACTCCTCCTCCATTGCGGTTTCTATCCTTTCTTATCAAATCGTAACCTGGTATTTTAACCTCAGAGTTGTCTATGGAGTCGTCAAGTCGAGTTTCGTTGATACAAATTATATCAAAAGGGAGTTTAGCCAGAAAAACCAATAATTCGTTTTTATGCTTTACCAAACTTGCAATATTTAAATGCCCTATTTTGAATCCCTTGAGTTTTGGGTAAACCTTTTCATATTGGTCCGTGGTTGGAGTAATTGGGTCTAGAGGGTTCACATTTCCATCATCGTTAGTCTTAGTAACATCCCTGTCATCATGATCATCATTATCATTGTCGAGTCTACTATGATCGAATGATGACGAGGATGCTACAGTATCTTCTACTTTGGAATAATAAGAAGTATCTAGTCAATTGATATTCTTTAAGTAATTCTTTATGTTTTTTGCCAAGGAGGCTGAGCCCTTTGTGTTCAAATGCAGACCATAGCTATTTAGCTGGTATTTATCGATGTTACTATTGTCTATTAGACCCCAGTTTTGCTCGATACATAAATCATTAAGTAGTTTATTACATTTTGTTACCTTCGTAGCCAGAGATGGGTCATCATTTCGGGTGATGATTGATGAAAGAATCAAATCGATTTTGTTTTGCTGCTTCCTGATTCCTTTACCAAGGTTACAGATGGATTGCACCACTTTTTCTGGTGAGTTGTTCTTGATGTCGTTAGTGCCCACATGTAGTATAATAACGTCCGGCTTTGCAATTAATGCCGGCTTGACATAATGGGCCATATCAGCAGCTGTAGCACCAGGGAATGTCTTTAACGATGACTACATCGAAGTTTATGGTAAGTTTAACTACATTACTAATTACATTGATATTTTATGATAAATTCATCGGTATGCCTATAGATATAATGGTAAGCCTATGGCGTCGATTTAATGGCAAGCTTAGTTTCCGCAAATTGTAGATGCCTTAATTTTACGGATTGGTAAATCCATATGTAAATCTAACTAAAGTCTGCTTCACACGAGTGAGATACATGTAAGCACAAGCATAAGGAAAGACAAAAGGGAAAACAAAGGGTAATGAAGTGTGCAACATGACCGTCGACATAAGCATTACTGCATAAGCACAAGCCTCTAATCGCATAAGCTGCCGCAACAAAAGACATTTCAAAAAAAAATTATATCCGTTTTGTGTTTTTCAGCCCTAGAGTGAGGTTTCCTTTTGTATTTCTGCTTATGCTTATCTCACTCGTGTGAACCAGGCTTAAGTAAAAATATTCAGAAAAATCAAGAGCGGTGTTTCGGGATATTTTATTATACTAGTTAATCCTGCTAGCTACACACAATTGTTTATCCCGCTTCCGGATTATCAACAATATATTCTATATAGGTTTACAGGGTGAGTCAGAAAAAACGGACACCTTTCAAATTCAAATTAGCCGCATAGCGGCTGTAATTTGACATAAGTTGCCTAAATATCTCCCTTTGGGAGTTAAAATGCATTTTGATTGTGCAAGAAATTTGCATAGAACCTTTTATTAATCACTCGTTTCACAATTTACTTGTTCACAACACAATAGTGGGAATTGACAAATTCCAGCTATACGTTCGCGGCTAATTTGAATATATGCAAAGTGTCCGTTTTTTCTGACTCACCCTGTATATAGTAACAATAGGCAATACCGCAAATGTTCACTCGCCTAAAACATGCAGTTTTATATTGCACTGATAAAGGCATACCCAACGTTTGAGTTGTTATATAGTCAAACTGCATCGACATTATGTTAAGCACATAAATGAATGAATAGCTGAACCGTATAAAATCACTGTTCCCTAGCCTATCGGTTATCTCAATTAATGCTTTACACTCAACTTTAAAGTCTGTTGTTTTGATCTCAAAAATAGAACTCAAAATTATTCATCAGTAATCTGACGAGCCAGTTTCTATGACTATGTTCATAATATTTGTAATGAGAAGAGATCATCAAAATAGCAAAATTTCAAGTATATACCTTACTGTCTTGTGTTTAAATTAGCGCACTATTAGCATTGGGGCAGAGCTTAGAATCTAAATACCATTTTAACACCATCATTTTAATTAAGTGTGATTTTGTTGTTTTGTACCGTGCGCGAAATTAAATGAATCTGCGCCAAAATATCGCGTTTAGACATGCGCGAAATTTTAGTCGCGCGAATTTAAGACCAAGCGGAAATTAGTACCACGCGAACTTAAATAAGTATAAGTATAAAGTTTCATTTGCAAAACATGACATAATTAATATATATGTATATATATATATATATATATATATTATTATTAGCTTAGTAAACAAGTAGCTCTGCATCGTAAGTGTTTATCATATGCTTTGGCGTTGCTGCAATGCAATATTTTTGGAGTTTTAGGCTCTAAATAGGAAGTTACCCATCAACACTTGGGCGCTCAATGTTTAAGATTTGTGATTTTTTGAAGGACAACCTTTTTTTAATTAGCTGTATATATATATAGACTATAGACGATATAGTAAAAACCGTTTGCAGAGTGCTCAATGGAGAACCAGAGCATAATATAGTTATATGTTTTTTGTACATTATTTGACAACCACTTTAAACTTAAGTGGATATTATGTATATAGTATATATATAAAGTATAACCTTACATGCCAACGGTCAAAATTTCAAATTAACCAATAATAGCCAAGAACGATAGTATAGATCGATATATAATCCTACGTGTATATACAACTTAGTCATTAGATCATTTTGTCTGAAGAGTACCACACATACGTGTGTAGCACGAAACTAACTAGTAATAAAATGTCTATTCAAAACTGTTGAATCTCTGAATTTTAACTATATATATATATATATATATATATATATATATATATATATATATATATATATATATACGTGTAGGTTTAGGTCTACGAAACGCAGAGTGCTCGACAACATATAGTTTGAGCAAATTATAGTTAGATATAGTTAGATAACATATAGTTGGAACGAATATATATATATATATATATAGATTTTCGCTTACCTCAAAATTTGTCTGCAACAGGCTGTTTCATCTGTAAAAGAATGAAACAGCCTGTTACAGACAAATTTTGAGGTAAGCGAAAATCTATAATTTGCTCTAACTATATGTTGTCGAGCGTATATATATATATATATATATATATATATATATAATGATATATATATATACTATATATAGCTAATTAAAAAAAGGTTGTCCTTCAAGAAATCATAAACCTTAAATATTGAGCATGCAAGGGATGATGGGTATTGCTTATTTAGAGCATTAGAATCTGCAGATTGGTATTGCTTATTTAGAGCATTAGAATAGTACAATCTGCAGACCGATGCATGTTTCGGCGTCCAACGCCTCGTCAATGCAGCTTGGTACACGTCTATACACGAGATGTCAACCGTCATGATTTTGCTTGCTACACGGTTACGTGAAGAGTGCGCGGGACAACACGCGAGAGGACTACGCACTACAGTTTCCACGCGCGCGTCACGCAACCGCTTGGCACGTTAAAGCGCTTGTGTACGAGGCTGCTGTTTCACGCAATAAGGGATCATCAAGTGGCGAGGGATTTCGAAAAGATTTTCCATGCTTAAATAGTATTAGTCGAAACGTGGGCGTGTGGGCGTTCAAATAGCCATGCATACATAATTCCTTTACTTCTGTAGGTTTTTTATTTTAAATCTGCTTTTGTGTCTGCATGTTGAAACTATTTCCGATCTTTTGTTCAGTAAAAATTGTTTGTCTTCTTTCACAATACATAATTTTTCTTCCAAACATTAGAAACTGCCTGCGTTAATTATGATTGACCACGTCATGGTGAAATCTAGCTTGTTTGTTTTCTTTCATTTTCCAAATATATTCCGATTAAATATAATTGGTTTCAATCTAGCTCATATAGCATTTAAATGTGTCCTGTTTTCACTTCTATATAGGTGGCTCTATAATTTCTGTTCGACATTCAGCTTTGACGCCGACGAAATGTAAAACAATGCTGTTTTCACGTCTTGAGGAGAAATCTGTGAGCAGTGCAACAAATGTGATAAAAATACAGAGCAAACCGCCTAACAGCCAGTCAAACTGAATCTTCCTGACTGTTAACAGAGGAATGGGTATGTTTTGTAGTTTGCTTTTTGTCATTCTGAATATCGTACTTATTTTGTTGGATAGCGCGCCATGAAGTTTCTCTTTCAAAAATTGACTATTTTTTCATTCGTTTTATTCCCTCGTTTGGCATCCTTGATTATCCTGCACGTACATACAGTATTCTAAGCAGATAACATCCACTGTGTTTTCATTTCAAGATACCAAAAATTTAAAAGTGTCCTTTATCATACCGTATGAATTCGAACTTGCATGTGAAAGCCTTTGATAGGTTATTAAAGTGAGTAACTGTTTACTCAAAATGTTAAATACGACACGACGATAAAATGTCGATAATATTTAGGCGTCAAAACAGTGACCCATTTTGCTTGTTAGTAAATTACATTAGTAATTATAAATAACCGCCCTGTATGTTTTCAGGTGCTAATATAGAAAATCGGATTTCATTTATAAATATAGTAGCACAGCTTCTCCGTATATAAGTAACGTTCGATTGAGAAAATTAATAACTATATATGATCACAATTGCATTGCGACTATATTATATAAACCTAAATTAATACAATATATACCGTATAGTCTACAGTATATCGTCCGTAAATGAAGCATTATTTCGCTTTACGGCAAATTCGAAACCGTTATTAGTATATAGTTCCTCGTCAGTAGTAATATACAGGCCGTTCAATCCCCATTTTTGAGATGGAGCATGAAGGGTCGTGCACTCATTAGCATAAGATGAGTTGACATGAGCATTAAATGAGGGGTCCATTACGACATTAATTAACTATACAACTAGTTCCCATTCCAGTTTGGGATCTCTCAACCCTTATTAATATACAATGGTGTCACTCATGCAGTGACGTCACAGAACAAGACCAGGCAGGGCTAGGCGAATTTTGCTGAGATTCAGCATATTTTGTGGTTACTGTACGTCATGTATTAACAAACAGAAATATGGCTTTGTTTTGACAATGTGAACGTGGTGAAATTTTCGATTTATAAATTAAACTCATTAGTAATAATTAATATCTGATTCTCGTATCTAGTAAAATGTTATTGCCTTATGCATAATGCGAACTAATAACAATTAGCGACTCTTAACCTAATAACAAATGATTACAAAGAGAGACAAGTTCTGACGACAGGGATTTAACCCAGTCTCAAGAATCAAGAGTATATATATATGGCACAGTGTATACAAAATGTGAAAAGCAGTGATTTTTAAGCGAGTTTTTAACATCGAATAAAGTTTTACAAGCGTAAATCGAATACAAACAGCATGACGACAGAGTTGAAAAATCCTCGCGAGCCTGGCTGGTTTCAATACAATACAATAATACAATAATACAATACAATAAAACTTTATTTTGACACGGTAAAAACTTCAGTACATTAATTAGATAGGAAAAATAATTACAACTGATTTCCAAGTTTGCCGTGTGGGAGTCATTTTACAAATTATAGTAATAATTTAAGGAATTCTTAAATAGTGGTAACGAACGAAGCATTCGTATATCCTGATGCAGATTATTCCATAATAAGGCTCCAGTATAACAAAGGCTTCGTTTTAAATAGTTAGTTCGTGGCTTGGACAAATTTAGCTTTATTTCAGAGTTTCTTAAGTTATACCCACTGTCGTGAATAGAGAAAATATTTTGTAGGTAAGATGGTGCATCACCATTGACTATTTTAAACATAATTCCAGCCTTAATCTTTTTGCGTCGTAAACAAAGATTGTCTAGGTGCAAATTATTCAAAAGAGGACTAGCACTTGCATCATACTGGAGATATCGTTCGAAGCAGGCTTTTGCCACACGCTCTAAGCTACTTTCCCGCTCTTCCTCATGCAAAGCGAGGCACCTATATAAAACAGAGATTATCGCGATAAGATTCGCCTGAGCCATTACAAGATATGGCTCTTACAAGAGCCGTGTTTTTATACTTCGTCCCGGGAGTCCCTGGTATCGCTTATACTTTCAAGAATGTGTCCCGCAAGGAAAAACAGGTCCAGGGAGTCCCGAAACGCTAGATTGCTGGGGTCCTCCACTCCTCCCCACCCAACGATAGCACACACGTGTGGTTTTGAAAATTTCTATTTTTACACACACTTAAATATCTAAAGGAATAGTGGAAACACCGTCCTCCACAACTTTGCGTTTTGGATAAAAATAACTGAAAGCGTTCTTCTCTTGAACATATGTACACATCTGATTGTTTAAAACCATAAAGCCCCTATTTACACCCGAGGCACTACGTTTGCTTAAAATAACATCTAAATATTAATTATTTATTAATTTATTAATTACATTATTCTTCTTATTAACGCCTTTACAGCTAAATTTATCCTCCCCACTCCCAAAACAATAATACGTCTTGCTACATAAGCTTACAATACCAGCCTGAAAGCGCTGAAAAATGCCTCGTATGGAGGAAGATGGTCAAACTCTAACTTTTCGACATTGTCAAACCACTCGTACGGAAAGAAACCTTTTTGGGCACTGCAACCGTACGCTTTCACAAATTCATCATAACTGTATCCCGGCGCGAGGTAGTTGCGAATATCCACAAATTTTAAACGCGCTGTTTTCAAACACATATATGCGTTATTTCGTTTCATTACGAAAGCAACTCCATTTGATTCTAGATCTTCCTCTGACTCAACACTTTGGTAGTTCCTTAAAGAAATACTTGCGAATAACATTTATATCGTAACGAGACGAATCAAAATCTATGGCCGGTAATTCCAAAAGGAAAAAATCAAATTGTTTTTTTGAGCCTCAAAATTTGCGTCCTGCCTTTCTCATCATCCTCGGATAAATTTCGAATCATCATTTCCAATTGAGAAAATACATCTTCAAAATCACTAATTAGTTGTTTTTCATCTCCTGTGGTTATGAAACATTTGGCGCTTTCGTAACCAGGAACGTTGCTTGCAACCGAAATCGAAGCAGGTGCGTGCTCTGCAAGCCATTTAAGTGGTCTGTTGCCTGACTCATTAGAAATATCAACTTGAAAACTTTCCAAATCCCAGGTAGAAAAATAAGGGTGAAATTTATCGCTTTGTTCAAATTCGAAACCTAGATCTTCAAGCTGCTCAAATACCAACTTTTCTACTCGAAAAGTTCCACCCGGGAATTTATGTTTCACATTGGCATCGCAAGTGCGTTCGTGCCTATCTAATCGGTAAGGCGTGTTGAAAATTGTATCACATTTGGTGCATGCAAAACAATCGCAGTAAGCTTTAATATCTTTAATAAAACTGAAATGATTTTCGAAAAGATTCACGTACATTTGCGGAAACTCTTTTGCAGAACGCCGAATACAAAATGCTTGACCGTTCTCATCAATTGAATACACTTCAATGGACACTTGGAAAAGTTCCTCCGCGATGTACAAGTCACTTATATCTACCCCGTCAAAATCCTCCCGAGCCAGGCTGATTTCCTGGAGATACAGCTCGAAATTTGCGTTCGTAGCACGTCTAAAGACTCTTTCGCCCTCCCCTTGATGCAAAGCGAGGCACCGAAACAAACAAAGATTGTCGTTATAAGCTTCACTCGAATGTCGATCACTAACTAAACTTATAATCGACTGATTTACGGTTATGTAATGTCACAGTGGTAATTCTATACCTGAACCGATGGGGAAAATTAAGTCTAGTGACTGTAACTAAAGTTTGAAATAGTTTAACAAATACCCATTTGCTATTAGGTGTCTGATTTCTGATTTCTGACCCATTCTAAAATATCTAATGTATGCAGGACTTCTATAAAGTCCCTAAAACTCGCATTATCATGTATTAACATAGGCCTATCAAGCATGGCGGTGTTACTGGAGGCATAAAAAATCTCAGTTCGCCGGTTTCTATATTCCGTAAAACAAAACTGTAATTTAGATTGACTTTAAAAGAGTTACGCTATTGACGGTAAATATTTCTCAACTCATCAGCAAACTGGTCAAACGAAAAATTTATTTATTTTTATTATTATTATTTAAACTTCTTTAAGCACACGGTGGCCTTTCAGTTGCCTGGTTTTCAAAGGGCCGTGTGATTACATTATAAAATGTTAACTATTTACAAAAATTCTTTAATTAAGGTAATTAGGTATTTACAAATATTAAAATATATCAGTATAGTGTTTCGTACTTAATTATGATCATAATGGTTATTTAAACAGTTTTTAAAAGAGTTTATGGAGAGGCTCTCGTATTCATTAATTAGTTAATCGGGTAGGCTATTCCAGGGCACGGCTCCTCGATATGAAAACTACGTTTCATGAAGTTAGTTTTAGGTTGATCTAAGTGGAGCATGCGATCATTGTTTCTTAGCTTGTATACCTATCATTGTGGCGGAAGGTGAATAATTCGGATATGTAATTAGGCGTTGCTTTTTGTAGTGCTTTGAACGTCATTACATGTTCTCGCTTTTTAAGTGTGGTATCAATTGGTTCCCATTTCAAGTGCTCAAATATTTCAGATGATCTAGTTTCGTAGTTTGCCCCTGTTATTACGCGAGCGGCTCTTTTTTGAAGTTTATATAATTTGTTCATATTAGTAACGTTGCCGTCATGCCAAACAGTGGAACAGTAGGTAAAGTGTGGAAGAACAAGTGAATTGTACATTGTCAATAGTGCGTCCTCTGTTACAAATTGTTTTGCTCTTCTTAAAAGGGCAACACATTTTGATATTTTCTTGCATTGACTGTCCACTTGTTCTTGTCATCTAAGCTGTTCGTCACAAGTTACCCCTAGAGTCTTTTTATCTGTCACTCTATTTATCATGTGATCCCCAATGGCCACAAGTGGGTCAACTGGTATCTCTCTCAGCCTTTGTCGGGATCCAATGACCATGTATTCTGTTTTGTTTTTGTTAAGTGTAAGTTTATTGGAAGTTAGCCAGTGTTGAATGTTGTCAAGTTCTATGTTCATTTTTTTCTCAATTTCTACTGATGAATTTCCTTGACATGATATGTTCGTGTCATCAGCGAACATTGATGCCGATGTCGTTTCTAAACAGTTTGGTAAATCGTTTATGTAAATTAGAAACAGCAGTGGACCAAGATTTGATCCTTGGGGGACACCGCATGTAGTAGTTTCGATATTTGATTCAGAATGGTTGATTTTACATATTTGCTTACGTTCTGAAAGGTAAGATGTGAACCAGTGTAAGGCTATTCCACGTATTCCGTAACGCTCTAATTTGGCGTAATAAAATCAATTAAGCTAATCCTACACAATTTAAGCTGAGACCCATGCGATTAAGCTAATCCTATGAAAATCAACTACACTTATATTTACCATGAAACTGAAACACGGTTTGTGTTTCGGCATTGAAACCATCCACTGCATGGAAGACGGCGAGGACCAATACGCTTCTCAGTGATGTTATATTCGTTGCGAATATGCACACCACGGCTGTACGCGTCCCATTCTAACCATTCAACGGCTATCTTACCACTAAACCGCTTTTTGAAACCATCTTCCAGTCTTCTCGAGTACTGACCCGTTGGCATGTCCTGCATGATCGCCCAAAGGTATAGAGCGTTCGCGTCATATCCAACGACTTTCTTGCACGGTTTAGGTTCTTGATCTCGTGCTCGCATTTCCACATCGCGTATAAATGTTTTATCTCTCTCGTGGTATCGGTTGAAAATAATACTTTGTCCACCAACGTTGTTATCTTTCATCGTATAGTATAACTCTTTCCGAGAACAACGAGAAATATGTATTTGGTACGTTCGAGAATAAACAGTATTTCATTGTTAGACCAGGTACACTACTCACGCCGTCTTTAAATATATCAATATTCCTCTCTTTCCAAAATTCGCTCATTTTCTCAATGGCTTCGAGGAAAGGCACGATATACATCGCGGTTATTACACCAAACGAGAAATTCGCGAAACGAAGTCATACTATTTTCATTTCATACGTGCTGACAATACTCTCACTGTTCGTTTGTTATGTCTGAGTTCGATAACGTTGAATGGAATGCTTGCTGCGGTGGTAGAGTTGGAAAGTTCAATTTATCGATTGAGTCGACCCATTCGTACGAAAAGTATCCTTTCGTCTGTGAACACTCGTACGCTTTCAGAAACTGTTCGTAATTGAAACCAGGAGCCAAGTAGTTTGTAATGTCCAAATTGACACATATGATTGTTATTTCTTTATATCACAAACTTAACTTGCTCGTGTTTCACTAGGTAAGAGAATAATGGATTTTTAGCAGCATTAATATCGTATTTATCAGAGTTGAATCGGCGTGAATCACCTGTGATTTATGTGTAAAAATCTGATGGAATTTGAATGCCTAAACGTCAACAAGGCAATGTACAATTAACAAAAACGATTAGAACTTAATTTGTGACAAGCTTAAACTATACAAAAGCAATTAAAAGAAAAATTACAGTTCACCCTGTGAGTTTGTATGTGTGTGGTCACAACCATATTACATATAATGATACATATTAATATAGAAAGGTGTCGCGGTATTCAATTTAACTTAGATTTACACTTTTTTCACCGAACAGGACTTAGCTTTAAATCACACCATACCAGACTATAATAGCTCGATTTAAACTAGAAGGTAATGGCTGCGTTCGTCCATTTCGCCGTATTTTCTTTCTTGGTTGCTTTTGTTACATGTAAGTAGTGATACCCCCCATCTGGCGGCGGAAGTAATTAGTATGCAAAATCTATGACGTCACAATAGCGTCGCGTTACCAAGTCGCGTTACCATACGTCGCCTTAGGTTACGTTACCATCTGGCGGCGGAAGTAATTAGTATGCAAAATCTATGACGTCACAATAGCGTCACGTTACCAAGTCGCGTTACCATACGTCATCTTAGGTTACGTTACCATCTGGCGGCGGAAGTAATTAGTATGCAAAATCTATGACGTCACAATAGCGTCACGTTACCAAGTCGCGTTACCATACGTCATCTTAGGTTACGTTACCATCTGGCGGCGGAAGTAATTAGTATGCAAAATCTATGACGTCACAATAGCGTCACGTTACCAAGTCGCGTTACCATTAGGATGCGTTATATGGTCGCGTTACCTGTCACGGAACTCTGTGACGTCACCATACTTCACAATAGAGTAGCGACTGCGAAATAACCTTAGATGTAATGAAAGACACGAACATGAAACAAATTATTTCAAAGCGTTAGTGTAAAGATTCAATCCTTTATATTTTAAGTCCTATACAACGTAAATATGTGGAAAAAATTATATGATGTTTGATATCTGAAATGATTCGTTTATATTCCTTTGTAAATGTGATGGTTCTTAAAAGAACCGTTTTTAAATTCTTTGCACTTACTCTAGAAGTGACGTGTCGAAATTCTTTATCGCGTCTTCGATGAACGCATCCATCGTTGTGGGATCCTTCTCATATTCGTACTCCAAAATCGGGTTATGTTCTTGCAGGCATTTCATTTCACACTCCAACCAAACATATGGATAGTTCGTCTGGATGAAATCTTTCAGTGCCAGCAGCATTTTTCTTTCCTGGTTTCTTTTCTCTCGATGTCTCTTCGAAATTTCTCGACGATCCATCTTGTAATAATGATCCTTCTCATATTCGTACTCCAAAATCGGGTTGTGTTCTTGCAGGCGTTTCATTTCAAACTTCAACCAAACACATGGATAGTTCGTCTGGGTGAAATCTTTCAGTACCAGCAGCATTTTTCTTTCCTGGTTTCTTTTCTCTCGATGTCTCTTCGAAATTTCTCGACGCTCCATCTTGTAATAATGAAATACATTCGTTTTGCCTGTTAAATACTAGCGACGTTGTCCACTATGGAATGGTGCTGTATGTCAGTTCCGATGGTTATTAGAGTGCTATAAACAATTAAATAGTCGAGAATAAAGTGCCGCAAGTAATTATTGATACAAAACAAAATGATGTTAATGAGTAATTAATTTATGATCCAATTTGACTCTGACTATTAAATATTACAAGATAATATGCGGTTTAAGTAACGTTACCATATGATAAACTGGTTCCGTTACCGCTAATGAGCATTTTCGGACTGGGTTGCGTTACCATGTGATAATCTGGTTCCGTTACCGATAATGTCGGGTTTTACTTTTGTAAGATACTGTATGATATCCTAAGATACTGTATGATATCCTAAGATACTGTATGATATCTTAAGATACTGTATGATATCCTAAAATGATATCCTAAGATACGGCATGATATCCTAAAATGATATCCTAAGATACTGTATGATATCCTAAAATAATATCCTAAGATACTGTATGATATCCTAAGATACTGTATGATATCCTAAGATACTGTATGATATCCTAAGATACTGTATGATATCTTAAGATACTGTATGATATCTTAAGATACTGTATGATATCCTAAGATACGGCATGATATCCTAAAATGATATCCTAAGATACTGTATGATATCCTAAAATGATATCCTATGATACTGTATGATATCCTAAAATGATATCCTAATATACTGTATGATATCCTAAGATATTGCATTATTTCCTAAGATATTGCATATCCTGAAATAAGGAAGATAAAAATAAGGAAGATAAATTCCACTCCTCCCTCTACCTCTTTCTCTAACCCTAACTCTAAGTCTAACACTAATTTATTAACTCTAACACTTGTTCTACTTTTAACCCTAACCCTCGATCTAACTCCAACCCTTTCTCTAACCTTAACCCCAACCCTAACTCTGATACTTACGCTAAAAATAGAAATTTTCAAAACCACATATCTGTTGTCTTTGCATGGGCGGGGAGCGCCCCGATATCTGGGACTCCCGGGAAAACTCAGTGAGTCTATAAGTCTGATCTGGTAATCTTTTAAAGACAGCTGCATAATCTTCTGTCCAGAATGGATCACATGCATGTCGGCAGTTGGTCGGTTGTGTATAAGCCATCTTTGAATCAAGACCGCCTCAAATCCTTTTGCATTATGAGCTAATGCCGTAAAGCCCTTATGTTGCATTGAAAATAGAAATTCACAAAATTCATGCAGTGCCCGGTACCCCTTAAACACAAACTCCGTCCCGTCAGCATACTGACCAACAGCAAAGTTAACCACATGTTCACCTGTAGAAAAGTCTGTCTCAAAGTCGTAAAACATGAGTTTGTCGTTAGGTTTTTTAGGCGGTTCGGTTTGCATATAACACAAGTGACCGGACAAAACATACTCTTTACATATCCTGCATACATACTCACCACATCCATGTTCGTCTTGTCGTTTCCGTTCAACTGTTGCTGAACACGTTTGACATTTAAACGATGTCTCGCATTTCGAAGGAATATCAACTCCCTTTGATCTGCGAGACTTTTTGTGATGCTCAAAACATTTAGCCGAACGACAAATTTTAAAACAGTTCGGACAAGTGTGTTTTTCACTTGAAACCCAAAGACATTCCTTGTCCAAGCAAGTGTGACATGGATCATGACAAGGGTGTGCAAAATAATCTTGAAAAAAAGACTTAGGATTAACTACATTATAATGATCACCATTCTTGTACAGTACGATTTTTTTATCTCCCCGAGGGCCCTCATAGATACTAGTATTACGAGCATGAAAATCTATCACAGTAATTTGGTAACTAGGCAGGACCCCCTGAAATTTGCTTATTTCGCGAAGACCACAAGGACCAGGTAAAATATTGGCTTTCTTGTATAGTTTTAGTGCTACTCTTTTCTGAATTGCTTTACCTTGCTTAAACTGAAGTAATTTTTCATGACTATCTGCTAGCGCTTGACCGACCGCTAAGGTTCGGCCGCAGTAAAGGTTATCTCTATTTCTTATAGTAATAATAGATTTTTTAACTACACTGTCTTGATTGTAGTCTAATACTTTAAGAGATATACCGTTCTTTTTATTTCCGGACCCTGTCGGCTGTCGCACAGCAACAATGTCAATGGTGAATGATTGGTCCAGAGGTATATTTTCATTGCTTTGTAAAACTTTCGTTATCTCAGCAAGGACTTTGTCTGAGTTCATTTGAATCATCGGGATTAGTCTCGTACTGATAGGACTCTTTAGTGCATCAGACCTCACCATAATGCGCATCCGATCTTCCAAAGGTTTCTGTAGGTCGCACTGCCGCTTTACCTACAAATGTAAAATAAAGGAAACATCACTTAACATGCCTTTAAACTATATATTATTAGTAGTATCATAACGTTAAGAATATTAAGGACTCGAAATTTCATGACAAGTTACCTGTTCTATAGCATCAGTAAAGACCGAGTTAAGTTCCCCTGTGATGTCTTTAACTTTGATGGTCCCGAGATTTTCAGGACTTTGCATCTTCGCTCGAAAAACACAAGAGGTCGCGCCAAATTTCATCACGAATCGCTCTGACACCTTCTCAAGGATAAAATTAACTGGTTTAGTGACCTCTGTTTCTGAGCGCTCTAAACACTTTAAATCTTCGCGCTTCTTAACATAGTTCAGGCCCTGATTTAGAAGTTTAGTAGCTTTTTTCTGCCAGAGCAGAACTTTTGAAAGATTACTCTTTTTTTGGTCAGTTCTCTGTCGATCTTTTTCAATATTCGACGTGCAATTAAATTCTTACGAATGGCTCTCTGCCTAAGCCTTTCCATTCGTGAATTCACGTTTCCCCTCATTTTAGTGCGTTTAATCTGCTCATAAAACTCAACGCCTTCGCACCCCCTTTTTATAGCCCAGTCAAAGTACAGTACTCGTTAAACCAAACAATAAAATATTTGTAAAGTATATATTGAATCATTCAGTTTACATTTAACGATATTGTAATTACCACTATATTACTTTATTAAAGTCATTAACATTAATTGTTTTAAGTGTTTTCTTCGTCTGAACTGTCTAAAACTTGCACTCGTTTGAAATCCTTCGCCTTCGGTGCTTCTTCTGAATCGCTTACTTTCGGCTTTCGTTTTTTCTTCTTTTTACACAAGTCGTCCGCCCATTGGAAAAAATCACATTTATCTTCAAAATCTGTATCCTGGCAACGAAAATATGGCCGCCCGGGATTGGTTCTGGAATGTGACACCCACAAACTTGTTACTTCATCACAATTGCACGTTGGAAACTTGTTCGGTTTAAACTTCTCAGCGATTTTCGTTTCGTAAGCGGATATTAATTCGTTGTAAGATTGCTCAGGGCAAAATAATGTACAAGTCGATTTTAAACACTTGACAAAACCACGTCCCGCTTTTGATGTGAAGCGTTTCAGACCAACGTCAGAGCAAAAGCATCGGTACGATTCAATCGAGACCATCTTATTCAGTTTTCTTTCTTGTCGCGATATGTAACTTACGTTTTTGCAACTTGGCTACAGATCATGGCTCTTTTTATACTATCCTATAAAATGTTTTGCATAATAATAAAGACATCTAAATCGCAATAAAAATCATGCACTGTGGACCGATCTTGCAATGAAAGGATATAGTCACCCAAGCACAATATCGTCCAAAATAATGATATTTTCTTTGGAGTATGACATTGTTAGACATATTAGCAGACATGGGGGAAACATTTTAATGTCAATTCATGTATCATTATATATATTTCCTCAACCTGTTCCCAAAGCACAATATTGTCATAAGAATAATCATATTTTCTTTGGAGTATGACATTGTTAGACAGATTAGCAGAGATGTGGGAAAACATTATAATGTCAATTCATGTATCATTATATATATTATATACAGACTCTGAATACAATGTCACTATGTGTGGGGGTGATTTTATGGTATTTAATTGCTGCACCTCGGCACAGTAAAAGTGTCAAGACTTTGTTTCACATTATTCACTTACTCGATCATATCGATCCAAAAGCTGGTATCATTTAACCAGTCCGCGGTTTCTTTGTCTGATGCTCTGTAAAAGTGAGGTTATTTCGCATGAAGCATTATTGTAGGTAGAAAGTTTTAATCATTAGATTATGAGTATTTTTACATACCGACACATGGGGCAGACGAATTCTTTCCCGGCCAACAGCGGCAATTCGAATATGTGAACAGTGCAGTTGCACATTAACTTCACTTTAAAAAGGGTGCAATTTTCACAAACATCTGCAAAGTGGAGATACATTTTATGAGGATCCGGAATTTATGGTCAACCCTGTATATATATTACAGTTTAAAGTACATTAAAATACACATACCTAGTGTGAGTGAAGCCATCTTCGCCGTCTTTCACTCTTTCAATCGCTTGTAAACCATACATTTGCCATCTTTCATATCCGTCCATCATAAGGCAGTCGTGTTGTCTTTGACTTGGGTGATCAATTTTACAACCACAATATATAATTCTTCGCAAAGTCTTTGCACTTCAGAAGCCACAGCATTCGCGTATATTCCTTCTTACAAACTGAATATCTGCTTTGTCGTTGAACAGGTCGCTGGCTTTCAGTGTAGGAACTCCATTGTATTGCTTTAGCAGTTGAGAAATGACGCTCAAACAAAGCTTGGCAAATAGATAGGTACGCTTAGCTATTGTAAGGTATTTACAAAATATGCTGAACTCAGCAAAATTATTTTTGTTCGCCCAAACTTGTCTGGTGGTGTTCTGTGCCGTCATTGCATATTAATGAGGGTTGAGAGGTCTCATAGGAGTAGGACTGAGTTGCATAATATATTATTATATAGCAAGTGTCAAAGTTCAATTTTCCTGTTTGCCGATTGGACAAAACCACATCACGTGCCGGTCCACAAAACGTCATGTTCGGCAACCGGTTCAACAATGAAACAATTGTTGACCGGTCAACAATAAACCGGAAGTGAGGCGCAAGCTGCTCGTGTCTACCGGTCGGTTTGCAAGTCGTTTAGAAGAATATATTAATATATTATTAAGAGATAAAGACGGAACACCAGGTGAATTATTGAGACTTTGACACTTATAATTAAAACACTTATTTACTGAGACCTCGGGAAAACAGCGTGTTTTGTGGCCCCTCGACCGCCGTTGTTCTGAGCCACAAAACACGCTGTTTCCCTCGGTCTCAGTAAATAAGTGATAATTAATGTGCTCTCCCCTCATATGCTAATGATGATGCGTCATATGCTAATGATGATTGCCCACTTGGTATCCGCCCATATCAACGTACTCCTACCATTGTTTCCATAATGCTTTCCACAAAAATTAGAAATATATTAATGAGTACTCCCTCCAAAAATTATAACAATTAACGACTATTCTTTGGTTTGGAATTATTTTGGTTCCAAAGTTTAGCAGCCTATCTGAAAATGCCTCTCATTTATTTTGTTTATGACTTGACATCAGTGTTATTGCTTATATTCTGTCCTTCAGAATGGGACACTCTAATAACATTTATTAAAATTAATAAAGTCATTAATGCAATTGTGATCGTATGGTTATAGATAGAACCTCAGATATTCTCAAATACTCGGTAAAAGAGTGAATTAAATATGTAATTAGTGCCTTGAAAACATTACACCCTTTATATTATATCTTACTTGCGGCTATAAACATGACTGCGCCTTAGCGGGACGAAATAAGTTGTGGAATGATTTTAATGATTATAAGAAATAGATCAGCACAGTCTCATCTAGTTCAGACAAATTGGGACCATGTAAGTGAGACACAGCGCCCCAATTGCTATCCCAACAAAATAAGTAACGGTATATATCGGTTAGATAAAAATCAGTTGCAAGCTACAAAACCATTCTTGTCTTGCGTCAAAAATTGCAGGGCTAGAAACAAGCAACAGCACATAGAGATCTATTTTCCTGTACTTATTCATTCTTTTCCTGTTAGGAACTATTTGAAAATGATTATAATGATAAAAATGACGAAAAACACCGTGAAAAATTTAAGAAAATGACATTTCACAATATATTGAAAATAGATCTCTATTCATAGACTAGTGACTAGTCCTAGTCCTGTTTTATCAGGTTAGCTAGCACATTGTACAAGTATGTTGTACATTAGTCATATTGAAATAGCATGTTTGAATGGCATGGTTGGCAATTATGTCCACGATATTCTTATATCCTGAAAGAAAATTTCGTTTGGGATTTTGTTTGTATGTTTTATCACATATGTTGCATAGCGTAACTTAGGTAATTTCTTATGCAGTGTTAACAGTGTTTTCCTGCATTAACTCAAATGCTTGCCTTTGAAGTGAACTTCAATCTACAGCCAAAATGATAAATGAATGAAAAAGGACCAAAATAGCCATATGCTGATATGCTTACCATATGCAGCCATAACTAAAAGTTGGGCGTGGAAATTCATCGTGCAACGAAAGGCAATCGCATTATACAGATTGCAGAAATTATGATGGAGTCAATTCACGAACCTATTCTGCGAAATAGAAAACTAACGATACAATTTACCAAGTCAGTTGGCGACGAAGTATCCTGGTATTACGAATGACAATACTGGCCTGATATTGACAATCTCAACTAGCTATAGTAAACTACATTCAAGGATATTTGAAGAAAACAACTATTCCTGCATACTTGCCTGCAATATTTGTTGTGAAAAAGTTGGTATTGGACGAACTTTACTGTCTTCCTCCTGTGTACGAAGGTCAACGATGTTCCACTAAACAAGGCGGCTCAATTTGTGATATTTTGTGATTAATTCCTTGAGTTATGAAACATTATCAAGATCATACTACAAAATACCCTGAAAAGAGAATAACCTGAATATATCAAAACAAACATAGTTATTCTCAGAATATAATTTATTGTATTCAACATATAGCTACTTTTCAAATATCTTTAATAACTTGACTTTTTATATGCTTATATTACAGTTTTACTTCCCATCGTAGTATAAGGTGTAGTAAGAAATATTATGATTTCCGTAAGTGACCATTAAAAAGCCATGGAAATTATATTAGCTCCAACACTGTGTTACAGTTCAAAAAATACGCACTTTGTTTTACTTTACATATTGTTAAATTTTGTTGCACATTTTTAAAAATATACACTTTGTTACATTTTCAGTTACATTAATTGCGTTTGATTGATTGCCCAAGATATCACTATTCCGGATTTGTTGTATGTCAAATATGCATTATTCATTTCTGACATGAACCTGTTGTTTGCAGAATTACTGGAGCGCAGCATTATGCATTCAGTGTTACGCATTGAACTATAAGTAAACTGGAACGCTAACGCAGGGGGAGAAATTGAAGCCAGCTTAATTCAGTTTTTCTGAGGTTTGAGTTGAAATACTTAACGTCGAACATTGGGCTGTATATGAAATTGAAGCTATTAAAAAGTTATATTTGATATAAAAACTTCAAGACTTTAGGTGAAAGGGAAATACTTAAAACTTTGAGGGGAAATTTGCCGTATTTTACAAAATTGCGGTTGTTTTTGTATTTTTTAAATATTTCCATTTTGCCTAAATTCTTGAAGTTTATATATCAAATAGAACTTTTTAATAGCTTCAATTTCATATACAGCCCAATGTTCGGCGTTAAGTATTTCAACTCAAACCTCAGAAAAACTAGCTTGGCTTCAACGAATCATAGGACTTGATCATAGGAGTTAGCGTTCCAGTTTACTTAGAGTTCACTGGTGTTACGTAATGTTTGAAGTTACTAACCTGTCTGTTTTCGAGGCTATGCGTGCATGTATAATGCTACGCTCCAGTAGTTTAATTCTGCGAAATAATCGTCTATGCATGGCAATCTTTGGAAAATATGTATATAGGTGCATTGATTTTATACTATGTTCAGTATATATCGACCCACTTTGACATCCAGGTGATCTAGCGGCAGGCAAAGGGCCTGGAACCAGCAACAGAATAGAAATCCATTTTGCTGTATTTAATCACTGGTTTCTTTGTCATGGACTTGTGGTGCCATCAATAAAACATAGTTTCAAATAACAAAATGAACACATTCACGAGATATTTAGAAATTTGAATCTGAAAATTGATTTCTATTCTAGTCCTTTTCGGTCACACACAAGTTCTGGAGGGCCTCGAAATATTGTAAAAAAATTGCCATGTTTCTAGCAATTAAATATGCAATTGTATATTTGTATAATTAACTAGCAATCGTTTTAGCCAATCACAATACAGCTTTTAAGCCAAAATCGAGTGTGATTTGTTAATTGTGTTTTGCTGTAGCAACGCATAGCAACAATCAGTGTATTTTATAAACAAAAATGCCTTTTATGACCTTGTAGAAGTAAATTTTTGCCTTCTGCATCAACTTTTTCGATAGTTTTTGTTCCCAAATATACCTCAAGCGTTCAAAATTGCTCAATCATAGGCTGTGGCGTAGGCGTTTACAAGATTCCACTGGCCCTCTAGAAATTGTGACCTTCCCATGAGGCATGAGGGCGTATGGAGGGGCCAGTTTCCAGATCACCTATATTTTGTGTGGAGTTATTCTTTAACGTCAACTGGCATTTTCACGTTTGGTTGACACTATATATGTCGTTTGTTGCAACGAAAGAGGCCAGTGTTGTTAAATAATGACGAGCTTACAGTAAACAGTGCATAATTATTTTCGAACTTTCCAATGTTACTCAAATAAATCAAATTTTTCGGATCGCCAGTTGGGGGAAACAACCTTTCTCGAATATACAGCGACTATATCAATATTCATACATTCAATGTTTAGAAGTGGTACATACAGATTTAAGATTATGACTTGTATAATCCTGTTGCCTGTTGATCGATCTTAGGTAGTGGTTGGATGATTATATGAATATTTGTCCCACTGTCGATCTCAAAATAGACCCTTCCTGACAGAACGTCAGCTTGGCTATAGAGCCTCGTTTTCGTGGTTTTAAGATCTTGACTTTAGAGTCTTTTATCTTGTTACTGGTCGCGCAGCTATGTTAGGGCCCTAACGATATAAGAGAAAATGCTACTCGAATGTGATTTGTTGATTTCAGTGCAGCTGTTAATTACAAATAGCACAACAGCAGTGCAAAATAGGTAACAACAGTGCAAAGATCTGTAACAACAGTGCAAAAATCTGTAACAAATTTATCTGATTGGTCGAAAGACAATGGCCAATAGGAACTGAAATAAACCAATACTTAAAATTATATTTAATATTGAAAAAATGCTTATTTAACAAGAGTTGAGGAATTTAAATGGTTGGTGGAATTTCAAATCGGCGATGTATAGTATAATTCGTTTATTAAGTATAGGTAATAGTATGGTTTCGAGTGCAATTTGGAAAAAACATGCACGAGTGAGTTCAGTTCAAAGACGATCAAAATTGCACGAGTCCGAAGGACGAGTGCAATTTGACGTCTTTGAAAACTCGCGAGTGTTTGTTTTTCCAAATTTCATGAGAAACCATACTATTACTTATTAATAATATACATGAAAAAATTACACGCTTTGATAACACTTGTGCACTCACCTACGCCATTTAAGCATTGTTTTCGTTGCTTGTTAGCATACCTTTTCAGTCTATGTGCTCCTTAAACTTAAATTGTTGTATTCACGTACGATTTTCCATTGAAAGTGTAGAAAAAGTCATCAAAAAGCGAAAATTTATATTGCTATTAAATACGTGCGGCTAAATACAGGAATCTAGTCCGGGCTAGCCCGCGAACAGGCTTTCAATCCGGCATGATTTGCACTACAAATTTAAAGTTTTTATAAATATAAACAAACCCCAACCCCAATTTTAACCCCTTTCCTAACCCTGACCAGTCTTAGAAAGTTAAAATTATCGAGAGAAAAAAAACTTTAAAAACTTAACAAAAAAATTTAAGAAAAAGTGCCGGTTGGGCACGGGCTTGAACCACTGGCTTGAACCTACAAAAACAGTATAGCCCTAGCTAACGCACGCCCTAACCCGCTACGCCACAGGTCAAAAAATGCCGGACTAGATTCCTGTCTTTAGCTGCAAGTCCAGCCTCGTACCCAGGCGCTTTTAAGGAAAAGAAAAAAAATCGCGTTCAGCTAATTTATAGAGATCAGTAGCTGAGATTAGCGAGCGCGCGGGGGTGCTTGGGGAGGACGCGACGAGAGGGGTTTTATTCTTTTCCTTAAAAGCGCCTGGGTACGAGGCTGCTGCAAGTCTATTACGTCCGCCGCCATGTTGATTTTTCTTGCCTCGTTTCCAGGCTCTAATCTTGTTTTGTTAATTTGCACTGCTGTAATTGCACAGTGTGCAATTACAAAAATAATTGCACTGCTCTTAGCCAATCAGAATTGAGTAATTTTTTCATCTATATTATTATATGTTTAATATAATATAATTTTCATCTATATTATTAATATTGGTTAACCCATTATTAAAAGACTGGAATGGTCGTCTAAAATTTGTCGATGATACAACAGCATTGGAAGTAGTCCCAAGGTGTTCTCCTAGTGTATTGCCTTTAGTTGTTGAAGAAATCTCCAAATTCTCATCCACTCGTGGAATGGAGCCTAATCCCAAAAAATGTAAAGAAATTATTATAAATTTTCTTCAATACCGAATCACATGTGATCAATCTATGTTCATTAATGGACAATGCGTTGAAAGAGTACACAGCTTTAAGCTCTTAGGTGTCTACCTATCAGAAGATCTTACCTGGAATGCCCACGTTGACCATATCTTGAAGAAAGCTAACTCCCGACTCTTTGCCCTCCGATTATTGAAGAAAGCAGGCTTGAGTCTCACTGATCTTATAACCATCTACTGCTCAGTTATTCGCTCCATACTTGAGTATGCATCCCCAGTATGGGCAGCTCTTCCTGATTACCTATCCTCTCATCTCGAGTCGGTCCAAAAGAGAGCACTTAAGATTATATACCCCGACATATCTTATTATGAAGCATTGCAGACCTCAAACCTCAAAACCTTGGAATGTCGAAGAGATGAGTTATGTCGGAGATTTATCAACTCAACCCGGAAGAGAGCATGTAAAAACAATCCAGTCTATAATATAATCAGACCCTCCTGGTCCTCTAATGAACATGATTATTTTTTACGTAGACCAAATAGTTGTCGAACTGTGAGAACCTTTACTGAACGTTTCGATAACTTTATTACCATTAAATATACGTAATTGTCCTAGTTTAGTCCTCTGTATGTTGGAATTATGTAAATATAATTTTATATATCTATATATAGTGGGGAACGTCTATATATATATGTTAAAATGTTAATATGTAAATTAGTTGATAACTTAGGAACAATTGTGTAATTCAGTTTTTACTGCAAATCAATTGAAATATTATTATTATTAAGCAGCAAAGTCTTTAGCAGTGGCGGTTCGCCATTCGACAAAGCTCGTAAGTTGAAATATAGTTATCTCGAACATTTTCTTTTGCATTATTATTTTGATGATCTTTGAAAAACCTACCCGTGCCTGTTTTATCCAATTTCCGCTTGAAACCCTCCTGTTAACTACACTGACTTAACCAGTATCTAATATTTAACAAATAGTAGCCCAAGCGCGAGACACCCTCGTTATGACGTTATATCACGTTATGACTTATGACGTCTATATACAAAGCAAAAGAAAGCGTCAACTTGCTAGAATCCTTCAACGTACAATGACGAGTATTTTGGTGTATAGTTTGTCGTTTTAGCATGTCTAGAACTCGAGTTATTGGAGAAAGTTTGTGTACGTATTAATGTCAGCCATGTTGGATCCATTTTAATTAGTTTGAATCAGTGATTTGAATTTGCTAGCTAGCCAAAATAGCGGAGGCCAAACATGAATTACGAGTTATGACGTCATTTTTAAGGGCTGAACACAAATAAAACAACGCTATTGGCGAATTTAGTCAGATGCTGAATTGTGATTGGCTAGCGAAGGTCAGGAGGCCATGGCCACTAAGCCAAGGCGGATCAAAATTTTCAGCTGACATTTAGAAATAATACAAAATTATATCCGCAAATAATATGATTTTGTACGCCGGCTTTTTTTTCTTTTTAGCTTTTCAAAGTTGTCAAGAGCTAGTTGAACTAAATCTGTTTCGATATATTCATTTGCTCATTCATAAAAAATGCGTACAATATTCAAATATTTAATTTCCCTCATTTTTATCAATAAATTTGCGTTAAAAGACAAAGCAATGTTTGTGTTACGTAATTCCGTGCGTCTGTCCTTGAATAGACCATAGCTCTCGACCAATGAAATCACTTGAATTCTTTATATTGTTATATAATGCAGTATATTGTAAATATGTAGCCTGTGTGGCAGACGGTCTTCCCGCGGCAGGTTGACCCTCGCCTCCTTCGCCTCGCCCGCCTTTCGGGTGTTCCGCCATTTGCAGATCATCTGCCACGCAGGCTACAAGGAGCTAGAGCCCTAAAGCCAAAGTATCAATCACAACTCAAGAACAGACCTTTTTCATAATGACGTCAAACGCGGATAAACACTTAAATGCGCTTTCTCACGGAAGAATTTTTAGCGACATTCACAACGCAAATGATGTTATTTGATATTTTAGTGGCTCGGCAACGATTTGAATTGCGAGTTGTTGTTAAAAATACATCGTCTTTATGCGGGAAAAGCTGGAGCCATATCTTTCTATTAACTATGCTGGAGCAGAAGTGTTTATCCGCGTTTGACGGCATTATGAAAAAGGCCTATTGAATTTTTCAGGTCGTTTGATCCTAAAGATACTCAGCATATCCGTCTATTGCCAAGGCAACGCACTTTCTTAAATTAAGGAAACGGCTAAACTGTAGCGTAGGAAATTGCATCGTATCTTCTTTGTGAGATGAAGGAGCTATTTTGAGTTTACCCACTGGTAATATTATCCCTCAATTTGCCAGAGCTTCGTGAAGTCAACTCTAAAACTCAATCTTTCGATACTGAGAGCCAAAGCGTGACGTACACACGCGCAGACGTTTGACCGTGATGTAAATTATGGGTTGATCACGGGAAAATAGTCGCATAATTACCGAAAGTGCCTCGCGTCACTTCCCGTAATTATTCGACTCTTTTCCCGTCATTATTCGACTCTTTTCCCGTCACACATCTTTGCGTAATAGACGGGTAACCCGTAAATTCTAAAAAATGGCATTCACAAGAGGCCCGGGGACCAGTTCGGGTCAAGTATTAATAAGTCCTAAGTGCTGGCCTAATAATATTAATATACCGAGTATATCCCGCTCAAGTACACCAAAATACGGTCAATTCTCTTACTATTGTCGGGCTCAACGTGGCTGAATGAACTAGGACCAAAAAAGATCGAGGTCAGTCAATAGTATTCAAACTGTTGTACTTCAATACAAATTGGCTTGTTGATCGCGTATTCCCCTGACCTTGCGTCCTTATAACAGGTTCAAAAAGGTCGCAAAAACAATGCTGTTTAGAATTTTCTAGTTTACGAATTATGACGCCTATCGGCCCGTGGTCAATATTAATGGTCAATACTATTATCTACGAGGTGGTTTTCAGTACATCTATAAGAATAGAAATCTGACAAAAATATCGTGCGTACCCGCTAAGTAGACATAATTGCAAAAATAGTGTCATTAGTTTTGTCTTGTCCTTGAGAACTTGTTCATTCATTCATTTGTAGTTAAATCTATATACTCGAAGAAGCATACTTATGAACCTTGTGGTTTAAGTTGTTTTGTCTGCATTATTAAATGAATTGAAATGCAGCTATTGTCGGCTGTTGCTATCCGCTGTAAAGAAAACATGTAATACAAGAAAACGATGACGAATGGCGAACAGCCAGAGTGTTTCGCAGCGCATTCAAGCAGCAGGCATCCGTAGCTGGGGGACTATCGTTTGATTATATCAGTAGTTCTATATAGCCGACAGTGGGCTGCGCTGTGAAGCGATAAGAAAATTGTCATTGGTATTTGCGATATATAATGGGAAAAGAATTGTCTTTGAGAATTATGTAGCTGAGCGATATCGTTGCAGGCTCATCGCGGATCGAAAGTGGTGAGATTTTGACGTTGAACACTTGTGTTAGATAGGTGTCTCAACAATGATTTGATATTGCTATGTTATGGCCGAGAGGAAATTTGGTTCTGGTAGTTTATCTGGAAGTAAAATAGCAGGAAATAAACCTCTAAGACCGCAAACACAGCAAGCTGAACAGACTGCATCGAAATCGTCGCTGTACTCACCGGTGGCGTGGGTTCGACGATTCAGTATCGAGGATAGTCTCAAGGTTGATAATGTACAGTTGATGCCCAGCGCGGGACTCTGTTCATTCGAGACCACTCTGAAGACGCTATATGCGATGGACGTTGTGAGGAAGATTATCTTACAGCACTTACAAAGATGTTCAACAGCCGCATGTTGGCTAGGCTTCATCGTCGCCGCGCTAGCGGTCGTTGACGTCGAAATTACACATCGCTTACATTTGAGGGCTAGCGAGCGCGGTGAGAGAGTTTCCTCATTGGATTTTGAAAACCTGAATGTAAGCGAAGTTACAAGCGTGCTCATCAAATGCATTATCTCACTGCTCACGCTCTTGATCTGCATCAATGTTTACTTAACATATGCGAGTATTTGCAAATTTAATATCGCCAGAAATCTTTTGCCGGATTCCGCGACCGTTTTCAACTCAAATTTGCTCGTCTATTATTTACTCGAGAGTGCTCTGTGTCTGTTTCACGTGCCGCCTTTGGCTGACCGTTACTTGGGTATATCTTATAAACTACAATTATTTGTCCTAGTCAGAATGTATGTTATCGCACGGTACATGAAGGAACACAATCAATTCACGAGAAACAAAACGTGTCTGTTTCTAGCGTCTGTGACGCGAACCGAGCTGACGAACATGTTTCTATTTAAAACGTTTCTGAAAAGGATGCCGTTTCGCGTAATCGTCACAACGTATCTAATGAACATCTTTCTTGGTGCGTACGTTATTTATGTCGTCGAGGAGAAGGATTCGTATCTCGTAAGTAAACTTGTTTTATGTCAATAATATATTTTAATTTTGTGAACTTTTACGACATAATTTTGACAGCTTTAAGCAAACAAAGGAAAGCCACATGGCACTTATGGTTTAAATTTGAAACCGTATAAGCCTCCATCGTTATGTCAGTATAACGCGAACAAGTTCAAAATGGTAAACTTGTGATCTGCTCGATATTAGGTTATTCAGACAGATCGGAAGTCACTTGCCAGTTAGCAGATCTGCAGACAATTCACGTAACGGGCCGGGACGTACTGTAATAATCCAATCAATCCGATCTTAAATACACACAGTCGACGAAAGAGTTATTTTGTTATTATTTTCGCATTTACCTCAAAGAAGGTCCCGTCCGAAAAGTCTTCCTTTTTGGAGGTAAAACTATCTAGCGTTGAACAGAGTATAGTCTATATAATTATATAATTCTGAACATCAGTGGCATCGTCAGACCTAAAATCTAGCGATGTAGTCGATGAGTTAGATTTTAGCCTTTGCTGGCATATATATACACAACAGATTGACATCTAAAAGTTATACCTATCTTATACTTATCTACACACTACAAAACATGGTGCCTGCGCTGCGACTGAACATTTTGGCGATTGACCGTGCAACTAAACTTTATATACACAGTAGTTTTATAATTATCCGTTAACATTATCATCATCATTGCTGTCGTTTTAATCCCAAACAACGGCAACAAAAAGTAAATCTATGATATTTACTTGACCTTATTTCATGTCAAAATAGGTTGCGGTTTTAAACTATATATTGATATTGATCGACAATATTTTTTCTTTCTGTTTCAATTCATACGACATACCGTTTTGTTTTGATTGAAGTCATGAATTGATTTGAAAAAGATTCAGATCTCCCGCCGTGCTGGCACAGCTGCGGATCAAATAGTCTCAGAAGCGGCCCTGGATTGTCTTATTAGGCTGTTAGCTCTAGCACTCCGAGACGTTTTATCTGCAATTTCAAGATAATTGGTTTTAGGAATATCTAACCACAAAACCATAAGTACGGTGCACTCGGTCAGATTTAACATCATGGATGGATATTGTCTATATTTCAGAGAGGCGATATTCAAACTTACAACCAATGCCGAGGAGAACGAGGACATATTTTTGCCCCGGCACCAGATTCTGTACAACCCAAATGTACGACTAGTGTTATTGTGTTAGTGTTCTGTTGTTGTTGTTTTTTGAGAGATAAAGACACAATGTCCCCAGGAGTGACAAGATTAAACTTTTACAACTACTGAACATGGGATTTAAAAAATATAATCGATTTATCAGTTTGCAAATTGTGAGTTATCCATGCATGTTTGAGAAAATACAACACTCGTTCAGCCACATCCTACAGCTAGCTTATTTTGATTGATAATTTACGAGAGAGAACTCACGTTATCCCCAACGGGGCTAAGTACGAACCATCAGTACGTCCTTAATTTTTTCCAGGAGCCCAAATCCCCTCCCTAGAATAGGTTAATCTGACGCTGCTTGCAACTTTCCGCGCTTAATGTAGCCCATGTGACGTTGCAATCTTTTTAAGAAAATAGAAATTGGGGATTTCAATTTAGATATGTCGAGCTTTTCTTTCTACAAATCACTGTTGGTTTGTGAGTTGATAGTCAAAACCCATCCATGGTATATATTGCTACAGTGATCCTAGAAGAAAACCTACTGTATGATGTTTGGTAGAATTAAGCTGGAAGGATTCTAATTCTCTGGACATGTGACTGAGGCAAAAATAATACCAAACAACTACTTATCGCAGGATTCACCCGGGCATAGAGGTGAAAGTCACGCACTAGCCATTGCAACGCTAACAGCCAAGTTGCTTAGAGATCAAATCTTTGAAAATTGCTGGCTTCCTATTTTATCTTCAGTCTTGTTTTGCTATGAACAACTTTTCTCTTTTTAACCTATAACGCTACATCTGTTTTGCTTCTTTATATCTTTCCACGCATTACTTTCGTTTTGTCGTTATACCTAATTTACGCATACTACTGCGTTTTTGCACATTTTACACTACTAGTGGCATGCAGGGTAAAGTAGAGTTAGCGTCAAGTCTATTTTAGCGCGGTCGTATTCTACAAATATAAACCATGGAAAACAACTTTCTCTCAGTCAAAACGGATTTGTATTGGGACAGTATTTCTGTAGTACTTCTCTCAGTTCTCTTATTTGTTAAAATTGTATAAAATCTGCATAATATCAATGTCCTGTTGTTAAGAAAAATACGTTTTATATATGTTTTGCAGATAAATATAAACGTTCATTTTGAATATCTATATTTTGTATATCTTGTAAGGCTAAGTACCAATAAAATTTCATGGACAGATTGCTGAACTAGCAACAGATAGGGCCGGTGTAAATGGGGTGCAATTAGTAGCAACTGATGTTTGCCGATATTTCTATATGACGAATTAATCAAGTTGCTAATCTGTCGTCAAATGATTAATGAGCAATTTTGAGTTAATTGTTCAGGTTTTTATCCGATAACCAAAATGTCACCTCTTATTGATACTACATACCAAAACATCTAATAAGTTATTTATTATACAACTGCAAACCGGTTTTCAAACCGGTTTTCTACTATACAAATAACCAAGTATCCAAATATCGCTGTATATTTGTACTCGTTTTTAGCGTTATTTGGACACTTTTTAACACAGTTGTATAATAAATTTATTTATTTATTTAGCTTCGCCAACTAGGGCAGGGTCACCACAGCAGCATATGCCAATGACTGTGGGCCCTTTTACCTAACCCATCCTGTCAACCTTCCCTGTGGGAGGAAACCGGAGTACCCGGAGAAAACCCACGACTTTCGGCAGAGCGTTGATTTTACTCTTTTCACTTGAGGACTGGGTTCGAGTCGCATTGAGAAAGTTCTCACTGAGACTTGAACCAGCGGCCTTAGAGGTGAAACGCAAGTGCGCTAACCACTTCGCCACCGATGTGAATGAATGAGTTCCTACAATAGCGTTAATACTTTGCCTAATAATAATTAGAGGAGGGGGTTCACAATGCCTTAATATAACAAGAGTTTTTTGACTGAGTATAAATAGTAAATTAGATAGTCTATCTCAAATACGTGATGTTCTGTGATAGTGGTGATAATATTGTCAGTGCTGGAAATATATATTCGTTTGGTATTAAACTTATATAATTAATCATTCTGACGGTCATTGTATAATTTCATGCAATATCACAGGATTGTTACCGAAACCAAGGTATAACGACATTGGTTAATGCCAAGGATGGAAGTATGCACAGGCACATTCCTAAACTAAATGACTTAAACTATTCCAGAAATAGTTTAGTACCTTATAGTCTGGACCATGCCTAGTGTTATTTCTACAGTCGAAAAACGGCGAGGAGAAGGGTCTTTCAGATTCAAGTAATTAATTCCTTCTTGTCGGCTTCAGGTCGAAGAATATTAATCAACCACTGTAACAGCATTGTGCATCAAGGCAAACCGAGAATGGCAGTTTCTCGAGCTAGTTCTTACTGTTTGGATAAGAAATATACTTAAAGGGGCCTTCTTCATCTTATAAGGTTGACCCTTTTAGTTTAGTCTTTACCTTTCCACTTCGGGAGGGCCACGACGCCCCTGACCCTACTTACTGTATGTTTCTAATTTAATCCTTCGCCCTACTAGCTATCGATCCCTAATGTAGGGACGACGAAGTTTGTCTGTTTTAGCAAACATGACTGAATAAATTGCTTAGTTACTTCACGTTTTCCCTGTGGGTGGTGGTTCAATGGTCCAATGCTGCAACTTCAGTTATAAAATAAAAAATAATCGCCAAAAAGATTTTTCCGTGGAATGTACATAATGTACGAGATAATTATCGGCCAAGCAACCAGCATGAGAATATATTTTGATGAAACTATAAATCAGTCTGACACAACGGTATGCATGCTTGGTGGTCAACTGATATTGGATTCTGGAAAGGTTTTCGCAGCTGCAAATAAATAGATTGTGTATAGTCTATAGATATAAAGTACACGCGGATCAGATGAGTTGAAATGCAGCTGCAAATTATGGTCAACTTCACAAAAATTGACACTTACAGGAGAAAGAAGATTAAACTAATTCTCTCTCTTTTATTCTATTTTTTCCAGAATCGTGAATACAAGTCAGACTATTACATATTATAATAAACATTGAATTCGACATTGAATTAACATCCTTTTCTCACTAACATACCAGTCATTGGACCACCCCTGCTGTATACACGTATAGTGCATTAAACCCAATACCATAAGTTGTTCCAGAAGAAGTACCTTCTGAAGACTGTGTACATATATTCCAACATTACTTTTGTGAGATATTATAAGAGTGCATTCGAGCATGCATTGACAATGAAAAAATGTACATAATATTTATTTTGAACAACAGGAAATAACTTATAGTATCTTGCAGTTTTTGGTACAAAATTCAATAAATTATCTGAGATTATGGATGAGACAGAAGAAGCGTTTGTTGTATTTCTAATCAATTTGTTATTTTATGATGTTGCGGAAAAAAGAAATGCGATGTTTATGAATAGTTTTTACTAAATATATAGGCAGTCAACATCTGTTTAATTAAAATACTAAATATCAAGGTGAAAGCATAATTACTTTGAAGAACCATAGATATAACTAAATGCAAATTGACCTGGGGTGAGTTGTTGTTTCAAATATGGTTTACACCATAAGATAGAAATAACTTAATTAATCAATATACGTTACCCACTGAACGCTAAACAATATATCATCCTGGGGTCCTTGATACTACTGTTATATCCTACCATGTAACTACAGTTAACTTTGGAGAAGTGTCATAATAATTAAAGGGGAATTTGTAAATAACACCAGCCAAGAAGGAAAGATTCCAGACTGTGATATTCAAATACCATCCTTGAACATATGACAGAATGATTTATTACTTTTATCAAGATGATGTAATCAACAATGATAATATTACAAGCCATCATCACTTCTATAGAGATTTGATTTCATTGACAACCTTCACAATAAGACATTGTGTGGAATCCATCTTAACACGTCTGACTGCACAGATAAGTGAGGAATGGACCTTCTCAATCAAAGCAATATCCTCACACTTTTAGAGATATTTATCATATAATATTCTACTGAGCAAATGTTGACTTTGGAGATATGAATGTCTTGCAAAGTTCAGCGGCCTAGAACCAACGGATTGTAGACTGATATTGAAATACCACCATTGAACATTTGTCAGAATGATTAATTACTTTTATCAAGGTTTGTGCCAATCATCAAAAGTATAAAGATTTGACTATGTTCGAACATTTAGCATAGTTAGGAATATGTCCAATAATTAACAATTATTGGATGAGGTTGAGCATGATATTGAATTTTATTATATACACAAGCTCTGGATATGAGGTATTCTGCAATCTGATTGGTTCTCTACTAGCAGGATATTAGCTCAGTCATATCCTGCTAGTAGAGAAAAGTAGAAAAATGGCTGGCAGATTTGGACAATTAAATGAAGAGGAAATTCAGGTTTTACTTGAAAAAAGTACGCCAAAATGTTCTGTTCATATCCAGAGCTTGTGCATATAATAAAACAGTTATTCTACTCACTCTCGTCGTATATGACTGATAGCCGACTCGGCGCTATCGCGCCTCGTCGGCTATCAACTCATATACGACTCGAGTTCGTAGAATAACTGTTAAATATCGAGCCGAAGTTTGCGTTATCTGCCGAAGCGAAGCTGAAGCGGATAACGCAAACTGAGACTCGATAATTCTCGATATCATGCGAAAACCGAATTCAATAATTGTCTTATTATGCATTTATAAATGCAGAGGCCTTTAGAGAGTTTTGTAGGGAAAAATAGCGGCAAAAAATTACGTCACCTACAGATAATTTTCAATGTCGTGTAGGTGGCAAGACATTGAGAATACTAGCGCTTAGATACCTGTGCTTATGCTTGTGCCTATGCCAGAGCTTATGTCGAAGCTTATGCAGTTGTGACGGGCCAACGAATCTTTTATAATTGAAGCTACAATAATGAATTAATTTGATATTCAGATATTTGCACGATCTTTCACGACCTTGTGATGTTGCATGAACTGAAATTAATTGCAAACATATATATGTCTCTGCTTTGTCCTTTGAAGTTGCAGTGCATTCCAAAATATATACTTGATATGATCTGACTAAGACGCAACCATAGATTAATTATAACTGGGAGGATTCCTGTGCATGGCAACGCGTTTTTCAACATTAACCTTAGCTCTTTAGAAAGCATCCCAATACAACGATTGACGTTTTTATCAATAAAGACAATAGCAACACCATCTTGAATCGGTTTGCATGGTAAAAAAACACCGCCGTAAAACGTCAAGCGCATGCGCGAGTCTACGAAAATGGCACGAAAAATGTCTGCCAAAATAATAGGATCGAGTAGAAGATATACGGGAAAAGAAAAGTGTTTACCCTAAGGATAAAGATCTAAGGTCGGGAATTTCATCGCATTTTCTTTGTGACAAGAAAAAGTTATACTGAGTTTACCCCTCGTAATATTTCTTTATCCAATTTGCTAGAGCTTCGTAAAGACAATATTTTTTCCAGTCTTTTGAGCATAAGCAGCCAATACCCGGATGTTTGACCGCGGTATCTGGGTAAAAATCCAGAGAAGAACCATGCAGTAAACGGCAGTAAATTAGTTGTCATGAACAGGGGGGAATTTTTGTCGACGTTGCGTAAAATTATTGCGGGCGGGGTGGTTTTCCCTCGGAAATTTTGTTTGCCGAAGTTTGTCATGCAATTTCGATGGACAACAACTGTAGAACTAGTCTCCCAGAATCAGAGGGCTGCCTTTCAAACATGCAAAATTCCAAAAACATGTTGAACATGCTGTCCTCCAAAATAAATCTACAAACCAAAGTTCTTTCTCAAAGTTCTAATATATGATCAATCTTTTATATTCTATGAATATATTAATGACATGCATTCAAATGATCAGGTAGAATTTTTTTGTCAGCCAACCCCTGACAAATAACTACCACATTTTCGATAAAATTCTAGAATATATTGGAGAATTATATTCTAGAATATAGAGTTATTGGAATATTCTAGAACTGGCATCCGGCAGCTACGGCTGTGTTCGCTCTCAGTAGTAACGCGGAATGAATTAATGAACGAACAGTGATGTCTAGTCAAGCACAGCGTGAGTCTGTTGTTGCCTAATTGCTGTTTAACTTTCATATAAAAACCTCTGTGATTCTTTTTCAATGGGGTTTCAATAAAACGTTTAATATAGATGTGTGTTTATTACGCCTACGCCTCTATTCATGCTTTATTAAATATTAAATGTTGGCGTGTACACTAGTATAATGTTCACGGAAAATATCTCATAGCTAGTCATACAACGTTTTGATATAGCCTACTGTTGATTAAAAGTTGGAGGTTAGGTTTTCTGTTTTTGTTTTGAAATGTTGTATCGTGCTTTGAATTGCATGATGCTAACATTTACTAGATGTCTATAAAATATCGCGCACCCCAAGGCCAAGGTTGCTTGCGTTTATTATATATTTCAACTTAGTATTTACTCGAGCAGTTGAAATGATGTAACACTTTTATATTTTCAGAAATATCCGGCAAATTGTTTTCCAAACTAAATGCACTGTGAACTTTAAAGAACTGATTCATGATGGAATAATTAATGAACTATAAAATGAATGTCAATATACTGGCGTTTCCCAACTAGGAGACGGCTAAATGCAGGAAAATCAACTTGTCATACTGTTCGTAAAAAGTTTTTATTAAAACGTTTCGTTCACCTCATTGAATTTATGATGCCAACTGCACTATGAGAACTGGCGGGTCAAAAAAAAGTGCAATTTTATAGCCATTAGGCATTACAATTTTGTGTTCCTCTCAGCCTAGACTTAGGTAGGGCCTTTACCCGGCAGGTGGCGCTTGATTTTCAGGTTTTAATCGACATCATGACGTCACGAGGCAGCCTAAAACGGAAAGAAGCAGAAATGGAAGTAAGAAGGCCCTGGGTCTAGGCTGTGTTCCTCTGTGAGTAAATAACGTCACAAGGTCGTTAATTCAATATTTTCCAAAAGGTTCATCAGTATCGAGAAACATAAACGTCATGATGGATATCGAAACTATTTTCATTCTTTTTCACAAGACCGTAATAAGATGGTTGTTAACTATATTCGCACTTTCAAGGAATTGTCGAAGAAGAACGTGATTTAACCCCCATAGTTCACATCGCCATTTTAAATTATTTTCACTAATTATAGCTTATAATTAATTTGTTGCGCTGCTGTGCAATTAATAAAAAATATTGGTACTCGTTTCAACCAATTAGAATTTAGCAATTAAGTCATGGAATTTTAATGAACAATGTAATATAGATTAAAAGAGAACCAAACTCAGTTTATGGTCAATGTTGATACAACATTCAATGTTGAAAAACAGGGCGAAGTATTGCCCTTCTTTTACTTTCGTGAGAAAAACAATTGGTTTTTCCAACTCTCTTTCTCATACTTTCCTGTTTTCCAGGATTCGACATGGATGGTTATCGTTACCATGACAACCCTCGGGTATGGCGACGTAGTACCGGTGACGCTAATTGGTCGATTTATTGCAGGATTAATGTCAGTTCTTGGTATCTTTCTTATGGCTTTGTTGATCTCGGTCATACATGAGACATTGCAGCTGAGTCAGAGTGAGAAACGCATATTGGCTCACCTGGAAAATGCAGGTAAAATCAAGTATAAAGAACTATTATGTATTAATCAAATAGTAAATTGGTGCAATTCAGTGAAACAGAGAAATGGAACAGGAGTAAGTATGATCCGAACCTACAACTAGCAGGGATTAAGGTGCGATTTGTCAGGTCGATTTTAGGTTTTGCTGAATGACGAATATTTTCAGTTGATTATGTTGTGAGATCACGTTTGCCACGTATTTGTCAAATATCATTAAAGTGCATCTGAAATCGGCCCGACAAATCGCGACGTGTAAACGTACCTTTAGATCAAGGTAGATGGTCCAAGGGAATAGTAAAACAAAATGTCATATCGAAACCTCTAATTCGGGCTTATCGAGGACTCGACCAATATTCTAAAGAAACAAGCCCCAACTTCTACCTTCCGATCCATTTTTCATTTTCGAATAAGGATATTACAGTAATTCATATACCAACTGGAAGTAGATAAAGAAAATTTACCGAAGAAACATGATGATATTTGAAACTTGATCATGAGCAGGAACGCAGGTTCAAGTGTAGAAAGTCGACATGATAATATTCTAGAAGGGCTGGAATCCCATCGGTGTGGCTAATCTTGTCCTCAAAAACGTTCTCAAAGTGGGCTACAATCTCAAAGCAGAGCGTTACGTTCTGGTATTGTGTCCCGAAGTACATTTCTCGGCATTTATGCAATACGAAATATTTTCACTTACTTATTTTCCTGACTCGTTTCAGATCATAACAGTCGAAAGAAGACGGCAGCAGCCAAGTTAATCCAGAGTTACTGGAGATTTTACAGTTACATTAAATCTAACCGTGAACAGTTGGCATGGAAACGCATGCGACAGATTTCCCGTTTAAAGAAATTAAAGAATCATTTGTATGTTAATCTTCATGAATGGAGGGAGCAAAAGAAAATTAATGGTACGATACTTTTAGGATTTCCGGCGTTATAGCATTGCATTTGAGTTACGAGGTTTATTCCGTGTAATATAAATGTCATAAAGGGAGCTGCTGAGCTGAATTTGGGCGTAACCTGACCGAGTAAAATGCTCGTTTTTCGTCACCACGAATATGGAATAATTGTTTCTGTCTTGGAATGATTAATTTTAATTATTCGATTTGGAAAATCTAAGGTCGTCAAGTTGTAATTATAATTATAATCATCCATTCAAAATCTGCTTCAAAAATACAGTATTCAGCCATTAATGCAAGGACGTTTCGAAAATTCAAATCATGTTTAAAGGCATAACACATCAACTCCTAGGATGCGATATCAATTTTAGCCTTCTTGGCATGAATCAGCTGATTTTACAAACAAAATTATTTTCTTTGATTAAGTAAAAAGGAATAAAATTTCTAAACAAACATTGATTCTTTAATTCTTATTTTTAAGCCTCTTTAAAATTTTTAGAGCATATAATATTGCTATTTGTATTTGGTGTTTAGCTGATCACTGGTACAAAGAGTTCATAGCTGATGACATCGCCATGATGGTTACTGACGTCGGTCGAGCCGTAGACAAGATCCAGTTTACTCTCAACAGAATAGGATATGCTCAAAGGAGACCACCATCACAAATTAAGAAAGAATTTGTTAAAGAACGCACAATTTACGAAGAAGATGAGGTCAGTACCGAACTTTTAATTGAGACTGATATTAATAAGATCCATTGCATACATTTGAAAAATCCTCGTAAGTTGCTTAGAGTTGCCATGTCTTGAATGACTTTCTTTCTCAGTAGTCAGCTAGGGGATTGGTTGAGGGTATTTCGGTACCCTCTTTGAGGCTTCGTTTGACGATTCAGTCTTCAGACCTCTGCCACGATCTCAGGATCGCGAGTTCAATGCGAATTCCAGACCATAGAAATTCAGCCAGCGCTCTACAGAAAGTTGTTCGTTTTCTCAGAGGTACTCCGGTTTCCTCCCATCTGAAGAAAGAGGGAGTTACAGCCTTACAGGCAATCTTGCACGAAAAGACGGGTTAGGATTATACTTAATGTAGAAGTACATGGGCTCCGTTTGTACATTCAGGGCCCCATTGAAAAACTCTCCGGAGACATGGGCACCCTGGATAAATATTAGTAGTAGTAGTAGTAGCAGCAGCAGCAGCAGCAGCAGCAGCAGCAGCAGCAGTAGTTATAGTACATTCACGATCTAATCCACTCCATTGGAGAACAATTTTCAGAAAGTCGATTTTGTTTTTGCTAATTTACTAAGTCGGGTAACGCATGTTAAGACCCCTTGCCACTGGATAACTCGCATGCCTCGTTACGACTGTTATGAAAATATAAACATAGATTTATGTAATCAACATTGTAATCACTGATATACTGTAAGGTCCGTTTACACTACGCTCCATTTTCGCTACGACATGGATATAAAAGCTTTCCGTACCAAATTCACCCGTGCTATAGAACTATCTATTTAGGTAGTCCTAGTACGGGTAATAATCAGGGGCGGATTACCCAATAGGCAGAGTAGGCTGAAGCCTACTGTCCCAGGCTTTCAAGAGGCCCGTGATTTTCAAAGAATGCACTTTTCATTAGAATTGTTATTTTTTTGTCCTTAATTAAGCAAAACGGCTCCAGAAAGCGGGAAATAGCATTTCCGAGACCTTAAATTTCCAAATATTTCGGGGAACATGGCCTGGACCTCGCCCAGAAGATGTGTCACCGTTTACAGGCGTGAAAATATCATCCTCAAGGCCCACGAATTTTACTTAGCCTACAGGCTCCGTAACTGGTAATCCGCCACTGGTAATAATATTAATGGTATACGGGCAACATTCTTATCCGCGCCGTGCCAAATATTGAGCGTAGTGTAGACGGACCTATATAATGTTATTAACCTCATGGTTTGTTTTTCCTTTATTATATTCATGCACAGGTAAATCACAATCCGACAAGTGCAAACCACAGAAAAACAAGATCACACTCGGATCCCAACTTCTCTTCAACAAATCATGTTATTTACCCTACTTCTGATGATGCTGGCCACATAAGTGAGTGGTCAGTTCCTAAAAACGTGCTTCACACCAGCATAACACATGAGAAGATGTCAAATAACGATTCAAGAACTTATCAAGTCGAAACCTCACGCAAAGATATCGAACTAAAACTCGAGGCAATGGAAAACTACTTGGATGGATTTTACACCAAAGCCAAGTCTGATGTACGCAGCATTAGGAAATTGATTCAAGATGAAATGATGGGAACTTAAGAGCGGGAACTAAGTTCACATATTTTTTATTGCAAAAACAAAATGTGGTGGCACAGGTCTGGTGTGTGGAATACATGGAACGGCATGCTGGGTAAAGGACGAGGTCGAAAAGGCGAATTAACACTCATTTTCGATTCTCGTCCCCAGGTCACTTCTTTTGTTGGGCTCAACAAAACCAGGGAGCAAAGGTTTCGGGACACAACACGCAATGGAAAAGAACACGATTCAATCAAGTCAAAAATAAAATTATCGGCAGAAAATGGAGCACGATTGAAAACACGATTGGCTTTAAATTATCCTCAAGTTAAGGACAGTCCACACACTACATTCACTTTGTAGGATCGATATTACTATAAATGTGCTGTCAAAAAATAATTCTTAATATAAAATGAGATTATGTTTACTTTTATTGAGTCCTCTTCATATTCGGGATCTTCTTATGCCCAAAGATTTTCTTCCGAAACTTTTAAAAATACTGCATGTATTGCTCACGTTTACTTTTTCACTTCCATATGGGTTAAATTTAATCATAGAAAACTGCCATGGGTACGTTGCGTCGGAACCACCTAAAACACTTTGACGTACCAGATGCAAAGTGTTTTGATATATTTTTAGGTAGTTCAGACAAAAGACACGGCTGTGTATTTATACTATCCACATTCGACCCCCGACGTTTGTTTCAATTTCATGCCTTAATATTAATTTTGAGGTGTGAGATTTGAGTTTTTCGCCAGGGTTTTCGCAGTGTATGCTCAATCTAGGGCGCTGAAAGGGGTGGCATTATGCATTTATTATTGTTAAGCTTCAAGGGCCGGGGAGACAGGACAATAGGCGAGGATTTGCAGAAGCATGTTGGCCTACTTAGTTGGGACAGTTTACCATACTGCGAGTCCCGAGGATCGAGGAATTCCGCACATTCTGATATTCGAACCGCGGCCTTAATTGTAGTTGAAAGGTAAAGATCAAAAAGGAAAACCGATGGCGACAGAGCGAGCAACAATTCAGACGATTGTGTAGATGAAATAAAATATACTGCCGTTCACACGACTATAACAGTAGACAAATTGGACACCTTTAATTTTTGCTTATTTCCCCCCCCTAGAAATTGACAGAGTCTTGTATCTCCGGGTTTTTTACTATTATGTAGATTATTGCTCCAAGTTTCTTCTTCAAAATGTTCAATCCCCACTTTAGTGTTGGCCGACCTGATTTATCCCACCCCCACCCCCCTCAAATAAACCATCCTCTCGCTCGCTCTCGCTAATAAGCCTCCAGTTTCTGAGGAAGAAATTTGTTAAGATTCCCGCCCTCTCCACTAAGGCAACTCCCACCCTCCCTCACGTGGAAATTCACGTTAGTTTACTGCATTTTTTACATACTGCCTTTTGGCAAAATCAATAGCCCCCCTCTGTATTAAGCCCACTCCTTTCTGCAAGACCCCCACCCCCTTTATATGGTCCTTAGGTGTGTGGCACCTGCCCCACATTTTCCTATTAGTAACCATTTAATTAAAAAGTGTCCTTTTTTCTTTTTCTTAACAAGGAAAAAAAAATCCTAATTAGGTAAATGAAAAAGACTCTCTTGACTTGTCCCTCTACTTCAGCAATTTGTTTCCTACATCCCAGTCGACTGAAACAGTTTTTAATTAAATGCCTGTCTATACTAAGCGTATTCCGCCGTATTTCAATGGGTTAGCACGTTACCGTCGTCTAATGTTTTAATTTACAAATATTGATTAAATGTTTATTTTACGAGCTCGGTAATTGTTTATGAACTTTGTCCAATCAACTTTGCCCGACTGTATCAAGATTTTGGATAATAAAGGATTATCGCCGGATGTATTTAATATACTTTCGTAAAAACTTGCATAAACATTGTTCTCGGTTAATTCGTAGTTCAAAACTCAATAGTATTGTTTTTTCTTTTTGAAATACACATTTTTCTACCGCAACAAAGTCCATTATAGAAATTCCTCTGCCGAAATTCATTAGTCGCACGAGCAGTGCTCTCACAACCAAATTTTGATATTCCTTAGTGTGAGCTCCACAATTCCTCAGATTTCCCCAAAATTCCTTAAATGATTTGTTTACTCTTGTAACTACCCTCTAATTTCCCCCTAAGGCCTTAATCCCGTTTTTCGCTTTATATTATAATTTTATTATTTTAATCCTTTACAAAAAACACCTTATGAGCTTAATAAGCGACAGACGACAGTAAATGATGGTTAACACTATTTTTCTCATGAAGCCATGTAACTTCGAGACCACTAAAATGCTTGTTTATATGAAAAGTCGTAATTGAGCCATTAATTAACATACTTATTTAGCGAACAAGAAACTGTAATTATGTTGCTATTTGTAACACTGTGACAAATGTCTGACAATATTTTGGCCTTAATTTTTGCTCGAAATCTTAAAAATTCCTTCGAAAATTCCTTGAAAATGGAATTCCTTAAAAAAATCCTTAAAACTATCCTTAAAACTTTGCAAAATTCCTATTTCTAAGGAAAAATCCTTAGAAGTGAGAGCACTGCGCACGAGTCTATTTGGAAGCACGTTTAGCTGTTACTATGGGAACAAGCTCAATTACGATTTACGAGTAGACTTTGCTTGTTTGCATACGTCATTTGACTTGAATTAACTGTTGCTGCATTGCAAGAAAATCGATCTCTCCTAAAAATATTTTGTTTTCCGATAAGATCCAGAGTAAATGGCTTTCTGATCAACTCAGCAGCGCCATGGACTACACCGTGACAAAAAGCCACCACTTATCGGTAAGTGAAACAACCGTTTGATCTGCATATATTTGTTTTTGCATTTGTTTGAGATCTTTTCATGGCAGACAAAAGGCCGGTTAAAGCGAAACGAGTAATTGCTTTCTTACACAGGGCATAATTTTAGGCGAAACTAAGGCCAGATGTCTGCCGTGAAGGCTAACACTTTAGCCAATGCCAGCAAAGGCTGAACAAAATTTTACAAACACAAATGACTCGGGGTCAAATGCTTCATCTGCCTGTCTGAAATGCTGACTCTTTGTGACGTGCTTCGCAAACCCTCTTGAAGTTTGTTTATGTGTTTAAATTTGCTTACATTTAATACGGTGTGAAGCGAAACAAGGATTAAAGCAGATGTGAAATGTAATTTAATATTCACCGTATTACTCGGCCTTTAACGTCGCTAAAAACAAGAGTTTTTCTGAGTCAAGCTACAAAAAACATGTCCGAAAAAAAGTATTTATATAGTTTGCTTGCTTGATAATTTTTCTCGGCTCGTGTTTGCTCGTTAACTCAGGTTAGTATACAAAATTGTACATGGACGGTTTTATATAAATTCATTTGTACTTCTATGTTAAATTTTTTGTGTCTAATTTATTTATTTTAATTATTTTGTCTTCATGCAGCGTTGATTGGCCAAACGAACATGATCCAAAAGCTAGCGTGTGGTCTGAGAAATCATAAGAGGCGCAAGTCACTGTTGGCCCGCGTGTTGTTTTTCGTCGGATTACTGTGTTTTACTTCAATATTTCATTCTCTTACATCTACTGGAGTTCAGTACATCCGTTCAGGTAATTCAGAACTTACTACTGCTTATGCGCTACTGTTTATTTACTATCAGAGCTAAAAAGTATTGCTTTGTCAAGCCTTTGTTTTGCTTACCTGGGCTGCAAAGGCATTATTTAAGGAATCCCCGGAACAAGTATATTAATAATTTCAAACTATAAGCTTTGCGGCAAATTACAGTTTGAGTACCGACCAATATAAATCAGTAAACGATCCTAAAAGGTTTTGTACTAGTTCTGTCCGCTTTGTAACCATCCGGGTAAAGTTTTGCGTTACTTATTACTCATCAGTATATGATATGGGTTAGTGTTAAGATGCGAAGGTTGGTGTATCACTACAATAATGTTAGACGATGTTGGATGAAAATTTTGAATGAAGTCAAACCTGATCGAACATCGTCCAACATCAATCAAACATAATGTTCAAACAGACCCAACAAGGCAACAATATTGGATCATGTTGGACTGGTTAGATCGGGGCTTTATAGCTTCTTCGATTAACTTAACGATTAACAACGATAAGCTTTATATTAACTTTTACTTGTTGAGTTTTTCCGTACAATTAATGTGAGTCTTTCACGAAGTGAATAGCCGAATTCATATTAGAAGACGGATTTCCGTCTAAGACGAGAGACTCGTCTTGATATGAATTCGGTAAACGACGGGTTTCCCTTCTCAACTTTTCCGTCCAAACGACGGGAAAGTTAGACGAGTTTCCCGTCTAAGACGAGAAACTCGTCTTAAATTTATATCAGACGAATAAATCAAGACGGATTTCTGCTGGACCGTGCTGGGAATATCGCCTTAGACTTAGTCCTCTCCACTGGTCCTCTCTCATCGAAGCCTCGGGATTTTCCCGTTTATTCCAATTCGTCTGAACTTTTCCGTCCTAAATTCATATTAGACGGAAATCCGTCAGACGAGTTTCCCGTATAAGATGGAAATCCGTCTTCTAAAATGATATGAATTCAGCTAATGATAAAACAATTATTGAACTTGGTTATCGCAAAAAAATCGTGATTTGTCAGTGGCTCGCAGATAAATTATAATTTGCCTTTGCCTTCGGCATCGGCTTCAACCTCGACAAGAAAGTTAGTTAGTTTTATTAATCCACACGTACTTTTGCTTTATTTAAAACTAGATTATTCAATTTTTGTTTTGGCTTTTGGTTATTTAAGCAAATTAGTGGCCCAGGTGCCACACACGTTTCCCCGTAGTTTTATCGCATTGTTGTTGTATTATTCTCGCTTACAAACTGCTATTTTTGTTTTAAATGTTTTGTTCGATATAATAAAACACCTATTGGATTCATTTCGCCTAATATGGCAAAATATTAAGTCTCAACTTGCAATATTGGGCTCGACCTTCGATCTTGCCCAATATCGAAGTCTCGACTTAATATTGTTGCAAATTGGATTAAATTTGCTGGAAAACCCTGCCCGTGATGAGCTTCGGTTAACTTCAAATATTCGTCGGCGTTAAAAATCTGCCCGATAAATCGCAATGTGCCAATGGCAATGATATTCGAATGTGCAAACCCTTAACGTAGCATTTACTTCGTATGGCATTGCTTTAAAACGCGTTTCAGCAATTGTTTCCCACATTAAAGCGGAACTCCAAGAAATCCAAGAAATTATTTTGACCGAATCACACATGAGCAAACTAGCAAAAACTCGTCTGCAGTTTTTCGGCTTTATAGTCGTACTGCATATGCCCAAGCAAAAAAATTGTCAAGAAAAGCTTGTGAAGGAAAAAATTGGCGATCTGTACGTGGTTTTTAACACCGACGTTATGCACTGTGCTCATAATCAATGACTGTAATTTCTCATCAAAGTTTTAAATCGATCTGAAGCAGTTCACTTCCACACAACTGGTCTTGGGTTGATCTTAGGAGTATGACGTGATAATAACGATGTTATTATTGTTGTTGTCGTTGTTGACCTTAGGAGAACAATGTGATAATGACGATGTTATTGTTGTTGTCGTTGTTCAGTTGTTGTTGTTGTTATGTCACTGTCGTCGTTGTTGCTGTCGTCGCGTCGTTTTTGACACAGTGTTATTGTTTCTATTGTTCAGAGTTGTCATTTGTATCGTTGTTATTGTCATCACCGGGGTCATTCTTTCTATTTTATTCCGATATGGATCATCAATTTATTGTTTGTTCGGGGTTTGCAGGCAAATCAAGTTACAGCGCAAGACATCTGCTATCAACAAGCAAGTGGGAAGCATGTGACTTTGAAACAGACTATTTACGAAATGAATCTGATCCTGATCATAAGAACACAACACCAAATGAAGCGTATGGATGGATGGCACTACATATTTTATGTGTCATCATTATTTTTATAGGTAAACTACTGAACTACTGTAGGTGCTTTCTTTTTCTGCACGCACTTTGACTAAATGACCATTGAACAAAGATAGACACATGTATGACCATCGGGGGCCGGATTAACCATATGGCAGAAGCGGCATATGCCACGGGCCCCGCGCCTTGAAGCTTTAGGCTGGAAAGAAAAATAGAAAAATACGAAAAACGATAATGTACTTGCCAGGATTCGAAGCACGACGTAGAAACTCGTAGCCGCATGCCATTACTACTATTATGGCACTACCCACTCATTGCATCTTTCAAATTCAGATTATTGCAATTCAACCATATATACTTAAAACGGGTTAATTTTTCAGGTTATAGAGCAGTGGGGACCCGCGCGAAAAAATGCTACGGGCCCCGCGCTGCCTTAATCCGGCCTTGATGACCATATATTAAACTCTAAATTATAATGAGTACCGTTTCAAGATAACTTGGAAAGACCATTTTACGCGAGGCAATTCTTGCTGCAACATGCAACGCTACTTCTGGCACAGAGTTATATTGTGAAAAACGTATTCCAGTAAAATTGAAAACTTGTCCCGCATTTTACTCCGCTGACATTTTTCTCAGGCAGCATGCCATAAACGGATGAAAGAAATGAATAAGAATGAAAAATAGCAGAAAAGTGAGAAACAGCCCAGGCTCACTGATTTACTGTCAAGACTTTTTAACATAAGACACTCTATGTCAGAAATTACGTTGCGAGTAGCAGCAAAATTGTCTATTTATTTATAACTATTACTCGCCTGGCTGAAGACTTCCTTGTGCGAAACTGCCAGTTTACAATATATACCATCCTCCTGCACTATATAGCCTGCTCACAGACCCATCCCTCACAGACTAGGCCGTAATCTTCACTAAATAATACACTTGAACTTTGAAACATCGAAAAATGTGTTCAAACGAGGAGCTAGTCGAGTTTTTACATACTTTAAGATGTTATAATGGCACTATACTAAACTATTTCGAGTGTTATTGTTGTAGTTTTCTGAACAAACTATTTTTACCGTGATATCGTGACAACTGAGAACGATAGATTGATTTCCTTTGTGTTTTGCAGTTAGGAACAACGTCATATATAGTTGAATTTTTACTCCACCTTTATGTACTACTGACTTCAATTTTCTTGACATATAGCTCTCGCCATTATCTGCGATGATTTCTTTGTGCCGTCACTGGAAGCAATTTCAGAGAAACTCGATCTTTCCGAAGATGTTGCTGGTGCGACCTTCATGGCGGCAGGATCTTCAGCACCCGAGCTGTTTACATCTGTAGCTGGTGTGACTGCAGATAGTGATGTAGGAGTTGGCACTATTGTTGGGTAAGCATACATTATTGCTTCCACACTTCGTCCATGTCAGTGGTACAGTCGAACCTGTATATAATATAACGGCCCTGAATTTTCGTCTCTTTTTTCAGGAGTGCCGTTTTCAATCTATTGGTTATTATAGCATTAACAGCTGCCCTTACAACGGAGGTAAAGACTTTATACAAATCAATTAGTCCATTAATTCAACCCGAGGTTTTAGTTGTTTTCTACCAGGATCAATTTACATGTCTATTTTTCTTTTGTAACTACATTAAAAAGATTGATAAATGATCTGTTTTTAAGTTAGAAATATTGAGGCACAGCCTCGTACACAGGCGCTTTGACTTGCTACACGGTCGCACGTCGTGTGCTACCGACTTCTACCGACTTCTACCGACTACAGTCTACAGTTTCCACGCGCGCGTCACGCGACGGCGTATAGCAAGTCAAAGCGCCTGGGTATGATGCTGTTGAAACTAGGTCCAATTGTCCCAACAATGCAACTTGGAAAAAATCTCGCCTCAGTCACATGGGAGAAGTCGAGAAGAGTTCTGCGCTCTGCAAAATAGCGCAGTTTTTGCTGGGTACTCCTGCTAAGTCTTCTCTTGTTTAGGACCTCTAGGAAGGACAGTTTAGAACTAAAAGCTTTCCAGTGCCAATAAAGTGAGCTTAGTCTAGATTTTTCCCTGCAGTAACAATGTACCAACAAGCGATGGCCGTGCCCTATGTACCCCTTCCCCATCCGTATACTATTTTAACAAAGTTTTTAATCGTTTTTCATTTACAGACACTTCAGTTAGACTGGCGACCCCTGTTTCGTGATTCAGTCTGCTACGCACTCTCTATATCTGTATTCATTTTTTTTGCATGGGACGCAAAGTTCGAATTTTACGAATCTGCAATATTACTGTCGCTGTACTTCATGTACATTTTGCTAATGAAATATAACAGCAATCTTATGGAATGCTTAGAGGGATGGGAGTAAGTACATTTCTCTAGATATGAAACAATGATTTTTGTTGACATGTAAGATTTATGTAAGATATGATCAATCGACAATATATGGCATGGTGGAAAAGATGGAGTACGGAGTCCGGCAATCGATTTTTATCAGATTCCGTCTTTTCCACCATGAGGGGGCACTCCGTACTCCGTCTTTTTCACCATGAGGGGGCACTCCGCACTCCGTCTTTTCCACCATGAGGGGGCACTCCGCACTCCGTCTTTTCACCATGAGGGGGCACTCCGCACCACCGTCTTTTCCACCATGAGGGGGCACTCCGCACTCCGTCTTTTTCACCATGCCCCAAAATATGCGACAACGCGTTCAACTATATTGTTATTTGTTTAGGAAAAAGATAAGTCGAGTTAGTCCTGAAGTTGTGGATATACCCACAGTTGAAACTGTCGTTGAAATCAACGAAAAAGAAGACACTGGCGATCCAACTGAGGACGATAATAAAGATGCAACACCACCCCAAGGAAGACTTCCGCCGTTACAACCATTAAAGGTAATGCATTGTTTTCATTCATTGCTTATTGTTCTCAGTTTTCAACTAGTTTGAAAATAAACGATATACACTACAATACCTTGTAATTAGTATAGGTAATAGTATGGTTTCGAGTGCAATTTGGATTTTGGAAAAACATGCACGAGTGAGTTTTTCAAAGACGATCAAAATTGGACGAGTCCGAAGGACGAGTGCAATTTGACGTCTTTGAAAACTCACGAGTGTTTGTTTTTCCAAATTTCACGAGAAACCATACTATTACTTATTAATAGTATACATGAAAAAATTACACGCTTTGATAACACTTGTGCACTCACCTACGTCGTTTGAGCATTGTTTTCGTTGCTTGTTAGCAAACTTTTTCAGTCTATGTGCTCCTTGAACTTAAATTGTTGTATTCACGTACGATTTTCCATTGAAAATGTAGAAAAAGTGAAAAAGTGAAAATTTACATTGCTATAATGCTGATTTTTCTTGCCTCGTTTCCAGGCTCTGATATCTGATCTTGTTTTTTTAATTTGCACTGCTGTAATTGCACAGTGTGCAATTTCGAAAATAATTGCACTGCTCTTAGCCAATCAGAATTGAGTACTTTTTTTCATCTATATTATTATAAAAAATTAGCATTGTAATATTTGCCTCTCTATTGCAGGTCGCCTTTGAAGGAACCACCAAATCTTCACACAGTATTGCTTCTGCGGGACATGGCCTACACCATTTTTCACATTCTCACAAAGGAGAACTAGCTAGATCATTTGTAAGTATTTTGTGCAGAGAAACACCTGGGGCCGGTTGTATAAAAAAGTAGTTAAAGTTAACTATAGTTAGTGCGAAAGTAAACCAATCAGAATCGCGAATTTTAGAGGGTACTAATTCAGCTCGGATATTTACACCAGGGTATGTGACAACATAGCGGAATTCAAAGTCGTCCGCCATGTCATGGACGTTGGACGTTTTTTGGGTGGTTTTCTACGTTATGCGCATGCGCGAGTTCAGGTCGAGAGAAAACTGGTAACTCGCAACCTCATGATTGGCTAAAACAAAGAATTTGTTTTTTAATGTATACGTCAGAAACGTTTAAGTTTGCAAACTTTTTCAAAAGTTTCGTACTCGGGAGTCGGCGGGATATAAATACAGACAAATAAAGTCTCCAAAAGAAGATAAATAAACATTTTTTAGAGGACTTTAATTTGTTAAAGTCAACAGGAGGAGAAAACAGTCAAAAGACCGAAAAAGGACGAGATTTTCGAGTTTTAAAGCGTTTTAAACAGGCCAGTGTCTATTTTGCATACTTGCTTTTTTATTTGCCGTATTGTCATGCAGCATAGTTTGTGGATTTGAAAATGCGTGAGTCATCCTGCGCGGTCAATACAACATTGATTAATCTTAAAAAGTATTTTAGTATCAATTCAAATACGTCATAGACTAAGAAACAACATATTAAATCTCAAAAACTTCATTTCAAAAACAAGTGCGAAGTATAAATATACTGATCAAAAACAGTTGAACGTTTTGTGAGACATCTAAGGTTGAATTTTACAGTAAATCAAAGCTAAAAGAGTACATAATAACATACCTACTTTATATAGTTGGGCAATTGATAATTTTATAGTTAAAAGTACAAATCGTATCACTATTTTACCATTTTGTACAAAAAATAGAAGAAATATAGTGTTGCGTGTTACCATGGTTACAGTGATCGACTCAGTAGTTCATGTTACAATAACTTTTGGGGAGTAAATTGTTTGGTTCTAATGCGAGAGGATTCTGCATGCATGTATTTCTAGTATATATAATAATTCTTCCCCACTCGTCATCTTATGTCCAAGTCAGTCGTAGGCAGAGGCAGGAAGCGTAGGGAAGCTATTGAGCTATTCTATCTTACATTATAATAATTTGATAATTTTCAATTATAAAGGCATTATTGTACGCGGAATACTTTGGCATTGATATTTCGAGTAACGTGTTTTTTTAGTAGTTATAAATTTCATTGTCCTCTCTGAAATTTTTTTGTTAGTTCTTCAATTTTACATATTGTGATCACTAGTTTACTTACATATGTATTCCATTTTTTAATTCGAGAAGACAGAAGCAATATCAAACTACAGGCAGATGCAGACAGCTTAGAAGAAAAAGTAAAATTTGAGAAAGATCTTCCTAGAATTTTAGCTAAACATTTCAAAAACTGACAACAAGTTATTTACTTTTATTTATGCTTCTCCTTTCGGCGACACCTTCACCTTATCCTAAATAATCATTTCTTCCCTACGTTCCTGCGTTTGTGACTACACCTTAGACACGACCTGGCAGTGCCCGGTGTAAGAGACTTGACTTAGTTGCCCAGGTAGAGGCGGCAACCACTAACTCTGAACCTTTAATCCCTTCCTTATTTGAAAACCATTTACTTGACGATGAACAGACAAGACGAAAGAGCTCCGTGGGACATCATTCTGCATACCCGCTAGAGATGGTCAAGGTAAAATCCATCGCGGCCGGACACATCTCCAGAGAGATGCGCCGACAATCGGCCCAACATGAGAAAATTCATCTTGATGACGGCAAGGTTGTGAACGAAGGAGATGTAGGTGGGTAAATTTAAGCTATGTTCAAGCTTTCAATAATTCCTCGAATGTTTCCCGTGTTTCCAACCCAGCAAGCGAAAATCATGAAAATTATACGTATATCCAGCAGAGACAAGCTATGATCATACTGTATGCCGAGGATTATTTACCAAAATACACCTTCGCAGATTGAGGCATTTAAAGGCTATCAAATACGCTATTATGAGTATAACAAAATTATAAAGAAAAGACAAACAGGGGAATTATTACTATCGTGGTCAGGTTTGAATTTTGATATTATAGGATTCAGGGCCTTTTTTAAGAAATCGTTAGTGGGGGGGCCATAATCGAAAGGGGACATAACAAGTAGGTGGTGTATTACAGGTGTGGGAAGCTGAAGGGGGGTCTGGGGGTCTTCCCCCCGAAAATGTTTGTGTTCTTGAGTCTCTGTGGCTTGATTTCCTGCATTTTCAGAGACAATTTTTGATATATTCCATCTAAATGGAGCCAGGTTTTTTTGTGAGAATACCATACACTTTCTTCTAAACTCAGTTTCCCCCCCTTTTTGCTTATATTTTGGACAAAAGGGACCTTCACTGGGGGGGGGGCCAAAATAGCTTACTGGGGGGGCCAACGTGGGGACTGGGGGAGCATTTGCCCACCCAGTCTATCCGTTAAAAAAGGCCCTGATAGGATTGTCTCGTGTTCCAAAATCAAACTTGAAATTGGTACATGTTAGAATTATAATTATATTTCAATTTCGTACGTTCGCCTGGTATATCTATAGGTACGTCCAGTGAACACTACGAACAGGAAAATGACTCAAAAATGCGGGTTATTCCATGTCTTCCTGCTGTTTCCGCAAGTTTTCCAGAGAAAGGCGAAGGTGGAGGATGCTGTATGTACATCCGTTATCTAATTGATTGGTTCCTCTTCATTATCTCGTTCCCATTTCTATGTATGTTCACGTGGACAATACCAAGCTGCTCAGAAGCGCACAACAGGAAGTACTTTCTCTTCTCGTTCTTTGCCTCAATTTTATGGATTGCCATCTTAAGCTTCGCCATGGTGACACTCGTTGGACGAGTGGGATGTATCTTGAACATTGATAAGTTTACAATGGGTTTGGTTGCTGTAGCAATTGGAACAAGCATTCCGGTAAGTCATCTTTATTACTAATTCGTTGTTTTGTATTTAGGACGTGGGAAGAAAGGGCAAGCGTGATTGTCATTACATCCAGTTATGATAATACGAAGTCTAGGCCTTACTTTCATACAACAAACAAAACAATGAATGGTATAAACTGTATTATTATGCATTACTGATGCAATCTCGATTGTGATTGGCTAAAAACCTTGCCACCTACACGACATTGAAAATTATCTGTAGGTGACGTAATTTTTTCCCTACAAAACTCTCTAAAGGCCTCTGCATTTATAAATGCATAATAAAACAATTATTGAATTCGGTTAGTTCGCATGATATATTGATTATTTGATTGAATTATCGAGCCTCAGTTTGCGTTATCCGCCTCAGCTTCGCTTCGGCAGATAACGCAAACTTCGGCTCGATAATTCTCAATATCATGCTCAACCTCATCCAATAATTGTTAAATATTATACCTCAAATTCAAATTGTCCAATCAAAAAGCTAGGTTTGTACCACGTGAGCATGAAATCTATCATCGAATCACCCCCTACGTTGTCATATTGGATGCAGTGCATGGGTGATTCGATCGAATCACCCGGGTGATATGATTCGCGATAACCACGCGAGACTACACGCAAGATCTACGCATGAAAAAAGCGGCGGGAAAATTTCATTGTTCGATTAAATTGGCGGAACCAGGGCCATCAGGGGGGGTGTAAGGTCCTTTCAACCGACTGACTAACGAACTTGAACCGACTACATTATGGATTAATGGATAGAACCTCGTCAAGTTCCCGATGAACTGGGTCGACTAAATGACGCCCGTTAATTTAATATCGCAGTAATCGCACAGTAATTGACGTAGTTCTATTTTATTATCGGTGATTATATATAAACAACACATTAAACGTCAACAACTTTGAATTTAAATGTAGAAAGTTAATGTACTAATGTATTACTATTATAATGTAGTCATGTAGAAATCACTCTACTTGTCCGTGATGAATGAATTATTAGTCATTAATGAATCAATTGTTAGTCATCAAAAATATTTTTGTCTGCCGACTAAAATAGCACGACATCTGGGGTGTGTGACATAAATAAAATGTTGATATTCTGCTAGCCTAGTATAAATACATTCTTGTAGACCAAGGGATGGAATAATGAAAATCCTTCCAACAAATCCAACGTTGCCATGATAAACAAAAACTTTAAAAGGAAATATTACTCATCTACTGTTCGAAATCTTATTTCTAGGACGCACTAAGTTCTCTCATAGTTGCACGAGATGGTTTTGGTGATATGGCCGTTTCAAACGCCATTGGTTCCAATGTGTTTGACATCGACTTGGGTATTGGTCTGCCGTTTGTAATCAAATCTCTTATTGACGACCTCGAACCTATTCGACTTCTCAGTGAGGAAGATCAGGTAAAATCGTAGATGTAATAACTTGTACAGACTTGCTACAAGTCTATCCGCATTTTCTTGAGATAATTATGTGAGCGATTAAAAAGCGTGAGCGCCCACAAACTCCTGTCCCGCACTAGAAGAAAATGGGCTTAATCGCGCGCATCTAAAAATGACGGGTCGAGTTGCTTGTATAACCTGGAAATTACGAAATTATATAATTATAACGTCGTATCGGAATGTTTATAATTGTGTTTCTTTGGCAAATTTGTTAGTTATGGATGAAACATTTCTGTAATGCCAATTTTTTTTAAAGGCAAAAATATCGTTTTCTTCAATAAAATATTTTTGCCATTACAGAATTTTTCTATTTTTGCTATAATAAAAGACCGTTTGCGGTACATGCAATACAGCATGCAAAATTTGAAAATAGGTCACTGGACAAAATAATGATATAACGCATTGTTTTTCAAAAATTGAATAGTTTAATGACGTCAGCAATTGACATGCAACACGCTCTCTGCAACACGCTATACAACCGCGCGCGAGATGGCGTGACCTTTAAAAAAACCTGAAAAATCGCGTCGCGTTGCCGAATCGCGTCCGGTGTGTCTGGGCCTTCGTGTACTCGTGCATTTTTTAGAGTAAGAAAAATGTTTCATATATACTATTAAACAAGACGAATGTTTGAGCTTGTAATTTTTTTACTTTATTGAAAATTTATCATCACACAAACAGAAATGTCATTCCACAATCACAGATGCTACCAATTAAGCGTCTATAATTAGTTTAACCATTAGCTTGACATGCGCCCTACTTTAGTATTTTACTCTGTCTATAACGCCAGACGATTTTACTCGTCAGTGGTAGGGTATAGTGCCAGTTAATGGGTTAAACAATTATATAAGGTGGACAGTTTCCTTACAATCATGAAATCTTTCTTTCTAGAAATTGTATGACAATGACGATTTGACAATTGTTCCACACGTGAAATTTGGCTTCATACTTCTATTAATTCTCTTCGTATGCATCGGCGTATTTAGCGCCGTCAAGTTCCGTTTGAGTCGAACCGTTGGCATATCATTCTTCCTCATGTACATTATATTTGTATCATACGCCTATCTACAGGACCTGCTGTGCGAACACGATTGCTAGCACAGCGAGAAATCATATAGATTAAATGGATTTAAAATCTTGTAGCATATATATTTTACGTATTATCTGTACATATAAAGCAAATATTTTTCCACCAATAAAGATCACATTAAAATGCGTTGAAAATGTCTGTTTTTAAATATCATGCATAGCATGTACATGCTTCCACATATTATAAAGTATCACACTTTTTATGGAATCAATGAATGGAGGAAACCATGCAATGAAAGAACGAAGGATAAATTAGGAATTGTATGGAAATCATGTTCTATGTTCACCAATGGCTACCTCAAAGTTTCAAAAGGTTCACACTGCAGGGCTTTACCATTCAGAAAAGTTTTTACTCTCGTGCACCTGTTTGGAGAGCCTGGTTTCACTAGCGACGCAAGCGAAAGCATAATAAAAGACAATGGGAAAATTCAACGTCTTCCTTGCTTTCTCACTCATGTTTCTGCCGTCGAAACAGAGCGTGGACAACGTCTAAAACTCTCGCAAGACTTTATTTATTTGGAGTTTCTTTTGTACCGTCATCACAGGTATCACTTCATTAGCAGAAAATTTTGGAAGAAAACGTGTAAAAAAATGTAATGTTTCGCGTTCCTGATTGGCTAATAAGTAATATGCATTTCGAAGCGAGTTTTCGCATGAGTAAACCATTCATAAACTCAGTATCAATATAATAAATAGAATTTCATTGTTGATAGCCGTTGATTTCGCTTTGGTCTCCTGCTTGCTTAGCCTCCTCCACAGACATATCTATAGGGGTCACTATGTCGGGGCATTTTTCCAACGATGCACAACGGTCACCAATGTAACCTTACGAGTTACGAGTATTTGGATTACTCATTCAGCCACCTTTTACTTGAGAAAGAAGGTCAACGATAAACCTAAAGGTAGGAGGTTATTCTCGTATTGCATATAGATAGAACACATATGAATAGCTCAGGGTAACACAAAACGCACGGGGAAATGTGACGTGTTTGATACTTTCAGGATAGAAGTGTTGTCGGTAGAAAAGAAAGCTTTTTCGTACGCGGGTTTGTTTCGTGCGATATCGATAATTTTTCTCAGCTTTTATTTTACGTATTTTAAAAATTATGGCCTTATGACAAAATGTGTCAAACATTACTAGAAACTATGGCCTTTCAACGAAGGTTTGATACATTTGCAACATTCTGTTCACATGGCTTGTCAAAAATAGGGCGTGTACGAGCAAGTTTTCCTTTTTTCCTTGTCAAGTTCTTGACGAGTTTATTTGTTAGTGTGTATGGCAAACAAGTTTTTCCGATCAATTTTGTCATACACACGAGCAAATAAAAGAAAACTTGCTCGTCTGATGTCTGTGCGGGGATTTATTCACGTGTGCATCGTGGCATATTGCACATACAGTTGAACGGTTTCTATAGTAGCTTCTCAAACTCATTAATAATTCATGAACCAAAAACAAAGAGAATCATAAGCGTGGAAGATGGTTTGAAATCAGAGGAAGAAATTACATAAATTAAGTGAACTTTCACGTCGGTTTTCTCGCAAAATACACGTTCGTTTGAGAAGTAAGTTCAAACACTCGTAAGGAGGACTTCCTCCGATTTCTAAACACCTCGAAATTCGTTAAAATATACTCGGCTTCTCCTCGTATATTCAACTCTGCTCGGTGTTTAGAAATGGGAGGAAGTCCTCCTACTCGTGTTTGAACTATTACTTAATACAATTATTGCTGAATGCATGCGAGTTTAAGTGTATATCACTCTTACAACTTTCTTATGTAGTGCAGATTTCGCTGATTTACTTTAGCACATTAATTTCAACGAAGTAAACGGAAGAGATTACTTGATTCCAGGGTTCATATGCACAAAATAACGTAACATTATATTCAATTGTACTTCTAAAACAAAATAAAAATCAGTTCTTTGTAAGTTTGCATGGCGATAAATATATTTTGTTCTTCGTTTGTGAAATTCCCTCGCGCAATGTCCCATGGAAATGCTCCAACATAATAATATTAATATGACGCAAAGGCACATCAGAATGGTTTTCACTTGTTTCCATCTATCAAAAAATGACGTAACGTCAGTTTGGTAGATGGAAACAAGTGGCGACCGATCAGAATACGATAAACAAAATTTCGAGGACTGTTGTATTCCCATCATTCAACGCGGTATGATCGACTGGGGACGAGTCAGATTGCAACAATAAATTCTATGAAAGTTGAACAATAATAAGCCAGTTCATAATGTCGACTGGGCATCCAAATGACGCGTTCTCTGTCGGGTTAAAATTGCAGTTGAATCATAACATGCAGGCTGTTGATGCAGCTGAGACTGGAAGATATAAAATTCATATCAAACTATTTGACCAATATTTATACTAGAATGTTTTGTCTTGCGCGTAAAGTATAGAGAGAGGTTCACTTAAAGGCATATTTTTTTAATTTGAAACAAGCCAACCATGCGAAAATTTATTGTTCTTCCAGCAGCACGTTTGACACATTACATAAAAATTGCAGTTCCATTGTGGCTATGATGATTGAACAGTGTTTTATAGTACTGAATGCAGATTGAGATTGTTGTTTAAAACGTCAAAGACTACAGGGACCGGTTGTACGAAGCCCGTTTAGCCTATCCGATGGATACATCGAAAATATCGACCAGGGGGCGGTTGTATCAAGGCCGGATAGCACACTATCCACATATAGCGAATTTTTTTGACTGTGTAAAAATGCTCCAAAAAAGCTATAAAAAACTAAGAATGTAGATTAAATTAATAAAGAAAAAAGAAACTTATAAATGCTAAGGTTTAATCTAGATTATACAAATCAACCAACAATTTTATAGGAAGAAGGTTGGATCTGCCATCCGGTGGATAGTGCTATCTGGCTTTGATACAACCGACCCCAGGTCTATACATTCATCGAACAACCAAACTAAAATATTTCAACTTGAATAGAATAATTATGTTTGCAACTACATATTAAGTGCATAAGATTTAAGTTTTTTAATTTTGGCTTATCCACCGTTTAAGCTAAACGGCCTTCGTACAACCGGCCCCAGGACGTCATCCAGAAGTTCAAGGGTATGTAAATTCTAAAAGCACATGACGCCGAACATCTGGCTATAGGGTCCCAAACTTATTTTTTGCCCCGGATCCCATGCAAATAGAGTTTAAGCTTCGCGTTCGTCAAACGACAAACGCCAGGCGAAGAAAAATTTTACGCTATAAGGCAATAAAGGGAAAATGAACTTGCTATTTCAAAACTGTAATGTATGATGATTCTTTTGAGATAAGAAAGAAAATATGAAGCGAAGAAGTTAAACGAAAATTTTGACAAGAAAATTCGACTCTGCCGTTTGCCGTTGTCCTCAAACGTGAAGCTTAAACTAAAAATACAATAGTTTCTCAAGGTTGTTAGAACAAAGATAACACTATAATAACTATGTAATGTTATCTTCTAAAATGTTCAGAGCAATAAATTGCATTTTTACGCATTCATTTTACAAAAAAAACCTATCGAGTATAATCCATTTTTGGCTGACATTCTATTTGCTAAAAATGGTTGACTATAGGGAATGGACATGTTTTCTACGGCACTATACTGTAGTCTATAAGTTAATTTACATCACTTCATCAAGTTTGATATCGGACTTCTAGCAAGTCTATGTCCTACTTTCTGGTCATCCAATCACAGCGATGTATAAACTGCACCAGAATGACCAGAGTTCCACAGCGAAAACCAGTAAAAATCCTTCGTAGAAATTGAAAACAATGTCCGTTTTTAACTTTCGACTGTCACTACTCCAAGATAAGTTTTCCCTTTCAATTTATAGCCACTGAGTTATAAAGGCGGACCCTTCACTTAATTGCGAGAAAATAATTGAACCACTGTTGATTACTGCATGTATATAAAATACACACATACAAAATCTCTTTTGCCTTTTGGTTCCTCAAAGACAAGGTTCGTAAAGTGATGTTAATTGTTATTCCTATCAAGTGTTTGACATCTTTTTCTCTCGCATTGACTGCAGTTTCTTCATCCACCTGTTATTCTTTAAGTCCTCCCGTTCATGCAACTACACACAGAAAGAAAACAAGCTTTACTCGTTCTTGAGTTCTTTATAACATAAGAATTTCCAAGCCGGTTGGTCAACGGTGTTTACTTACAGATTGTCAAGATCAGTGCAAGAATTGTGTTACAAATTTAACACAACATTTATTCGCCGAAGGCGAGGTGAATATCGGTGAATAAAAACCGGGACAAAGTCGAGGTTTTTATTCACCGAGCCTGAGGCGAATAATTGTTTTAGTAAAATTACATAGGGGATTATTTTGAAAAAAATAAAAAATGCACATTTCAAAAATATTTTAATTGAATATTTACGATAAAAGCGGCTTAAACGCTTTAGGTGATTATCGCGTATTAATCCGAGGTAGCGCAACCAATCAGCGTTGAGAATTTTCAATAATCACCTATGTAATTTTACTAAAACGTGTTAATAATGCACCCATACTTATCCTCGATATGTAATCAGTGTTTAGACAGTATTGTGTTTTGCTTACACAGTTCGGTTGGGTAAACTGAAAGTACACAATTTTTCTAAAATGCAATTTTTATGCAGCACATTTTTGTGTTAGTTTAGCACATTATGAACATACATTTTTGCGTAGATATCAAAGTAGTCCCCAAGACAACGCGGGAAACTCTTTGCCAAGGCAAGCCATTTCCTGTGAAATGATTTTGCTATTGACATTTTGCTATTGACAGTTGTTGAGACGTCTGCAGCGCAAGCTAGTTCAGTACTAGCGAGACGAGGAATAGATGTACACGAGACGAGGAATAGATGAAGTTATGCAGAACAGGAAGATACTGAGGACGATATCGCTTCGGTCATAGTGTAGTTTCTAGTTGCTGTTTATTGTTGTCTGAAGTCATTGCATGTGCATGTCAATATGGTTTACAGTTTCGAAATACGCAAAAGAAACCAAGGAACCGTTCATTTTTTATCTGAGGGGGGTGGGGAATTTAGTGTGCCTTGTAAATTTTTGGCATGGTCTACCCCTTCATACACAACTTTTTCCCAGTGGCCCACCCCTAAATGATATATTTTTCAGATGACCCCTCCCCCCTCCCCATCCTGTATAAATATTGTATATTATTATTATTATTATACAATTCCCGACCCGGTATCATGTACAGTAAATATGCTGCACAATTTCAATTTTCGACCCGCTGTTATTTCATTCCGGTCTCATGTAAACGGGGCATATATTCAAGACCACGAGTTCAACAATTTAAACAAACTTGTCCTAGAGCCACATATACATAAACAGTTTATGATAAACTATGCTCTAGCCCACTCACCAGTGATGCCATGATACCGCTCTCCTTTTCTGATGATTGCACATGAACGTCGTTAGATTTTACATTAGTAGTGACATTTGATACACGACTATCATTTGTTCCAAACATCGCATCTTCATGACTTCTTTCATGGGAATTAAGTGCAGAGTCACCATTTTCACCCTAAATGACAATAGCGTACCATAGAAAATTTTGCCCACCAGCAAAAACACACTTTGTGTGCAGCATGCAGAAGCATGTAATTATATATAAATATATACACTATGTATGCCAGTGATATCAAAACTACAGTATGAAAGATAGTTTTTTCAACGACAAAAGCCTGATATACTTTTCCGTCAAAAAGGGCTTGAAGACAGAAATTTGCAACAGGAAAAGGGTCAGAACATGCTGGTAAGCTACAGTAAACTCGCACCTATAAACTATACTAACGCGGTTGTCACAAATTACAGTACTTCCCAAGAGTATTTTTATAAAATTGCATATTATACTATTTCACTCAAATTCTCTACCCACAAAAAGCAGAGTTGAAAAAAGTTGCGGGTATGTGGGTACCGTGAGGAAGTTTTACTGGCGTTGAGGAAACATTACAAAGTAGTAAGTACTAGACTAGTCAGGCTAGTATTAGTAGCAACAGTCAGCACTCAGTCAGACTAGCAGTACTGCAATGGCCAATTGGAAACCTACCCAGGCAAAAGCCTGCATGGCGGGAAATTTCCAGTTATTTTGAGGACGGTTGGGAAAACCCCAAATCCTCAGTACCCGGACGTTTTGCAACTCTGACAAAAAGATTTAAACAATAGGCGCTACCTTACGAATAACGTAATCAGTAGCCGAATTACAACACTATGAATCTATCCCGAGTTCGCTCGGGGTTAATTAGAACCCGGGTTAGTCTTTTGAATTAAATGCTGGTAAACCAGGTTTGACCCGGGTTAGCCCTATCGATTCCAAAGTAAGGTTCAAACTAGATGTTACCCGGGTTCAAAAATTAACCTGGGTTAGAAACTTAGAGTTAACGCGAGGCAAAACTGGGTTTTTAGTTTTCGTCTAGAGTGTAAATCGGGTTAATATTTAACAATTAGATTATGAGCTCAAGATTTCTATGAGGTGATAGTTGATGAGGGCGAAGCCCGAATGAACTATCATCTCATAGACATCGAGAGCGAATAATCTATATATAGAACTAGAAGTTACTGTCACAAGGGAAGTGCTGCCGAAAGGCGTTTTCAGTAAAGCTATCATACAATTGGAAACATGCAATCTTCTTGGAAAGGGGCGATCAGGGAGTAGGGCAGGCTAGCCTAGAAGTGAGGTAGACGAGGAGTTGGGTTGCCAGGGAATGTTGCAGCAAGGAAACGGGGCAGCTGTGGAGTTGGGCTGCTGGGAGGTGGGGCAGCTGGGAGGTGGGGCAGCTGGGAGGTGGGGCAGCTGGGAGGTGGGGCAGCGGGAAAGTGGCATGGGGTACCATTTCCACCATCCGACAAACTTCCTTGAAGAGACCATCTCATAGATCTTACGGCAATGACAAGCACCGGAGGGTCTGAACATGTTACACTACCTGACACATAATGACAACATCCCGACCTTCTGAACACCTTACGCCATCTTCACCATCTGACACATCCTTACATCACATGACCTCTTGACCTTCTGAACACCTTACAACATCTTATACAACCTTACATCCTACTGTCCCCTGACCTTCTGAATATGTTACGCCATCTTCACCATCTGACACAACCTATAACGTCATATGACCTCCCGACCTTATGAACGCCTTACGCCATCTTCACCATCTGACACGTCCTTTACATCCCATGACCTCTTAACCTTCTGAACACCTTACACCATCTTATACAACCTTACATCCTACTGTCCCCTGACCTTCTGAATATGTTACGCCATCTTCACCATATGACACAACCTATAACGTCATATGACCTCTCGACCTTCTGAACGCCTTACGCCATCTTCACGATCTGACTCGTCCTTACATCACATGACCTCCTGACCTTCTGAACACCTTATGCCATCTTCACCATCTTACACAGCCTTGCATCATACGACCGATTGTGAACAGATGACCTTAGTTACTGGCTTTCCTTAATAACCTATTGAGTATTATTGAGGTTCAGTGAATATAACTACCTTACTCCGCCTCAAGGATTTTCGCACAACATAATACTGAATTTAATAATTTAACCCAAAATTGATTTATACCTTCAAGAAGTCTTACAGAGCGTACCAAACTAAAGATGTAAATATCTAGTTAACACCTAAGAAATCATTTCCCCCGTGAGATATTCACACATACAGCAGTAAGTCTGAATGAAATTTGAACACATTATTAATTTATTTTTTTAATTTTATTTTTAATTTCCCATTATTACAGAATCATTGAAATTATTTACAAAAAGATAATGATAAACTAAAAAAATAATTGGGCTAGGGATCTATTTGAAACCGTTTAAGGCTTTTAGATAAAGATCCCTATGTCTCAAGCATTTATTCATTCGCTTACTGGCTTGTGTACAATCAACAGAATACTTTCCATTTCACAGATCAAAAATCACACATACCTATTTGTTTACCGTGAAAGTCATAATTATGCGATCAATGGGTTATTTCGGGCAGTTAAAATAGCCGATAAACTCATGAAAGCACATTGCTTGCCTCTAGATTGAACACTAAAAAGTTCATCGCCTTGATGTATATCAGCAGAAATAGATAAATCCATACTTACCTAAGTTTTTCTGAAAAATGTCGATCCTTCGCGTCCGTATATAAACCTGAAGTTTGTAAAATTTTGAGCATATGGAAGGAAACATGCGTGCGCACATAATAGGGAACTTTAGATTTGACGACGGCTACGAGAACGACTACGAGATTTTTCCGTTAAATATCTGCTAATACAAACTTGTTATCATCCTCTCTTTGGCACAGCACATCTTTAAAACAACAGTTGAGCCAAAGCGAGTACAACTTTGAGTTTGTATTAGCAGATATTTAACGGGAAAATCTCGTTGTCGTTCTCGTAGCTGTCGTCAAATCTAAAGTTCCCTAATTATATCTTGTTCACTCCCCAGATTTTACAAACGACTTGAAGCTCGATCTTTTCCTCCGGAATTGGACAGACATTTCCACCGACGCGAAATCAACTTCTCGACAATACATAGATCCGCGCAAAAGACTGGGCTGAGTGAACTCTGGAGAAACCTTAGCACGTCAAGAATAGTGTGCTGCCTCGCTGAGCCTCGGCAGCAACAAAACAACTTTGTCACTTTGCAAAAAACTGAAACACCTACTTTGCTTGAATTATTTGATAGAAATGCTTCAGGGGCAAAACCAGCACTTTCTATTTTAGCAAGAGCATCAGCACTTGGAATGTAGGATGAGTCTTTATTACCTGAATAACATAGTGTAAATAGTTTATATACAGTAAAGGAATTTCATATGACGTCAGAAAACTTATAACCGTGGAAACCTATACTCCTTAACCCTAGAGCATTATACGGAGCTGTGGTAGACCTTGCAATCCCACGTTGCACACCGCCTGCAAAGGGGTTGCGATTCAGTGTCACAACACGTTGCTGTCTTGAATAGAAATCTGGATGGGTTGACTCTCACTGATGCAAATAGAAGCTAAATGGAAAGTATCCAATAAAATACTATATAAGTATATACTATAATTACCAATTATATCTTTTTGAACATCTTTACCAGAACCCCTATCACGGCTTGATGACTAAAAAAGATCAGACATTTAACATCCTATGTAAAAGACTCGTTCGCTTTTGTGTACATTTAAAAACTTCAACTGGCAAGTTCTTCTGCAACATCTGAAAAAATATTCTGCATTTTCATCTATTTTCCTTCACCCTCAGTTTCTGACAGAAAATGAAATTACAGTTGTATTTTATTGCTATTTGTGCTTTCTTAACATTTATCTACGAATTGCGAATATATATTTTACGTTAAAGTTCATCGAATACACCATTTCTTGTTTGGGGCAAGTCGTTCATGAGTAATGCAACAATTTCATACTGCAATTCATAATACACGCATCGTTGACTAGTATTGTATTATTGATGGCAAATATTTCTATATTTTGTCTGCCATTTAATCATTACAACTTACTGTTAAATGACAGTTATTAATCACCAATAATACACGAATCGCGAAATTCGGCGCGCATCCAAATGACGCGTTCTGAGTCGGGCAAAAACAACAGTTAAAGAAAAACATGTAGCTGTGACTAGATGATTTAAAATATGCGTATTAAAGTATTCAAATGTTCAGCCATGCATTCGTGTTTTTATTGTTGTGATATGTAATCACGAATGCATGACTGAACATTTGAATACTTTAATACGCATATTTTAAATCATCCAGTCACAGCTACATGTTTTTCTTTAACTGTGACTTTTGCCCGATTTTTGCCCGCGATTCGTGTATTGACTGTTAATTAAACAACAATTTAATCCACACAAACATAGTTTTTACGCTGTACAAGAAAACAAGCATTAATGAAAGCAAAACATTACCCGAAATCTTGATGACGACTTTAAAGAACTTGACACACTTCTACAATTAAAATGAATACCTCATTGTATACTCCTGCATTCCTGTTTTCAACAACGACAAACTAATGAATGCACATTGTCGTTGAATATTGGATGAGAATTTATCAAATTGTCTTGCTTTTCCAAGCTATTTTATAGAATTGAAGGTATAATTCTGAGAGCAAGATATCTCAAAAAGTAATGGGTTAGTTTTTGATTAGGGACCGGTCATAAAGTATGTGTACTGGGGGGGTGGAGGGTATTCCAAAATACTACCATAAAATTTGGTACCCCCCCGAAAAGCGTCGGAAAATATTTAATACCCCCCTCAAAGGTGATGAAATGTTTCGTACCCCCCCCCCACCCAACCAATCACCCCCACCCAACCAATCACCCCCACCCAACCAATCACCCCCCCCCCAAAAAAACAAAAACCAACATGAAACAAATATAAATGCCAAGAACGTAACATGATCTGTTATAAATTGTTATTGGTAATCCAAGTTTTGAGCATTTCCATAAATTTAATAGTGCTCTTTTACACCACATGTATCCAATCCGTACTTTTGTATGCTTGCCAGTATTCCATTAATAGGACTTGCTTGACTATCTTTTCCGTACCTAATAATAAAGTCGAAAGAGGTCCCGGCCATGCGCATTATTTATGATATATCAACAGAACGTCGTGACGTATTTCATATCTTTTTCAATATTTAAATCATTCTAAACGAGTAGGGGAGCTGCCCGACGGTAAAATTACGTAATCAAAGACTGTTCAGGTTGCAGAGATGTCAAACTAATAGGTTCCGATCGAGACACTTTCCGATAAATGGTACTGTGCTACAGGGGCGTAGGAACGTATTCAATATTGGGGGGGCCCAAGCTCACGAGGCGCCACCATGGTTGGCGCCGAGCGCAAATTTTTTAAAATTTGAAGCCCCCAGATCGCCGGAAACGGCCGTTTCAGAGTCTTATCTACCTCTTTTAGTGTGCTAAAGTTTGTAGTTTTAATCATAGACATAGTATTAGACTCATTTTTTGTTTCGTACCCCCCCACAAATGTCGTAATTCGTCTCATACCCCCCCAAAGGTTAGATAATTTGTTTCGTACCCCCCCAACTTACCCTCCACCCCCCCAGTACACATACTTTATGACCGGTCCCTTACTTGAATTGATGTTAGTTCGACACTATCAGACATAATGTACATGCATGTAGGACATGAACTTCTGGGAAACTCTAATAATTCTTTCACACTGACACATGTGTTTCTTCATTGTGACGGGGGAGGAAGGGGGCTTAAAAGAGAAGAGCTTATTAGAGAGGCAGGCGTATTGATGGAGAGCTCAAACAGCGCTCGAAATAACGCTGGGAAGTTGAGGGTCCGCATGACCGTTCAAGCGTGAATTTGGACGGTCAACCATTCTTCCCTCTCAATTTACACATTATACACAAAAACGTTCATTTCTTGATTTGCGCAGAAACAATTTTTTTTTTGAAAAGTGGTCGAACCGTGTGACATAAAACATGGCATAGTTCAATGGTTTGTACATTTTTGATAGACAAAAGTTGAAAAAAATCACTGTGGTCTTTTTTATTTCGTTGTAGGAAAAACTTGAGCGGTCAAGTTGACCGGACGTAAATGATTTTGGGGACTCAAATCATTGACTCCTGAACCCCCGTTATTTCGAGCGCTGATCAATAGAGCATTTACATTATATATTTACAGTATATACAGGTTATAATTATAACAATGATATTTTCAAATTTAAATACTGTATATAGTTACAGTACCTATCCCTATTTTTCCTTCTGTTGTGAGATGATGAACGTGATCTGCGTCTCCGCGATCTGCCTCTTGAATGACTTCGTGATCGGTGATGTCGACCTAAAAATAGAAGTACATATTAGCACATGAAACAATTATCAATTTTGTAAAATTGTTATTTCAATATTGTATCTTCACAGTATTTCGTAATTCCTGTAATTGTCAAGTTGTGCACAAGTCGTAAACAGTTGGTGCTGTCAAGTGATTTTACTGATCAATTGAGCAAAAAATGGTGTTTGTAAAACCCGGAACCCTGCCCGGAACACCCGGAACCCTGCCGGAACACCCCAGAAATCTATCCGGAACACCTCGGAACCCTGCCAAAAATTATTCCACAAATCAATTGCACGTGTTTTTGTTTCACTTGGTCACTTGGATGATCACGAAAGCATTCAGACGAGCTATTCTGATGTTGCGAGGTATGGAAGTAGTAGTTCTCAGGTATGTCCTTACTTTTATACTATTTCATATTGTTAATTTGTTATCAATAGTTTTATCATTACTTTTTGTACGTAAAGTGTAAACAATAAAGATTTTCGGTTATTTGCTCGAGGTTTTCGCCGTTTGTACGACTTTGTTCATGTCTGCTTTAACTAGTTTAGGTGTAACTATATCTTTTTGGTATCAATACTGCATGTAGTTCAATTTGAACAATAACCAATATTCAACTGTGCTAGCTTACTAGGTAGTTTAATACTCGAATCTGATGTGTTTGCGGTAAATTATTATGCACTTTGACTCGGTATGGAACCCTCGTTCACTGAGACTATAGCAAGTTTGGCAAGTTAGAACGGCTACGGCATGCAGGAAAATTACTTACATTTTTGTATTGGAGCAAGAGCATGCATTACTAAGAGTCTGTTTGCCTCTCTATATTGTTTATCTTTCTTTTAAACAAGTAAAGAAACACTAGTCAGCGAATTCACGTAAAGCACCCCAAACGACTTCGAACGTCATAAGTGTTAGCGTCGTTGTGGAACGTGGAAATGATGTAAATAACGTAGTAGTTTGAACAAGAACGGCGTACTGGAATGCTCAAAGGAATACAATTTCTCGACTCCTTTGTCATAGGGTCCTATGCTATGGTTAACGAGCACGTCATCATTGACGTTGTCGTTGTGATTTGTCAAACTCCCTTAGTCCCTTATATGCCGAGGGCTACGAGAATATAAAACCCTCCATTACATCTTGAGATATAATTGAGGGATTTGGAGATTTTTTCCAGGATATTTTTAGACTTTCTTTCCATTTTTTGGAACTTTGAAAGATTAATTTTAGGGGCTGTTTTGATAATATAGGCCGTATGAAATCTCGTTATTTTTATAGTAGAAATTGCTTTAAACAAGCGAAACCGATATATTACAAACATAGCCATAGGAATAACCGTAAAGCTTTATTGTTTACACTTCACAAAAAATAATGATAAAACTAATATGAATAGTAAAAAAGTAAGGAGATAACTGAGTACTACTTCCATAGCTCGTCTGAATGCTTTCGTGATCATACAAGCACAGGGTATCATGGCGTGCTCTCAAGACGAAGTGCCCTTCCAAGTTGCTTCCTACGCATATATGGACACAAGAATGTCTCACATGCTCAGCGCAGGTCAAAATTAAACAAACACGTGCAATTGCTTTGTGGAATAATTTTTGGAAGGGTCTGGGTGTTCTGAAGGGTTCTGGATAGATTTCTGGGGGGTTCCGGGTTTTACAAACACCCACAAAAAAGTCCAAAATGTGATAACTACACTTGAGGTGTTGTCAACTCCGACTTAATTCCTAACTTTGGTTTGTATTCCTAGTTTTGTATATTTTCCATTTCATTGTACAGTAGAGTTATAAAGTAACATGTAAATCATAAGGGTCAAATAGCAGCTGTCTTTAACATACTCCACACAGTACTTGCTTTATTCACTACAGTACTTTGCTGTATACCGTATTCTGCATCCCAAGAGAACCAAGAGAAACAGCACCGTAGAAAAGGGCATGAGAAAGCCCATGAATACTGTGGCAGTGCAATACAAATAATACTGTACAAGCTGAGTGTTAGACTGAGGTGGTTAATTGGTTAACCAAAATGAATCAGCTATATTTACAGTGACGTAGCCAGGATTTTCAGCCGAAGAAGTATTAGGGGGAGCAACATAGGGATTTGTATTAGTCCCTGGACCCCCCTCTGGCTCGGTCACTATATATTTAATGACTGGTTTTACTGGTTACCATATTTTCAGATAAGGTAAAGGCAAGCAGGGCAAGTTTTGTTAACTGTTCTTATGACTTTAAAAACTATATCCAACATTCTCAGTGACACCATTGTCCGTTTATCAGAAATTTTTATGATGCCAGTGATAGTGACCGGTCAGACCCGTTGTGGCCCCTTAAATTTATGTCAAGTTTAGGTTGGATGAGCTGACCGTTCGGGACAAGCTGACCGTTTACGAAAGGGAAAATTGCATCGCCAACAGAAAAAACTATCTCGCCGAGAATGGTTCTTCAAAAGATCAAGTGAAAAAGCATCGGTACTAGTGCAGAATATGATTTATGTAATTTTAGTTGTTGTGTCTTCATTGTTTTTTGAAGGTTTGACCGGTCAGAAATCATGTTTGACCAGTCACAGGTGGAATTGACCGGTCACGATGACCAGCGTATGATTAAACATTATTTTGAGCCCTGCAGTCTCTAAATAGGTTTGGGCTGTTGCAGAAAGTACTCCAATTTGGGTTTCAACAAAAAAATTTAGAAACAATATTTACTAGTCTCTTTATATACAGTAGTACTCAGTTTCAGTTATTGGTTTTGATGTTTTTTTCAAGCCTACAGAGGTCTTGATACATACAGTATTACTTAAACTACCTGTAACCAAACATGCATCTATACAGTAAGGGTCTGTTGATAATAAGTTTCCTCCTGAACATTTTTTTCTAAATGAACTATTTTGTATTAATCTCACTCAGGAAATCCTCTTAAGAATGGTTAAGTTTCATGTGAGTGGTAATGTAGTTTATCACTACCTATACTGGAACATGCATCCAAGAATTTATCAAAGTTGAGGGGTCAGGCTACTTTTAAGCAAAAATTTGACACTGGGCCACTGGCACATATACAGACATGATTTAGTAGTAGCAGTCCTTGAAACTCAGGTCGGCATTCGGCAATGCCGACCTAAATGCCGACCTGCAAAGCGATATGTGTAGATTTAGGTTTGCTAGTATCAAATTGACATGTTTATGCACAAGCAAATACATATTTTCGTGCTCACAATCTTGTCATTGGCTGTCAATGGAATTTGCTTGCTCATGGTCATGCTATATGTATATGCACTGTTCGATTGGAGTTCATACATTTTGTTAGTTGTTTTGTTTGCTATTGCAATTAATTGCTGTTTATAAATACGCGTATTTGCAGCAAGCAAATTAAATTTTCATTTGGATATTGTCTATTTGTTTTGAAAATATTTGCCGACCTAGATTGAGAATTATCGCTTTTAGGTCGGCAATTTCTTGCCGACCTGAAATTTCGGGAGTTTCAAGGACTGAGTAGAAACAATATCCCAGTACTTAGTGTAGTACAGCTTGAATGAAGGCCAAGATGACCTTTTCAGTAGGTATGTGCACCTCCATTTTTTGGGCACCAATGACAGTGTATATTTTATTTCCTTTCCGACATTACAAGATGCTGTGCCGAAAACGCTCGCCGTCAAATCCTTTCTTGTGGTGGACTGGATTGCAGTGGCGGACCCTTAGGCCATCGGAATTAAGGTATCAGTTTACCATCACCCGCCCGCGTGGGTCTTGGACACCCACGCGAAATTTTCATTATTTGATTTTTTTTTCATTATTTCTAATTTTTTCAAGCTAAAGTGTTTGATAAAACTATTTTATGTAATACATCATAATACACAATGAAAGATACTTTCAGAATTCGTTCGAAATGAGTCTACAGTGCATGAGCAATAATAAAATGGTTTGTCGTCACAGATTGGCTATTTCTTGTTGCGATATTTGATGGATTGTGCATATAATTTGCAGGAATTGCATGGTCAGTTGGTCACTGTATAGTTGTAAACGCACGCTGCCTTTTTTCTACCATCCACGAAATAATGAATAATGAATAATGAAAAATTTCCACATCAACTTTCGAAAGTTTAAGTGACAGTAAACTGATGCCTTAATTCCGACGGCCTTAAAAGTATTTGGGGTGCGAACTTGGGTTGTTAACATATTGCAGGCGTTAAAATATCGGTTGGTCACAGACATTGTCCGACCCATTCGTGAAATTGTCCAACGTAGAGCGGAAAGCACCGGACATTCTGTCCGACCCAAGTGAAACTGAGGTTTATTGTTTGTCCAACCTGATTGTATTATGGATTGGATATTATGGACTGATATCCATTGTCCAAATCTTAACGACGGATTTAGGGTGAGAAAAGCAATGAATTATTCAGCACTCTTCAAGCCGTGTACAATTTTTTTCGCAAGTGGCAAGGAAAGTTAGTTTTGGCTCGGAAATAACTATGAATGTTATGACACAACCTTATATTCAATATTACTGTTCAAAATTTAATTAATACGTTGTGCTGATATTAATTTGTGTCATTTTTACTTATTTCCGAGCCAAACTGAACTCAAGGTCGTCGGACATCATCATACATATGTCCGACCCAAACTCAAAGTCATCGGACATTTTGTCAGACGACTATACTGACCGATATTTTACGGCTTGCATATTGCGACACTCGGTCAGCAAATTCATTTTTGCTTAAATTTCATTCTTGTATTATAGTCATTACATGTAAATCATCTATCACTCGACAGCTTTCATAAATTATTGGGCATTTGGTGCAGGGGGGTGTCACCCCTAGTGTCCGCCATTGTTGGATTGCAATCATATATAAAACTTTACGTACCCCTTCGTGACTTGCTACTTACGATCCAAACGATCCGATTTGAGGGAGCAATAATCAAAAATAAAAAATACAATAGATCAGAAGACTGCATGAAAACTAAACTTGATAAAAACCTCATTGCCAGCATGTTGTACCAGAGATCAGAAATGAGTATTAAACCACCTCGAACTACGATGTTGTCTTCTATGTTTGGAACTTTTCCGATCGTGTCTCTCTCTGCTTCTCCGACGTCGGCTGTCCCTACTTCGCGATCTTCTCCGATGTTCCTTAATCCGACGTCTGCCTGGTGATCGGCTCCGACTTCTTGATCTGCTTCGCGAACGACGTCGCCTTTCATCGCGATCTCTCCGCGATTTTCTTCGATCTTCATCTGAACTGTATTTTCCCATGGTTGGACAGAAGTTAGATTAGATTTATTATTGGGTCTACATGACTAGAAATGAGCAAGTGTATCGGAAAACATCTTTATATTTTCTTTGGCTTATAAAATTCTCACAAAGTACAAACACAATTACAAAATGGCGGGACTACGTGTTTCCACAGTGAAATGACGTAAATCCTTATTCTAACTTAAAAATTTTCCTGCTTCAAAACTAATCAAGAGGGTCGTTGCCTGCTATTCTTTGATTAAAACTTCGGCTGAAAAACTACACGTACAACTTTTGCACCTAATCGGGAGCAGTTGCAAAATGAAAATATAGTTTTAGACCAAGGGTCCTTTAACTCTCCAATCCGGCAATCCTTTATAGCTCCCCAATCCTTTATAGCTCCCCAATCCTTTATAATTAACTCCCCAATAAAATATCCTTTAAGAGACAGACTTGGAGCAAGTCTACCGTTGAACCGGATCACAGGACCGTACGTTCGATTCCCTTATAGAGGGGTTTCATGTTATTAAATAATAAATCCCTAAAACTCAAATTATTGGGCTGATACTTTTGTATTGCGATCTTTTGTATATAGATCGTTATGGAGAATATTCTACGAAATTTTAGGTTTGCACAAGTTACAGAGTTTTAATAATAGCATTGCTGACGTCAGCATAATTTATAAAGGCTATAGGGTGCATGACTTTCCATATAACTATCCCGAAATTATTTTACGTCACAAGCATCAGAGTTAGAATTAAGGGTTAGGATTAGGGTAACTGATAGATTTTGGTCTTATATCCCTTAGCTAGAATTGAAAGTAAAAAAATATAGATACCACCTTGGCATCTATATATTAATCGCTATCTACTTGGTCTTGCACAAATCGCTATAATATAGAAATTTAACGGTAATCCACTGTCACAGTCACTGCACGTGGCTCATAACTTGCATGGACGTTACCTATACAGGTAAAACTAGAAATACATGCTTGCAGTAACCCCTCGCCCCAGCTGAACATTGCCAGACATTACATTCCAAAACATTACTATTGCTAATCTTTTTTATCAAAAAATCTGCCATGCAAAGGTTGTAGGCGAGTCGGATATCTGCGTTCAAAACAAATTTTTGGCATAGAAAACAGAATTGGATCCTTGGCTCACACCCCTCTTCACCAAATGAAGACGTAATCACTGTGGCTTCCTTCATTTTAAATTTGCCATTAAAATTTTGATCATTCTCTAATAGTTTGGAAAGAAGAGTGGAAGGAAACAATATTATTTTGGGAAATTTATTTTGAAAGAATAAAAAATGGAAATTTTGTTTCAAGAAGAGGAAGCACAGTAGCCATGGCAACACGATAAAATAAACTTCTTTTCTGGAGTACAAAACATTGAACTATAAGTAAACTGGAACGCTAACGCAGGGGGGGAAATTGAAGCCAGCTTCATTCAGTTTTTCTGAGTTTTGAGTTGAAATACTTAACGCCGAACATTGGACTGTATATGAAATTGAAGCTATTAAAAAGTTATATTTGATATAAAAACTTCAAGACTTTAGGTAAAAGGGAAATACTTAAAACTTTGAGGGAAAATTTGCCGTATTTTACAAAATTGCGGTTGTTTTTGTATTTTTTAAGTATTTCCATTTTGCCTAAAGTCTTGAAGTTTTTATATCAAATAGAACTTTTTAATAGCTTCAATTTCATATACAGCCCAATGTTCGGCGTTAAGTATTTCAACTCAAAACTCAGAAAAACTAGCTTGACTTCAACGAATCATAGGACTTGATCATAGGAGTTAGCGTTCCAGTTTACTTAGAGTTCACTGGTACAAAACAACAGGTTACAAAAACTACAAAAATAATTAAAATATTAGTTGTTTTAGCCATACAAATCTGAGATATATGGTGTAGGTATGTTCTTGTGCATTCTATAAGCTTCAAATTAATGTTTAAATGCAACCTTCCGTTTATTAAAACGTTGCCAAAAGTTTATAAAACTAAACTGCCTTTTACTTATAAATTAGTTTTTGAAATGAAATCAGTTGAAAATATACAAATTCTCTCGTGTGAAACGATTTCGCTCTCCTTTTAAGTTGGAACTTTTTGATAGAATAAAATATAGCATATTTTAATTATAAAAAAATGAAAATCTATGTAAATAAAACAACATTCTTACGGCTATATCAACAATTTAATATAAGAAACTTGCCATATTTTTTCGACCATCTATCTCTATTTATCCTTTTTTATAAAGTATAAACGATAAATTTGTTCCGCAGCTTTTCCTGAAGTCCCAAAAAGCTATTTATAAGTTATAATTCAGACTTACTGATATGACTTACTCATGTTTTTTTATAATTAGCTCATTCCACTCCTAACAAAGATTAGTGAGATGACCACCCATCACACCCATGAGCCCGCAAAACTTGATGAACTTTGGATTTCCCATTGCTTCCCTTTTTTTCCGGGTGTAAATATCCGAGCGGAATTATTACCCTCGCACGGCGCTTCGCGCCGGCTCGGGGATTATGGGTTGGGTTTTGTTTTATGACGTTAACATTTGATGCAAAAGATAGACTTTTAACCGTAGTCTAGGACCTGTATAGGAGTTTGTATGCGTTTCATTTAGCACAGGCAATCTCAACTGTTTTAGGGTAAAATGACCATGGCGGTCAACATGGCATATGTGCGAAAACCTGAATCCGGGACGAAAGTCCTGAAAATGACCCCGCCCTGAAACGGCAGTGCCGACATAGCTCTAACTTCCGAAAAGCAGAAGCGACAGCCTTTCTGAAGTGCTTATAGTGTTTAGAAGGTTGCTTTTAGGGGTAGTTATTGGAAGAAAAAATTTGTCTAAGTATAATATTTTACAAGAAAATGACCATGCACCACCCCAGGTCAACTGCTAATTATCCATGAAATAACTAATATTATCCATGAAATAACTAGATTAAATTTTCTTATTTCCTAACAATTTTTATCATGGGATGAAAAACTATGCTTAATTTAATATAATTATTGTAGATTTCATATTAGGATTGACATTGTTTTGTTTAAATATAATACATTTTATTTCACTTACCCCCCACCAAAACACGATTTCAGCCATACTTTGCCGTCTTGTTTGCTTTTTATCGCCGAGTCTCGCAAGTATCATCCAATTGTTGTACTTTTACATAATGATAGATGGCTAAAGAAGATTTCAACCAAGTTTCGTCAAGTTTTGAAGCAGTGCAGTGTATTTTATCTTCGATATTGTGTCCTTCGATATTTCGTCAAATAGCGGCCATTGCAATGCCTCGCCGCTTGTCTTCCCGATAAATGCCACTTCTTCGTCTTCATATGTATTTAGATTACAGTATCCAAGAGTACTTCATTGTAGAATAGTCCCAATCGAAAAACTAGAGTAGTATAGTCCCACTTGAAAGGAAAAAAACTCCCATAACAAATTTAGGATCAGAATCAAAGACACAAGTTTAAAAATAATTTGAAAGTCACGCGCAATCTTCGCGAAAACTCCTCGTGGCTACTTGACAGGGGGTCAAATATTTTCACGAAACGCTGATTCGCCAATCGCCACCACAGAACCCAGTAAATATATTATATTTATTGTATTTTTATGATTTATGATAAAAACAATAGAAAATACGCAAATATTTATTGTTTTTTTTCATAAATCATAAAAATACAATAAATATTAACTACTTACTAACTGAGCGTGAGGTCTGTACACTGATCTGAATATAGGCTGGATAACGCATCTCTTGTCAAAAGTGAAGCCGGAAGTCAAGCGGCCGATCAGTGCCGCCACCCGATTCTGAGGCCCTACTTTATTATAGATAGTATTACAGAATCCTAGTTTTTTTGCTTTTTTTGCCTTTTAAACGTTTCTGGCCGGGCCAGTTTTACTATCACAAAGATAGAAGCACACGAGAAGAAATTTGAGCAAAAAATTTGGAGTATTATGGTTTTATAACGCCGTGAAACTGGATTTACACGTTCGAAGGAGTGAACAGCCGCATGTTCGCGATGTTTTGTTTATGATATTTCAATTCAAAATCCACTCAAAATATAGAATTACTGCTCCTGACGAAGGCACTCAAGGCATTTGATGAAATGAACCAGCTCAGCTGCAGTATGAACAAAAGCGTGAATGTTGTAAGTTTTTAAAACAGGAATTAAATAGGTTATTAACTTAATATGTGTTCATTTCAGTACGTGAATATTGAACCAGTGTAGCACTGTTGGCCCCACTGTTCCTAATTCCTGTTTTAAAAGCTTACCACATTCACGCTTTTGTTCATACTGCAGCTGAACTGGTTCATTTCATCAAATTCCTAGAGTGCCTTCGTCCAGTAGCAGTAATTCTAATATTTTGAGTGGATTTTGAATTGAAATATCATAAACAAAACATCGCTAACATGTGGCTGTTCACTCCTTCGAACTTGTAAATCCAGTTTCACGGCGTTATAAAGCCATAATACTCCAAATTTTTTGCTCAAATTTCTTCTCGTGTGCTTCTATCTTTGTGATAGTAAAACTGGCCCGGCCAGAAACGTTTAAAAGGCAAAAAAGCGAAAAAACTAGGATTCTGTAATACAATCTATAATAAAGTAGGGCCTCAGAATCGGGTGGCGGCACTGATCGCCGCTTGACTTCCGGCTTCACTTTTTGCCATCAAATTATTAAGAGATGCGTTATCCAGCCTATATTCAGATCAGTGGGTCTGTACGGTAAAATATCAAGCTGAGGTGGCTTGCTGTATTGACCGAGCGATAGCGAGGTCAATACAGCAAGACCGAGGCTTGATATTTTACCGTACAGACCGAACAGTCGAAGTTAGTAAGTTGTTTATTATATGGCATTTCAGACAACAAAAAACAATTCATTTTGCCAAAAATTGGTCACGCGAGGCAAAGTACAAAGTCCGAAACTCAAAGCCGGTCATTTTCAAATGTCAAAATAATTTCAATGATACGAATTTGTCTTAGTTTTTTACAAATTTATCTAATCTTAGCTTAGTAAAACTACTCTACAGTACCATTTATAAAATAAAATATAAAATTAATAGAAAATATAGTGATATTGAGCTATCGGATCAAGGACAAAAACAACTTTGCATGTTCGAAAAAACAAAAATATTCTTGACTGTTTTAGTTAAAAAACATCGTAAAATTTACCTTAATATTTCGACTTGAGCCAACAAAACTTGATTTTATCCCTTGTAGTTATCCCTTTTCCGTATTTTCCGTTTATTTTTCATTGTTTTAAATTATTTTTAAGGATTTTTTAATGCTTTTATTGGTTTGAAATGTGTTCAAGTCGTCGCAGGGCAATAAGAATACCGTATTGCCCGTGGGCAATACGGGAAAATCCTGCCTCGTCAGCGACCAATCAGATTGCGAGATTCACCAAAACAAGCACTTGCCATATAATAAAATATATTTACTGGGTTCTGTGGTGGCGAACCAGCGTTTCGTGAAAATTTCCCCCCCCTGTCAAGTAGCCACGAGGAGTTTTCGCGAAGATTGCGCGTGACTTTCAAATTATTTTTAAACTTGTGTCTTTGATTCTGATCCTAAATTTGTTATGGGAGGTTTTTTCCTTTCAAGTGGGACTATACTACTCTAGTTTTTCGATTGGGACTATTCTACAATGAAGTACTCTTGGATACTGTAATCTAAATACATATGAAGACGAAGAAGTGGCATTTATCGGGAAGACAAGCGGCGAGGCATTGCAATGGCCGCTATTTGACGAAATATCGAAGGACACAATATCGAAGATAAAATACACTGCACTGCTTCAAAACTTGACGAAACTTGGTTGAAATCTTCTTTAGCCATCTATCATTATGTAAAAGTACAACAATTGGATGATACTTGCGAGACTCGGCGATAAAAAGCAAACAAGACGGCAAAGTATGGCTGAAATCGTGTTTGGTGGGGGTAAGTGAAATAAAATGTATTATATTTAAACAAAACAATGTCAATCCTTATGAAATCTACAATAATTATATTAAATTAAGCATAGTTTTTCATCCCATGATAAAAATTGTTAGGATATAAGAAAATTTAATCTCTGCCAGGTATATTAGTTATTTCATGGATAATTAGCAGTTGACCTGGGGTGGTGCATGGTCATTTCCTTGTAAAATATTATACTTAGACAAATTTTTCCTTCCAATAACACCCCTAAAAGCAACCCTTCTAAACACTATAAGCACTTCAGAAAGGCTGTCGCTTTTGCTTTTCGGAAGTTAGAGCTATGTCGGCACTGCCGTTTCAGGGCGGGGTCATTTTCAGGACTTTCGTCCCGGATTCAGGTTTTCGCACATATGCCATGTTGACCGCCATGGTCATTTTACCCTAAAACAGTTGAGATTGCCTGTGCTAAATGAAATGCATACAAACTCCTATACAGGTCCTAGACTACCGGGAAAATAAAATATTCTTAAGTTGAAGACATCCAGAGGAGAGAGGACGCTGGCGAAGATCAATACGACAATAGCAGTTTGAGAATTTAAAAACGTTCTAAACTCAAAATATACTACATTTATCGATTTAAACAATTAAGACAAGTTAAGTTTTTAAAACTATTTGATATGTTTTCCATACTGCTGTCTCTTTAGTATTTTTGTCCATGCAGGATATACATTGAACACTTCGCAAAGTCATCCGACAGATGTGTCGGATATTTGGCAGACGCGACCGATAAAGTTGAAATTTGAACAAGTTTGAAAATTTCATTATTTGACGGTAATCAATATTATTGTTAGTTTGTTTAAAGGATTAGTGTTAGGGTCATGTATTGCGGGCTTACAATAGTGCATATGTTAACACAAAACTCAAAAGCATGTTTGACCAACAAACATGTAAAAACTGTCCGCACATGCTAAAGAATATTGACTAAAACTAGCACAGAAGCTTTCAAAAATGCAATAAAAGATCATTCATGGAATGAATTGAATTCATTGTATTATTAAATGTATCAAAATTGGTATACCGCGTTGGTCTTTAAACTACCCCAATAAAGAGATTTATCTTCTATGTTTAATAGCTTTAACTGAAGACTCTCTAGGCAACGAACTCCGTATTTAATAGCTATATTAACACGCATGCACAATTATGAATTTTGAAGTCAATACACCGTTTCGATAATTACGTCACGAATACCTCCTTGGCCCGGACGGCTCGAATCAAGACGAAAGGCTATTCGCTCACGATTCTTGGGAACGAGGTCAACGAGGCTCCCGGGCTAAGAAGGGATTTGTGACGTAATTATCGAAAGGGTGTATTCGACCTTATGATCGATTAGCAATGATTTCGCAACAATTGACCTAAATAATCTTTAATAAATCTAAAGTTTGAAGTCTGAAGTCCCTACACGGCTTTCGTAGGAAATATCTTATTATAAAGATAGTATTATATTTATTATTATGGGAAACGCGGAATGGGGGTAAGAGAGAATGGGTGAGAGAAAGTAACAAAACCTATAATTTTCGTCTGGCGTTATACGTACCATACTTAATTCCACAGAGGATCGATCGCGGCTTGGAGCGCGAGATTGCATGTTGGAATAGTAATTAACCTATAGTCTATGATTTGTATTATTTCAAATTTCACTTTACAAAATCTTGACAAGATCATTGCATGTTGTCAAGATAGGGGGAAACGTGGAAAGACATGACAAGAAAATCATGACAAAAACTACGCGTTAACATGCACGATCTTATAGTAAGATCTGTGGATCAAGTCATGTTATTTCAGGATATTATAGATCCTGTTCCTCTGCAAAATATACAATTTATCTCGCGTTGGTGCGACCTCATTTGGGATATCTACTCAGGTCTGGGCTCCTCAATCCAAATAGCTTATCCGCCAGATTGAACGAGCACAAAGACGGGCAACTTATCTTTTTCTTGTGACCAGTCCCATAAAGATTGACTTAATAAACTAATTAACCTTCTTCCACTATGTTATTGGCACGAATTCTTGTAAATTTCCTTTTCAAAGTAACGAAAGGCCCTAATAAATCATCCCTATCGTCCGCAGCACAGCCTACTCGATCAAATTCCATTATGTTCGCTGTCATTATGTCATTCGTAAATGCAGAATTACCACTTTCCAGAAATCGTACTACAGAACTACAAGAATATGGAACACCCTTGTTAACGATCGTAATTTCAATACTCTAGAACTAGCTTCCATTTAGATCTGTTATGCTTACTTACTATTTTACTGCTCTTAGAAATACCTACCACCCTGATGACCCACGTTCTTTTAAATCTATTTGTCTTACTTGTAATAATGTTCGCAGTCTTGCTAGTATAGCATAACATGTTGTTTTTAGTATTTGGTCACATATTGCATGTATGTAACGGACTTCCTTAGCATCTTCAGTTAACTTTTATAATATATATTTAGGCCCGCAGTAATTGGCTTCACGCTGTTACGGTAACCCTGCCATACGTTGGTAGGTTCGAAAAGATCACCAGAACAATCATTCTCAAACTCATTAATAATTCATGACCAAAAACAAAGAGAATCATAAGCGTGGAAGATGGTTTGAAATCAGAGGAAGAAATTACATAAATTAAGTGAACTTTCAAGTCGGTTTTCTCGCAAAATACACGTTCGTTTGAGAAGTAAGTTCCAACACTCGTAAGGAGGACTTCCTCCGATTTCTAAACACCTCGAAATTTGTTAAAATATACTCGGCTTCGCCTCGTATATTCAACTCTTCTCGGTATTTAGAATTCGGAGGAAGTCCTCCTACTCGTGTTGAACTATTACTTCAAGAATAATATAATACTAATAATTGTCGATCATGGCAGTATATTATACAATATTGTAGTTAAGAGTGTTATTTTTCATTTTTCTCACAAGACATCCTAGCTGAATAGAACTAGCCAGCCTTATTGTACTAACATTGTGCCAAAGTATACCCAGGAATATCCTGCAGATAGAGAAGCGTGCGCCTTGAAACAAGTTGCACCATTAAGCGGGCTAATAGGGTAAAAGATACATATAATATCTGTTTGTTGGATTAAAGTTTAGGGCAATACTGAATCTCGCTTACGGTCGGCTTCTGCGTTGATAACGGCGGAGAAGGAAACTACCTAAATACGGAAGATGCGTTCTGTGTATAAAATTGTATATATAACGTTAACTTTATGTATATTCAATTGAATAAAAGTTCTATATATATTATTTGGCACTCTTTTCTTTGTAGACGACAATGCCTTTATCTATTAAGTCAGGTATTTCCACAGCAAGCCAGGGACCAAGCTAAAGAAAAAACGAAACAAGATGAGAGATTGACATAATAGAACGAACTGCTGCATATACACAAATAATCACAGAAGTGAGAAATAACGTATAGAAAGAAAAGAAAGAAGGACCAGAAGAAAAGAAACAGCGATCGAAAGAAAGATATATCGATTCGGTAGAAAGAAAGATAAAAGGAAGACAGACAGAAAAAATAGAGTAACTAAACTGGTAAGAGAGTGTTTGGATAACGTCATAAAACTCAACGCATGACGATCTTCGATGTTTTACCGTAATTCGTACTCAATGGATTTAGAACTACTTTTTGACTTCACTGTATATAGAAGATGGTATCTCAAAAGTCGAATAAAGTTCTATGAATTTCACGCGTGGTTATTTTATTAATCGAAGAATAGCACCATCCAACACAGAGACTTTTCCAGTCCAAATGATTGGGGTATTTGCTCACGTTCAGTACAGTAAATGTATTCTACTTATCCGCGCGTGTTTTGTACACAAGAGGCAACATCGCAAGCGTATTTGGACAAGACAAACGCGATATTTATGACATGCTGTAATTCACCATCTAAACACAAAATTCATAAGATGTTTATAAGTTACTCTAATACCACAATACGTCTACAACTTACACCTAAAGCCATTGCATGTGCTATTCCAAACTTCGGCACATTCCTGGCCCATAACGGTTTAAAATGATCAGTAAGACAAATCTTGCCTCCTCTAACAAATAAAAACACTCAGTACCATTATATACATGCATAGCCTGAGATTAGCCTCGACTTCATTCTTTTGAAAACAGACATAACTCCAGACATTACGTAAGACTGAATAAAATAAAATTTCAGTAATTCGGCAAATGGTCTATTAACTTGTGAGATATCTATTCACACACAAAATACTGTCAGTCTGAAAGATTAAGCCCCGAATGTCCAAAGCGCAGACCTAGAGATCGATTCATTGCTTACGCATAATGACGTTTTCTTGCAGTGCATTGCTACCAAAATGCTTTACGAGTATTTTGGTATATTTTTCTATCATGATTCTTGTGAAGCATTCTCACTGGCATATGTAGTCACGCACCGCAAAGAAACGTCATAACGCCTACAATCCCTACATGTACTTGGAACATTCATTGAAAAATTAATTTTTCAGCAAGTGATTTGAACAGTCCACAAGTTACCACTCACACCGCCTAGGACGACAAGCAATTCAGATTCTGTTAATAATTGTCACAATATTACTTGTAATTATATTAAATTTTGTATCAAACAGTTTTGACCTATTTACAGTACCTGTACATCTTTGCAGTTTTTCCATCTAGCTCTGGTAATGCAATCTCAGGAGCAGTAGTTGGGTATGTCACTGGAATCTAGGGATAGGTCAGTGAGAGAATGGACATTATCTTTATCAAAGATTAGTGATGGGGAACTGCATGAGGTCAATCTTATTCTGCCCATAACCTTGACCAAAATGGGTTTTTGATAATTTAAATATAACTAAAGAGCAAGCTATTCCAAATAAACACAGAGACAAATTTCAGGGATTATTCTAAGCTGGATTTGCTACCACTTCTTGGACTTGGAGTTGTAAAAATGTTTCTGGAGTTGTAAATGAAAATTACTAGAGTTGTTAGTATATATTTTTATTTCCAATTTGAACAAAAGATCAAAACTGTATAAATCTTATATACATGTATTTATATCATAGTTTTATCCAACACGATAATAAGTAATTCACGATCACAAGGAATAGCACATATAAACCTTGACATAGCTAGGACCATTTTTCTGGAACACATATGAAAATGAATAACCAAAATCGGAATTGGAAAAATTGTCTGCAGAGGTGACTTGCCTTCCAGTAATTTGGAGGGCTGATGTGAAAATTCAGCCCCTAGTATTGTAGTACAGCTATACTTTCAGTGGTCTCACCCAAGGTATATATGAAGGTGCGCACGAACACCTACATGGACCATTTGGTGAGACTCGGTCCTTGATGATAAGGATGGCATATGTGTTGTGTTATGTACTTTCTCATGTACTGAACTTGGAAATGGCCGTCGGACCTCTCCAAACTTTAATAGGAGCACGGTGAAAATGCTGTAAATATACTATACTATTTCAGTGAGTGTGCCCCAACAATTCTAAAAACTTATGCTACATAATTTATCAGTTGTTTTGAGATTTCTTAATTTACTGGAGTTGTAATCCCTGACAACTTTACAGTTGTACTATAAGTGACATGATTAAAATGGCCAACTGGTCAAGACACCAAATACATTGTTTTAGGAACAAAAGGTTACTTTATGGTTACTTTAAAGCACTTACATCAAACTCGATATCAAATTCATACTTTAGAAGGTTGTGCACATACCAACATTTTCCAAACCACCTGCAAGTAAAAATTAAATATTCATTCATTTGAATTCATTATCTTACTATTAACTAAAGCTGTTGTAACTATAGGTCACAGTGAATAAGCATGACTATATTGATTTTTACAACAACCATTACTTCACCACTCAGGTGCTCTTTTAATTCCCTAGAAAATAATTTTTACTTGCAATGCAAGCATATTGTACAAATTGGTCTGATTCAATTATTGAAAATATAATATAGGGCTACAGTAGTTTACACCTGTAGTCTGTTAAACGTTACACTAAATTTTCCTTTTTCTTAAATATTTTAACTAAAGGTTTATGCTGTCTTTTAATATCAAACACACTGTAAAATGTAAAAAGTTTAGGAGGAACATAAAAAGGCAATAAGTTGATACCTAGTTCCTTCTTTACTTGATTCAAGATGAAACCAATCATTATCCGCTTGTTTATTATTGCCAACATACTAATGAATATATACAATACACAATTTTTATTAGTTCTTATAAGTGTAAGTACTATATTTAAGGGAATAAGAGTGGGCTTACCTAGTTAAGGTTGTGGCAGGAAAATGCAAATGCAAGAAACGACCATACAATTATATAGCATTTATAATTTAACCCATTAAGCCACAATGCACCCTAATGTGCCCATTTTGTCATTTTACTCTGTCGAATGCCAGACGAGTTTACTCATCAAGGGGAACGTGTTAGGCGTTAATGAGTTAACCCATTAACTGCCAGTACCCTACCACTGACAAGTAAAATTGACTGGCGTTAGACAGAGTAAAATACTAAAGTAGGGCACATCTCAGGCTTTCTGGCAGACATATGTAAAAAAGTAGGAAACTCTCTTTTCGCTGATAAACCTGGACCTTTGGGGATTGGAGGGGAGTTTTTGAATTGAAGAAAAATTTTGGTATTTCCAAGGAGATAGTTGGAATTTCAAGAAGGTCTTTGAAATTACCAAGGAGATTTTTTGGATTTCCAAGGAGATTTTTTGGATTTCCAAGGAGATTTTTTGGATTTCCAAGGAGATTTTTGGGATTTCCAAGGAGATTTTTGGTATTTCCAACAAGATTTTTGGGATTTTCAGTGGGATCATCAGATTTTTTAGATTTATGTGGGAATGGTTAAGATTCTTAAAAAAGTAGGATTTTAAGAAAAAAGTAGGATTTTAAGAAAAAAGTAGGAAAAGCAAGCAATTTTTAATAAAAAGTAGGAAAAGTAGGATTGACCGATCATGCTACAATCATAAATTACCAATATTTGTTCCAAGTCACAATCTTGAATTACAAATAATTTAATACAAATAGGTCAATAGGATAGGCCTAGGGTTATTGTTAGGGTCAACGTTCAGGTTAGGTTTAATGTTAGGGTTAGGTAAGATTGCGGTTGGGGTTACAGTAGATGCAAATTTGTGCAATATCCTTGAAAAGCAGTGACATTTTAGATCGCAGAGCGTTTCTTTGAGACAGTGTCGTACTGGTGTCCACAAACATCCTTTAACCCATCAGCTTGCAATGTGCCCTACTTTAGTATTTTACTCTGTTTAACGGCAGACGATTTTACCTCGTCAGTGGTAGGGTACTGCCAGGTAAATGAGGTTTCTAATACTTTGTTGCTCTTATATTCTTTATATAATTTTACAAGTACATGTGGGCTCTAGGTTGCAACTGGTGAATTATAAAACACAAAACTGTGATTACAACAAAATGCCTTTACACAAACTCTAGGATTAGAGATGAGCCGATTATCAAAATTGCCGATTATTGAAACCGATTATTTGGAGGCCGATTATTCGAACTAATCGGCCGATTAATCGGCTTTACCGATTATTTTTGTAATTGTTTTTTGTAAGAGCTTGTTGCTACTTGCTATTGGCAAAAAATGTTGTTTTATAATAGCTATTGTATAACATAGAAACGCCCGTGCCAACGTCGCACGTTACGTACGTACAACACGCACGTTAAACGCTCAAACTGAATCGGCTTATTAAAGTTTAGCTTTCGATTTGTCCAAATTTTGTTGGTTTTAATTGGTTTCATGGTAAGATCAGTATTAATAAGAACTAAACGGCGTACGCAATTATCACAGCAAGATTTGAAAATTCAAAATTGCATTAGAAATTAGAAAACAAAACAAGACAACTCTTTGCAATAAGACACAATTGTTATATATAATGTTATTACTTACTAGTTTGTTTACACAGTGTCCATTTAAAATTTAAATACACAATAGTCAATACTAAGTTTTAATAATGATAGTTTGTTCACTTTGTTGCACTTAATGATGCACCGTTATCAAAAATAAGTGGCAAAACCTTCAGTTAATAGACAAAGTTCAATTTTGGCAAATTGTGGTGCAAAACAAAATATTGTCAGCTTTATGCGGTGCTAGCCTACTTCGTTTCTCCGTGGAAATGTTCCCTGCCTCGCTAAACACGCGCTCTGAATACACACTTGAACTGGGTGGGCTCAGATACTTCAACACGACTTTAAATATGTTGGGGTAAACATGTTTCCTTGCCTGCCACCAAACGTACGGACACGTCTGCAATGACTGGAGCGGAAGGGCGAGAAAGGCGTTGACTTCTTCTTCGACATCGTTGTCAATAACGAAACTGCTATCGTTTGACGCTTGGCGTCAATATTTGATACGCTGTGTGAATGTAATCACTGTGAAATATAAACAACTATCTTGCGTTGTTCGTAAAAGCTGAATTTAAAGCATACATCGTTTATTTTATACTAATCGGTAATCGGCCGGTTATAGCGAAGTAATCGGCCGATTACCGATTATTTGAAAAGAGCCGATTAATCGGCTTTTCCGATTATTTTCCGATTAATCGGCTCATCTCTATCTAGGATTCTCCAGGCAGTAATCAGTAGATGTGGAAACGGTATATTTTACCAGTTATCGCCTGATAAGGAGAACCCTGATTTTGAAGGAGTTTAATAACTACAATGCAATGTATTAATAAAACAATTATTGAACTTGGTTTTTGTGATATCTGAAATTATCATGGTCTTGGTAAGTGTTATCAGTTTCAGCCTTCGGCTTTGCCTGATACACTTACCTTGATAATTCAGTATATAACACAAACATCTTCCAAAAATTGTTTATTTAATGGCGCATATATGCCTGGCACAAAATGAATTTAGAGTAATTCCAATCATTGTTTTCCAGGTTGGAAAATTTGCATCCACTCGCAGCTACGGACAAATTTAAGGTTCACAATTCGCAAATCTGCAATTAGCGTTGCTCATTGCTCGCACCCACGAGGCGGCACCATGGTTGGTGCCGAGCAGATGAGATTTGCAGTCTTTAGATCATCGGAAACGGCATTTACAGAGTCAGAAATATACTAAACTTAAAGGAGACAAGGATATTTACTTAGATCTGTGAATAACTGTAATTGTGAATAACTCGCAGTACTCGCAGCTGATTACGGGTCTGCTCACAGCTCGCACCTTGTAAAATCAATCTGCTCGCAGCTACGCGTAGGGAAATTCATGCATGTTTTCCAACCTGGATTGTTTTATTTGTTTACATTTTTACGCCAGGGTGATTCCAATTTAAATATACAACATATATATATATACTCATTGTGATTCAAGATACAAATCGCGAAAACGAAGCTCTCCTAGGATGCAAAAACTTTTGCCTGCCTGTAAAACATAAACAATGAGTCTCTATATATGGACTAAGGGCCTGTTCATATGGGGGAACGTTATCTCGGTTAGCGAGAAAACATTTCGACTAGCCAAATAATTTTGTTCTGTTCATATGGAGAAACGTTATCCCGATTACCCGGTGAAGTTTCTGGCTGTGACGTAGCACTAGTGCGACACGCAAGGCGGGAAAAGTTAAAAAACTTTAAAATACATTTTAAAAACAAATATGGCTGCTTTGAACTTACGTTTATACGTAGTTGGATTAATCGTAAACAACCTTGTCCAGTTTCTACGCTCCCCAATTTTGTAAAGTGTAAAGTTGCTGACATGACAGAAAGTTTTGCTTATGTTGTGTTCATATGGGAAAAACATTATCCCGGTCACCGAGATCTCGCCTGTCAACAAGCGAGATCTCGGTACACTGGAAAACTTTTCGTCTCATATGAACGCAGTGTAACTTTTCATATTATTTTCATAACAAGGCGAGATCTCGCTTGTAAACTTGTCGAAATGTTTTCTCGCTAACCGAGATAACTTTTCCCCATATGAACAGGCCCTAAGTATGTTGTATAAATAACACGTCATTCAAGTTCGACTTTTAATAAAAAGCGCTGCATTCCTGCATACAACAAATAGAGACAGCACACAAAGACAGACTAGGAATAACATCACTTGTAACCTTAATCAGTGAACTATATTCTTCCTTCAACCTTATCACCCATGAATCTTTATCCCTTGGTCCGGCTTTCGTCTTTAAAAGAGGAATTGTAACAAGTGATTTTTTCGTCGCTTCGTCCACCATTTTTGTTTTCTGAGCCGCATGTAAAGTCAGCGGTGAGTGATTTAAACCGGGGGGTGCGAAATTTGTTAAAAAAAATTGTAAATCTAATCTCTAAATTAGCAACATTTTGCACTTTGCTACATTTTAATTGGAAATCAATTATTATTTTAAGTGGTTGAAGAAGTTCATGTTATACAAGTACATAGATAACGTGCTGGCTAGATGTGTACAAGCAAATTGACACTGGGTTTGAAGTCATGACAGGGACCGTTTAATATGAAAAAGTTGAATATTAACCAGATATCAGAAGGCAATAATTAAGTTTAGGTTGAAATGATTTGCATCATTCTTGTGGCAGGCCATGGTACAATATTGGAGAATGAAATCAAGGTATGCATTGATATGCTTACAATTAAACTCTCACAGGTGAATTTTGTTGACTGGCTGGGGTGGGAATCAAACCTGCAAGCTTTGGTTTGCTAGTCCAATGCTCTACCAGCTGACATGTCAGGTTGAGTAGGTGATATTTTGGACAGGGTACTAGCAAGACTAGAGCATTGGTCTAGCAACCTGACTGTGGAGCCACCTGGAGAAGTGTTATCTGATATAATTTCCCATGTTCTAATCCCACAAATATGTGATTACCAATATCGAAGGGACTAGACTTGACTTCGTAGCTCAGTTGATCGCTCATGGATTATCAAAGTAATTTTTTAGGTCACAGGTTTGCTTCCCACCATATAATCACCATCAAGTAATTGTTTAGCTTGCCCGGTGTCAGGAACCACTTGGAGTAGTGTCATCACTGTCATGTAATATACTATTTACCATAGTCCTAATGCCACAATCATTAGACATATGACTTGATTTCTTGGGTCACTTTTAATATATAAACGTCCCTTTGGTGTAAATTAGTTACGTTAGATAAGGTTGGGATAATAGAATTAGGGTTTGGATCAGGGTTTTAAAAGGTAAAGATAAGGATTTGAATTTGAGTTAGGATTAGGTAGGATTAGTGTACAGGATGAATTAAGATTAGGGCTCTGGGGAATTGGGAATGTAAGGATTGGGAATATTTTAGTTATAGGTAAGAAATTACAGATGTTTAAGTATTTGAATTGTGGTGTAGTTAATATAAAAATATGTAAATGAAATTGTGAACTAGACTAATCACTTCAGGAATACATTTAACCTCAACTATGTGTGCACCTTTTCCTGTTCCAGGAGGAGCTGAGGTGCAGTGCATTATACTGACTATAATGCATATGTCTATAGAAAAAAATAATGTTTTAATAATAGACGTGTAATTAATGCATGTTTAACTTACTGACAATACAGTGATCAATGCTCATGTATTTTCAGAATGACAAGACAGGCACATTCACTCATCTTCAAGGGGTTCCTAAAGCATTACTTCCAGGTGTTGGTGGAAAAAAGATTCTTGATTTTTGGTGGGATGCCATCAATGTGTAAGTCTAAAAGAAGGTGACTATTACAGCTACTAGTTTGAGCTGGCTCGGACATCATTGACTAGCTTCCTTCATTCATTTCATCCATAATTATAGTTTAATTTTAAAAAACAAAATAAATGCATAACATATTATTAATATTATTTTTTAGCTTTTTAGTTTAAGAAAACAGCTGTTAGTCTGAGTAGCAACACAGCTTTTTAGACTCATTTTGATTTAGAACCATATTTGCGTTCCATATCTCCGCGAAAGGTATACCCGCTATTAGCGATCAGAAATCATATATACTAGATGTATTGCTTATTCGCAGTCACATCAGGGCTTCATCTCATCAGGGTGATCATCTGATCGATCTCCGCTAGTTAATATATATTGAAAACTTGTTTTTTTAGGAGGCAGTACTTTACCGCGGTTTACTTGGTAACTAACGCGGACAAGTAAGTATATTTTTTCCTGGCTAGACATTCTTTTTGCCGGTTTGTTCAGTTATGGCGCCACTATATATCGAGGTGTCTTTATTGATATTTAAAAGGTAATCTGAGTAGTTATACTGACAAACTCAGTGCTCAATTCCTTTCTTTTCTCATTACCGCGAGACGCGGGATGTACGGACGGATAGACGGACGGACGAATAAAAAGGATAAAATGCGGTCCGCCGTACGCATTTTATCCTTTTTTTGTCCGTTCACGTTCTGCTTGCCGTCTTCGTCGCGTTGCCGGTGGTGCTTTGCTTCTGCTTCCGCTCCTGTTTATTTTAACGTGCTTCAGCCGTCATGTTCTGGAGCTCAACCGTATGATGTCGAAACGTGGTGCATTTCTTTGTCTTCTGAGCACTCGGGCAGAACTAATGACATTAACACAGAAGTACGAGATGGTTAAGTAGAAAATAGGAACGTTCCGGACCTCCGGTACGATTGAAGTGAAAAACAGGCTTCTGATGCAATATAGTGGGACGAAACACGAGGGAAGACTGGGAGCAAGCTATATACTCTAATACGGGTTGATATAGAACTTTTAAGGAACTGATATACTGGATATAATTATAAGCGATGAAAAGTTACAATTATCATTGTGATTGTAAAGGATTTAATTGTTTCTTTATTATAGTAATCTGTATAATTTATATTGGGAAAGTTATAATATCTGCATTTGCAATAGATACAAACATTACGAGCGATGGGCGACAGCGCACGACTTTCCAATGGAGAATATTGTTAATGATGGATCTACAACGTTTCATTCTAGGTGAGTTTGTACAGTCCTAATTTTTGCTTGATAACTTATGCAAATTAAACACAGTTAATGTCCTCAACTACTATTCGTATATTCTAAGATGAATAACACAGAGTAAACCAAGCAAGTTTTTGTGGGGTTATGGAAGTGTGAGACAACTGCTCTATATTTTGGTTTGTTTGCGATGAGCTGGGTGCTGAGCGGTTCCCAGGGTATATACTCGTAATTGAAACGCTGGATCTTGAGGAAAGTCGATTAGGACATATACTGATTTACAGCTCCTCGAGGATTTGTGCTGGATCCTGAGGCGGCTAGAACATATACTCCATTTGAAGCTGGGTCCTGGACCCTGGGAATTAATGATCAGAAAGATATTTATTACAATTACATAATTACTGATCTGGCTCAGGACATATACTCGTATGCAGAAATCATGCCGATTTTGTAAGTAAAATTGGCTCTAGGCCAGATTGAAAAACTCCGTAAATTTATCACATTTCTAAGTGTTCATATAACTGTTAATGCCAAGGAGCAGCAGTTCTTAGCGGGCGTAGTGGACGACCATGACGAAATGCAGATGTTTACGTCACAGGTAATTAATCGGCTTTCGGTAGAAGAACAGTTCAAATCGTTGAATATATAGCGTTCTTGGTTTAAGCGTTTGGGGAGGTGGGTGGGTTTTCCGTGTTAGTTTTCGTTCCTCTGGATCCAAGGAAGAATGATATTGTAATATGGGATTACTAAAGTATAACCAAGTATGTTTAACTATATATAGCGCCATTGTTGTCCATGAATGAATCATGCAAGATATTAGGACAATGTGCTATAGTCTATAGAGTGCTTGGTAGCCTACAGCTATACGCCGGCTTTGACAAGGAAATAATGTAAGCTTTATAGAGTCGCATAAGTCGCGTGATAACTCAGAGCGCGGCCGAAAAAAAGAAGAGAGAGCAATGGCCTTCCTGAGCCACCCTACATACCTATTTAAACAGTACCTCCTATGGCCATGCCTGTCCTTTTAGACATGCCTTTCACTATATCTTTGTGTATCGAACGGTGGACACATCTAATTTGAATGCATACTGTACATGCATGCGCTAACACTTAATCCATCCCAAGACAAATAAGCGAAATGTCTTTTTAGACTTGGTTCTGTCGCAGATTTCGAGTTAGTATTGCGCAACAAGAATATTCAGGATGATGTGTTGGTGGTAAGAAATGTTATATTAGATAGATTAATTGTTAGATTTCAATTTAAAACTATAGTAAGCTTTCAAAGAAGTTGTCTTAGGACTTTTAGGACCGGCCACCGGTTTGAATTCGTGAGATGTATATTTGTTCATTCTCGAGACGCATGAGCAGTGTATACATTTTCATGCACATCTTTTTGGCGCGGTCTTGTAATTAACGTTTAATTCTTATCATATATTTTTTAAGGTGGCTGGCGACATGCTGTTTCAGGATCAAAAGTTTGATATATGTCAAGTGATTAACTATTTTAAAACAAAGGTATATCAAGCACATTCATTCATGGACAAATACATGTTTAGTCATCCATCTTATATACAAACTACATGAAAGGCTACATTCTTAAAAGTTCAAGCTCCTTTAAAACCTAAACCTGGAACTTAATTAAGTCCGTTCTTTGGTCTTTTAGAGAGGTGAACTGGCAATCTACTATGAAATGGATGAAAGTGAAAGTACGCGATCAAGAGGAATCATTGAAGTTTGCCCAAAGACAAACAAGTATAAGCATGCAATAAATATACAAGTTATCACCCAGCTAGCCGCCTAGTTAAATAATCTATATTTAAAATATTATCAACAGAATAACGAACTTATGACCTTTGTTGGCTTACGTTTTTGCAAAATTATTGTCGTCAGCATGATTACTTGACTTTCGTTGGCGGAGGTATATGCAGTCTTTGATTGCCTCTAGTTTCTGGTTGTGTCTGATTTCATGCTTCCCTTTTTAGGATTTTTAAATTTCTTGAAAAACCAGAACCTCACGAAACGAAATCGAGGTTAGCCAGCGTGGTAAGAAACTTTACTTTAGTTAGTTCAAACATTACTTGGTTGCATGTATTACGTAATATTATTTTATTACTATAAATATATTCGATTAGACGCTCTTTCATGTAATTAAAAATTACATTATGTCCTAAATTCCGATACATTTATGTTGCATTTTAGCTAATCCCCGTAAAAGATCTGTAGATCTGAAAACCTCATCCTTAAATGTTTACTTAGTTAATACATATTTTTTGCTCACCACAGGTTTTTTACTGCCTTCGTAAAGAGACATTGTATACGGTTGAAGAATTTCTTCAGAAAAACCCAAAACCTGACCAAAGGGTATTTGGCAAGTATATGGTAAGCTGTCGTTGATTTTATATAGCCTGCCTGCGGGCACGCATTATAGGCAAATTAATGGTGGGAGTTAATCAATTAACATGGATCAGCTGCAAAACAGGAAGTGCCTTTTTGTTACAGGTTTTATCATTCACATAAGATGCCCTGCATGTATATACGCAACCTCGGCACATCTGCAAAAATAACTACTTTTTAATTTTATTGTTTTCCCGGATCTTATTAAGAATTTAAATTTGAATTAGTTATATGACGGTTGTGTGGCAGATATATCTTACAGTGTATTGTGGGACAAAGTTCATGCATGGACGCCGGGATTCATGCGTATATGGAGTATATATATCCTCCAATATAACAATTTTGTAGTATAATGATAGCAAAACTGTTTTCACGTGGGAAAGGCTCCGTTACCGGATGGAAATCGTAATATAGAAGACCTATAATAAATTTAAATAAAACAAAGATTTGTGAAAGAGACTCTCTTTCGCGTAAATAGAAATGGTTGCTAAGAGGACAATATATATATATTCGCCATTTCGTTGATACAGAATGATGGCTAGAACAGACTGCATGGAGTGCTGATTATACTAATTATCTTCTATTTCCGCTCTGATATAACATCCGTGACATTGCGTGATACCTTGCGGGATTGTGTTTTTCTGGGCCCCATTATATACTTTACGTAATAACCAGCTTTTTGACATCTACAACGTGTTCTTATACATTCCCACGTCAGATTCTCACTATATTGTTTTGAATTATAAGACGTGCTGTATTTTTTAAGGAATGGCTTGTAACGCAGACACCAGTTTTTGGAATGAAATTACCAACAGGATTCCAGTTGATAGGACAAGTGGTAAGCTATTGTTGATTGGTCAAAAATACTCCTAAATATAATCAATTTTATCACTTAATATATTAAAACATGTCTGACGTTTAAATAAAACATCAAGTTTTTCAGACAAGTCTTTCTAATTACATTATTCCGAGAATGTTCCTTCAGCGGGAATATTAAGAATTTAAGAACAATTATATTAATTTTTCATACGCGCAAAAGTACATTTTTGCCCGCTAATGGCTATTTGGACATTGAAGCGTGAACCACACCTTAGAACGTGTTGTGTCACATCGTCTTCTCTTTCTTTCTCTGCTGATGATACAATTAATAGATGAAATTTGCTGCATGCATGATGACCTAAATATTTTAATGTCTGGTTATGATTATTGAGATTAACCTGTAACGAGTTGCTGACAGAATTTTATGCGGGAATCGATTTTCTGAATTTTCTTTCATGCCCACTACGTATGAACACTATATTTTAGCCGAAAAGATTCTTGAATAGCAATAAGTTGATTATAATATTTCATTTAGGGTCTGTCCGACTACCAAAGATGGGTTGCCTACTTTGCGGGTATTAAAAATCAAGCTGTGAAGAATTCGTTTACGTCACGTGTATATGCGAGGTCAGAATTATCCTTATCTATAGTACATGCATAAGATCAGAATGGAGAACAAGTTTATATAGGAGGTCCTGAGAAGGGCGATGGGAGAGACGGAGGAGTGCAATCCCATTTTCCAAGCTTAAAATTTGTCTCAATCGTATCCTATAGTCACCCAATCCACTGATTTGCCAAATCCCTGCATGATGCGTCCCCAACACCAAATTTGGTGTTGCAAATTCTATAATTGCTAGTGGTGCAGATCCCATTTTCCCTGTGAAAAAAGCAAATTATACCCTATTAATTGAAAACGCAAACTAAATATAGAAACTGAAACACCCACGCATGTTACTATATGCCGAACTACTGCTTTGTAGTATGAATTTGTGTATATATGTTTATTGGTGTATGTATATATATGACAATCTTGTCTGAAGTAGGTTAGGACAATTTTTAGTTAATAATTTTAAATATTTTTATGTTAAGTGTTTATTTAAGTGGTAATCTTTGAAGAAACTGTGTAACATATTGACCATGCCTTAACCGCTCTAATCCTTAAGGTGGCTCGATAGAAAAAAATGACAAAAATATATTTTTAAAACAATCATGCTTTGAGAATTTTAGAATTAAACATTCCTTCGCGATTATATCTTCTTTGTTCAAAATTAGATCTGTTTTCATAACATTTTACCAAACTTTGGAACTGTTTTTCTCAATTTATCATTATATTATAAGCTTGTCAGAATCTATTTTTGTGATTTCTCGAGCACTATATAAAGATATACTGACGTAATAGCTTCACTGAGTATATTCATGGGCTTATTGGTTGTGCAAGGAACTGGGTCCTAGCTTCCTGCATACCCCTGCATGCTAATGCCAATAATGTCATAAGATTTAAGACTCCTACCTAATATATACTTGGACAAGTTTTAACTTAAATTTCTCACAACTCCTTATTTCGGTATCAAGGGCACTTCCTCAATGGAATTGAACAAAAAGACACCAATTTTCTTGACGTTAATCGTTATGTATGTGCTATACGTTTGCTTATGCAAGTAATGAGTTTTCCTTACAACATGTCGATTAAAACCCCCGTATTTTTTTGTATATATAACATACAGGATAGGCCTGGTGGGTAATCCTTCTGATGGTTTCCATGGTAAAACAATATCTATGTCAATTTCTAACTTCTGGGCTGATGTTACAATTACAGAGAGCGAGAAACTGGTGAGTTTCAATATAATGCATGGTAAATTGGTCTTTTACAGTGGAACTTTAGTAAATGAGACGTGCGAACGTTGTGCATGCATGACTTGGGTATATGTGCCGCCATGTGATTGAATCGACCAGTGGGGACACGTATCCACATTTTATTTTGAATTATTTGTACTGGGGTTCAATCTAAGGTTCTTGACCTAAATACTGTGCGGTGATTAGTTCCCAGTCTCGTAACTTATTAATTGTTTGTAATATTTGTAATTATTACAGGTTTTAGTTCCACATCCTTTGAATGATCCGACAGAATTTGGAAGTTTAGGAGATCTTCATGGTATAAGCAGAAAAGAAGGGTAAGCCATATAAATAGTGGTTTGACTTGGTATAGAATAGATAGATCTGGTCTGAAGCAAGACTTAGTGATCCATTATACTGTAATTGTATACCACTAATCTTATTCTAGTTCACCTAACGCGAATGTTTAAATATCATTAACCATTTATTATTCACTTTGAGTCGATACATTTATATATATTATATGTTATATTATTCTTATCTGACCAATCCTTAGAAAATGAAATCACGGTTATATACTGTATACTGATGGTAATGACATGCATATATAACATTATATAGTCATCACCATCCAAAAAATAACCATGGCGTCGAAAATCTGAAACCTGGCTTTGAAACAATTATTGAGTAGAAAAAATGCAGTTTGGTTGATTGATATGTCAATAAGCAAAATAGATATTAAATAACATGTTTCATGTTTACGGAAATGTTCTGTATTCTCCTATTTGTACACTTGTACTATATATATAATCTCATTGCACTCGAAAAATGTGTTTCTGACGTTTGCATTATTTACCAACAGGTATTTTGGCGGACTGCGGTTATTGCAAGCGACGTGCAAGAAATTTTATCAATATTGTTCAGAGCAAGGGTAATTACTCAAATCTACAGTTGTTACTCTTTGGTTTTATTTCTAGTCAATTTATGAACACTCATGCACCCAGTCAAACTTCAAAGGATACGTCACATGTATACTCGCCTGTAAATCCCTTCAAATCACTAATGAATTAACAATTAGTTACAAACATGTTATACAGCCCAAGTTGGTTTGCATGTATTAAATTGATTCACTTCACAAGCCACAAGGTGTTTAAAACATTCGTGTCCGTGTTGTATTGAATATTATATACATTGCATCACAGAAACTCCGCCTTCGGCAGCACGTGTGTTGTTAATACAACAAACACGCTCGCTCATCATGCATGTACTGTACAAAAAATAAAATCTCTTATCAACACCAAAATGTTTAAGCGCAACTTGCAGCAACACACCTTACAAGTCAATGTTTAATGTAAATGATTTAACTGGTGTTAGTGCTACAAAGGTTTTCACTAACGGTAGACGTTAGCATAGCGTTTTTTTTTTCAGGCCACCAACCACAAACCGGTTTTCAGTTAGGTTGCCTTCAGACGTTTTGGCAGTTTGGGCACGCATAGCTTGTGACGTTCATTCCTACTTTTACCGCAATGAGCCATGTTTTGTTTTGTTTACTTTGCATATTTATTCTCACTTCTTCGGTAATCGGTAACAATTGCTATAAAAAGTTACAGTCTAAAAAAAAAAAAAAATAAAAAAGAAGAAGTAAAGAGAGGCTTTAGTAGTTAAACGTATGTTTGTAAACTTTAAATAGTGTAAAAACGTTGCCGTATTTCACTTACCGCTAGAACACCTTCTTGCGCTGAAACGTCAACGTCAAACGCGACCGCAAGACCAGGGTCACGTGATATTTTGCGGTTTGCGGTTTTTGCGGAAAACGCAATGCTAAAGGTCTCTATCAACAACTTGTTAACTGTTGAATTGCAGGACGATAACAAGTTGCTGGGAAAACTTGTAACAGGTCTGTTGAGTCAACAACCTTGTAGCAAGTTGTCAACAAGCCATTGACAACTTGTAAACAAGCTGGAAGCAAGCAGTGCGAACACATCCTGATAACAAGTCGTTGAAACAGCATTGGTATACAAGTTTGCAGCAGGCTTACGTGTGTAGTAGTTGTAAACATTACATAAAAAAACACATTTTTGTTTTAGCATTGCTTTAGCAAAAAGGAATTTTACACTCAAATATGACACAAATATTCCCCGTCAAGTGGTAAGTTTCGAAATCACGGTATAAATGTGGATCTGAGTTGTTTGAAAAGGCAATGCCATTGTATCATAAGTCACTCATGACAGTCACTCAAGAAATGCATGCCCATTGTCATTGAAATATGCATGGTTCTTGTCTAATTCTCTGCACCAGTTACTGTAATAGGTGCATGGTTGTATCAACATTCAAGTTTGGCTTATGATAATTAAGATTATGATAATATACTCGCTTGTTATCAACATCTCCGCATGGCGAAGCTAGAATTGCAACTGGCCATGCTATGCAACATTTTAATTATTTACATTATCCAAACCTTTAGGAATGCATTCATTTTTCTTTAGGCTTTCTATGTGCACGTTTATTAGCATAGCATGATCAGTTGCCATGGCTAGCTTCGCCACTGAATTTATATTGCCTTGTACAAGACTTAGTTCAGTGTTATTGTCGTAAATAATACAGCTGTTTAAAGACTCATCGTATACAGGTAGATCCGTTTCGAGTTTCTCTCCCGTAGTTGTAAAGGCCAAATTTAGAAATGCACAATGGCTGTCTATATACCACTTTGTCATTACAGTGCACCTGCAATTATTGCGCAATATTAATAACAAAACACTGAACCATTTCCATAGGCATAGTAAAAATTTTACTCTTTATTTTTTTCAGGGATTGGCTGGAAGCAGGTACATATAAAATGACCACTTTACGATCTGGTTTATTTACATTATACGAATATAATTATTATAATTATGCCAAAATTGTTTCTTTTGTTTAAAGTGCTATTGTAACAGCGACTTTGAGATGTCTCATGGAGTTTTTCAATTTGAACGATCTGGTACAGTACGTGAAACGTTTTGCACACGAACTCCATCTTAGTATCTCATTCTTAGTGTTCTGAGTTCCTGTATTTTAACTTACCTAAAGGATCTTGAAAAGCCAATCCAACCTCGATTTATATTGAACGTTGAAAAAGATGAACTATTCATAAACGCCGGTCTACAAGATCGAGTTATTCAGGTATGTTGTGTTGTTGACTGCAGCATAATAGCGAGTTTACGATTGACGATGCGGTGTGCGAAGACGCCGCAAGAGGACTGAAGAGTAGTGCGTTTGGGGTGTCTTCACTTTTTCCTGCGGCGTCTTATTGCACTAGGAAACGCAATTTTTCCAATTCTACGTCGTGTTGACAACGTAGTATGTTTTAAGGTGAGTTTTCATATTTTTCTTTTTGGTTCTACGGCGTCTTCGCACACCGCGTCGTCAATCGTAAACTCGCTAGTACTAACTAAACCGAAGTCATACGTTTTATTAATTATATGCTGCAGCATATGTTGTCATATCACAGGTGTATGAAGGGCTTGTTTACATGGACTTTGACAAAGATCTCATTGAAAAACAAGGATACGGTAATATATTCTTAAAATATAGCGGTCTTTGAATTTGTTTTCTTTAATAAAATAACATAACTTCATAAACTTCATTTTTCTCAAAACATTGCCAATTATACATTAAATATTTTGTTATAAGCCTGAAACTCGATAAATTTCGATCCTATTGCAGGCATGAGCAAGGGCGAAAATCCATCTCAAAAAGTGGGGCGGATGGAGCCTGCTGGTACTTATGGAGGCATGGAACACGTTTAACGTTCTCAAGGCATTTTCGGATCATTTATAGACACTTCCCGACAGGAGCATAACTTAGGTCTAAGTATTAAGGGTGCGGGTTCGTTTTAGCCGACGCAAGGGCGTGGTCAGGACATAACCAAAATTGTCTATTGGGGCCCCACGACGCTAGCGGGAATGCGCAGGTATCGAGTGCCGAAAGCACGAGGGACTAGAGGGTATGGGGGCATGCTCTCCCAGAAAATTGTGAAATCTAAGATTTTAGAGAATTCTATATTAATAATTATATATTGATCCTCTTCTGCCCAAAAAGTGGAGGGGGTTCGTCCCTTCCACTCCCCAGGATTGACGCCCTTGGGCATGAGTACCAGAATTTTTTGGAATTTTTAAGTTCTATGTATTCAGTATTTTGTATAAATATATGGAATATAAGGTTTTGAGAAAACGTCTTGTACATATAGCAAGAAAAATTACCCAGTATATTCTTCTCTGTAGGAAACTACATCCATTTATCTGTTGATCAGAAGCCAAAGTTATGGCTTGCTTATGTGACGGATCCTAGTGATTCAGGTTAGAGTAAATTGTTCTTTTTATCTTCATATACGTAACTTTTGATACATTCAGCATCATACTACTCGAAGATAAAGCTCAATTTCCATATTAACAACCTGAATTTTAATACAAACTTAATCTTAATCCTAACTTTAATCCTAATCCTAACCTCAATCCTAACCCTAACCTTAATCCTAACCTCAATCCTAACCCTAATCCTTGTGACGTAATTTCGGGTTAGTAATATGGAAAGTCACCCGAAACGAAGATAAGAAAAAATATTCTAATTGAAATGTTCGTTATTATTTTAGAATATTCTTTTGCAGGCTGTCGCTAAACCTATTATACTTTAGTAGTGTTGTGGGAACACTCCTCCCAATTCTTTCCCTAAATGTCCTTTTGGAAACAATGGAAACAGTGCCGTGTTCTAAGGAAAAAGGTGCCCTTAAGACATAGTACCCCCCGCCCCCCATCTTTACATTGCTGCAGCCTACGCCCCTGTACTTAAGTATGCCGTCAGTAGAATTATAGTTAAGGCACAATTATTTTCGGTTCGATGATATTAGTCAATCTGTCATAAACCAAACGACTTTTCCGCCAAAGAGAATGTGCTTAACTCTGTGTAGATACGGTTAACGCGAAAGTAAAATGGTCATGCTTTTCGAAAATTTATTCTATATACAGTACAGTTTAATTTTATTGTATTTCATTTATTGTTATAATCAACCAATCACAGAATCTACTCCTATAGCTTCGTCACGATCCGGTAGAAGATGGTTTAATAAGTGCAAAACTTTAATATATAGTTATATTTTCAAGAGCTAGCTACTTTAACTATGGCATTTTTCTTGGATTAAAATGAATTTGCAGATGGAGGAGCTTGGTTTTGACTAAGTATTTGCGTCTTTCTCTTACTATATAGGAAAAATTCACAGCAATATTAGACAGAGATGGGATCAAGGTAATTTCATTGTTTTTGCAATTGATGTTTACATGCATGATGTAAATGTCACTTTTATGTGCTTATTTTGTTTTTGTTTCGAGGAAGCAGCATTACCAAACTCTACTCAAGAACATCCATTTTCTTTATAAGGACAGAGTGTGTGTGCATTAGCTTTGATATTTACATTTCAGGTGATAAAGAAGTCGTTGCAGCCATGAAGGAATTTGGAGATTACACCGATCAAGCGAGGTTGGTCAAATCGAGGCAGCTTTTTATTATTTATTCGGCTTGGATGTGCAAGTGACTTTACAACTCGTAATAACTCGTAATACGTTTGGCTTGCGCCACTTTGGGTGGCAAATTCCACCATTGCCATTAAATTGGACAAATTCCAGATCATTAAAATGAAATCCAACATGGCTGACATTTATCATACACCAAATTGCCTTAATAACCCGAGTTCTAGACATGTTAAAACAAGAAACTATACGCCAAAATACTCCTTGTTGTTCAAGGATTTTATCGATATATAGCTTGTCTTATATATAACTCTCCGTTTTTCGCAAGATATAAGCAAAAACTGCACTTCGATTAAATCTACGATTTAATGCCACCCAAAATAGGGAATATTTAGCATTACGTAATATTCTCGCGTGACTGCACCAGCCGAATATGGGTATATATATAGGTAAAGTAATGAAACATATTATCCGCGAAATTAAGTGCCTTTCACCACCGCTATTTGCCGAAAACGCGGATACAAGGCGTCAACGAATCAACTTGCCATGCTTATATTTGAAGCGTGCTAGAATTTCTTCTATTGATGGTATACCGAAAAATGTATCATGCAGCAACAGGAAATTTGTCACGACATTTGTAAAAATTAATCACAGTGCATGTATTATTATACAAGTAGAAGTAAGTTAAAATATAGTTTCAGGCGATAAGGATATTTCTATAGTGACTGTTGGAATTTTCCTGGATAATCTATTCTTGTAAAACAAATTTTCTTCGCCTGCAAGTCTCTCTAATTGATCATTTTGCGAAAAGCGAATCTCGCTTTTTACTAAAATTTGTACTAAATAAAAAATCTCGGTTTAAAATTATTCAATTTTCACTGAAAATCGTCAAAATAACTAGTCGATATATTTAGCATTAAACTCCTCTTGTGGATTGAGATGCCTATAAATATAATAATATATGCTATACTGGTGTATGAATCGATATAATTTAAACTTTCCATACATTTAGGGATGCTCTTGAGAAAATGGACGTAACACGGTATGCCTGTATATAATTGACAGTGTTTAATGAATCGTAATCAAATAGATAACGTTACGAAGTAGAGAGTACACTCGGTCATGACTCACGGGCACATATTTTTTCACACGTGCAGACGTGCAGCTTTTATAAATCTGCCATTTTCAATTTGCCAAAGGAGTCTGACACGAGTGGAAATGTCCTCCACTTTGGAGAGACTTACTTTTCATTGTGAAAAGAATGTAGTTATTCATTTTCCACCATGGGGAACCTAATTTTAATGACACGAGTTCTGTACAACAACTTCTTTCTTTTATTTCTGAGTTGGTATATGTCTTCTTTGAAAGCCTGACCTACAATAATTTGATCTGTCAGAAAGAACTGTAATCTATAACTGTAAGAACTATGTTATACATGCAGGCAGTGTAAAAATGATGAAATATACTGAAGAATCTTGACAGTATTGCATGGAAATATTAAGCATTCAAAACAAAGAAAATGAATGATATAATCATAGAATAAAACTGTTATCATGACTCATGAGAGTTTTAACTACTGATAGAAAAACCCAATAATTAATATATATAATAATTAAAGTGATAATAAACATAACCTTCTGTACAACCAATTTAGGACGTCACAGTTATTACCATGCATGCAATGACGGCATTTTATATTATTTACAGATATGATAATAGGAGGAAAATAATATTTCGATAACAATAGAAAGCATAATATTATATGTACCAATGATGTTTTGGTATTTACAATAATAGAAGAAGAAGAATATTTCGATAACTAGAAAGAATCTCGGAAAGAATATTATATGTTGCAGTCGTAAGAAAACCCTTTAAGTATGGTTTCCATGCATTTGGTCGTAGCCGTCGTGACCAAGTCGTGTTCGACGATGTGAAATAGTCTGCATGTGCTGTATTGTCTTGTATGTATTGTCTGTATGCAGTCTTTAATGAGTGCAGAGGTATATCGGCATTCTATTACATCGGCCGCCTTGATATGTTCACGACAGTTACGACTAAATGGAAAGCAGACTTTAACCGTATAAATTTAATGGGTCCTAATGGACACAGTATATTCATTTTAATATAGCCTTGCAGATATTATGAACAAGAACTTTGATCTGAGAAGGTATTTCTATAATATTCACTCTATTCGTTTTAAATATCAACTCATATATACGTATAGTTTTAAATAGCTACAATGTTATTTTGGTCCTGAATTTTCCTCTATCATCCAGAAATATCTACGGTGATGCCGCTTTGGGAGAGTCAAACCTGCGAATGGTAGAAATCGCTCGCCAGGTAAATTTGCAGTGAAGTTAGTAACTTGGAATGATATTGGATGTATCACATATAACGGTCAATAAACGGATGAGCTAACGTTACCAGGAAGTAATAGTACTCATGGTTCATACAAAACTTGAATGTCCTTGAATTTGAAAACAAAAATTCAAGGCCTTGAAAGTACTTGAATTTATAAAGCGTGCTTGAAAGTCCTTGAATTCTTCTTCCTTAAGTTGTTGGATACTGTATTTTCTGAACTTTGTCGGCATGTTGTACGATTGTACAATCTTGCATGCTGCTGACTCTGAAATTCATTAAAGTTACAATTTGAACAGTTTAACAGCACTTTTCACCGACTTCTAGTGCCTTCTTTTCAGCCCTATATAGTCCTTGAATTTCTTGATACATGGCCTGGAAAGTCCTTAAAAAGTCCTTGAATTTTATTCTTCCTGACCTGTACGAACCCTGAATGACTGCATACACCTGGTCCTTCAACCATGGATATTTCGTTATATCCGAGATCAGGTGGCTGGTGCGCGTATATTCTCTGTCACGCCTGCAAGTATTCAAGAATTCAGTGAGAGAACTTAAAAAATCACAATAATTGCACGGACAATGTATATGTACTGTGTTTAAGAATTGGAAGATTTTATTCCATCCAGGCAAACCAATTAACGAATATTTTGTAGGTAATTCCTTTTTGTAGGACCTGGAGTAATGTAATATCGTGCACGCTTGGCACATGTGCCCATATAATAAGCACATATTAAAACTATATATTACGCTCAAAAGATATGGGTTCATTTTTCGTGTTCAGACTATATATCGCTGCGCTCACTTTGTAATATCCTCGATGCATGCATCTATGCCTATGATGTATTTACATTTGACTTGGTTCTCCCTATCGTTCTCTTACTAGTTTGGATCAGCTGTAAAATTTCCGGGGAGCGGAGGAGCGGTGATTGGCTTATGTCTTGATGAACAGCACAAGGTATTGTAATTTCAAGTTACATTCGCGTAGGGTAGGTTTTCAAAGTTTTCTAAAGCAAGTGCATGGACTGCAAATATTGTACTTGTCCATCAATTGGGGTGTATTTCTTAGCAAACTTTCTGCTATAAGCTAGTGGGATTTCGTAGTAGTTTAAACCTGCATGAGCGTTCGACACCAACGGTGTTAGAGCTACTGTAAAAAGACGCGTTTCGCGAGAATGTTCCGATCTTTTCCCGCTTTATATTTACACTACGAGGCATTTTACTTTGACTTGTACTTTGCACTCATGTATGACAGTAAACCTCATCAACTATAGAAGTTGACATAAACTGGACATTATAAACATTTTACAACCTAAAATTGGAAACTAAAATTCTAGAGCAATTTACAGAGCCTGAAATAACGGCCGCGGTCGGCGGTTTTCCGACCAAATTCTGAAATCATCGGAAATTTTGTCCGGACAAATTTAAAAAAAAAATCTGTTTTTTAAATGATCGAGTCGGCGCTCACAGTGAGTGCTATAGCTATCTAGAATCTTAGATTATCTATATTAGGCTTATATAGAGTATTAGAGTAATCAACTGTAAGAATACGGCAGTGTGACCAGATTTGGTAAATTAATTTACTTTTGGTAAAATTTGGTAAATTTTGACAAAGTTTTGGTAAAATAAAATTTTGGTAAATTTTTTGGTAAAATTTCTCAAAAATAGAGAGATTTAGTACTTTTTTTGGTAAAATCTAGTTTGCTTAATTAATAGTTTGCTGTCATTTCACCCCCGGATGTCTAGCATGAAATCCCCAATTTCAGGCATGCACCTAAAATAGGTCATTTGTGGATATTTCGGGTTAATTATGGTTACGTATATCGCCTTGGCGGGAAATTTGTATATTCAGTTTTTTTGACATGTTCATATTCAGTGGTCGCATTCTTTATGCTAATTAAAAGCATTTGTTACGACATAATATCGCTCTGAGTGGGAGTTGAAGCCATAATTTTCGAAATGGTTAAGCGAAAGTGATTCAACGGAATATTTTGCGTTTTACAAAGTATGCCGAATTCAAGCTCGTTTGGTTACAATTCGCCTACATGGAAAAAGTGCGAAACATACTTCATTAATGAGCTGCAGTATGTCGGGTACCTCGAAGGTACGTAATTAACATAAATCAAACTATTGTCGAAATTCAAAATATATCATTGCTCATCAGGAGTTTTCATATCAGTTTTTTAATCTTGTACTTATGTCCTTGCATTCCTCACAAAAATTGGTGTAGAATGTTCTAAATGTTGATCGGTGTTAAAACTCGCCCTATTCCTCTTAACTTTGTCGCGCGCCGCAAGCGCCGCCATATTGAAAGCAATTGATAATATATAATAACATGGGCCTATGGTTTGATGCACATTTTGTTACCAAAAAGGGTAAAACACGTGCTTTGAAACCTTACAGTTACACGAATTACCTTACACATATGCATTAACAATTAATTGCTCAAAATATGTCATAATATAAACTGCTTCGTTTTTATAAGACTGTTAAATATATGGATAGCAGCTAAAATTTCAAATTTACAGGGGGGCTCCAGAATTGCGTTAGATTGATAGAACTGTTGATAGAACCAAATTGGTCAAGGCAATCAAAAGTTATGGCGGTTTGAAGTTTGGAATTTGGGCACATTTTTTGGAAGAGCGACATAGTATAATTGTATTACAGATTGATTTGAAATGTGGCACCAATGTGATGAATTTTTAGGCATTTTTTTTAACATTTAATATTTACTCAACAGAGGGGGTCAAACTAAACTAAAAAATTTCCGACCAAATTTGAAAATTTCCGCTCAAATTTCATTTTGCTCGGAAGTTTTGCCGGACAAATTATAAAATTATTTCAGGCTCTGATTTAAAATATAACGCGTGAGGAGTTTTTCAAGTCCTTAAAGGGCTTATGCAGCGAAAATTCGGTTTGAATGAAACTCTTATTAAAAGAGAACTTTTGAAGTTATGAAGATTGACGATTGCAGCTCTTCCATATCCCACTTCGTTCTTAAGATATTAAGATGTGTTTGATATGTAAGTAACATCACTGTGACATCACACTGCATAATGAATTGTTGGAAAATCACGAATACATCTGAGATTATTTAACCAATCGCCTTTAAACTGTCATTTGTTTCTGCCTATCGCAGGACACCACACAAGTCATGCAGAGTTTCAAGTGATTTAATTCAATTATTTCAAAGATATTCGTGATTTTCCCACAATCATTATGCAGTGTGATGTCACAGTGATGTTATTTACATATCAATGTTATTTACATATCTTAATATCTCAAGAACGAAGTGGGATATGGAAAAGCTCCAAACGTCAATCTTCATAACTTCAAAAGTTCTCTTTAATAGGAGAGTTTCACTCGAACCGAATTTTCGCTGCATAAGCCCTTTAAATTGAACTCGCCCATCTGTCCTATGCATGTTTTTTTCTTCAAATTGTATTGGAAATTACCACATTAATATCTTACTATTTAATTGAAAATAATACACAATCACCGCTTCAATTGTCTATTGTCTTTCTTTTTTACATTTGCATACATATTTAGGATGAGCTTAAGAAGGCGTTCCAGGCTGAAGGATTTGTATTTTGTGATATTATTCCATATTGGCCTGGCAGTTGATGTGCTCAAACACTTTTCCTTCACCGACCACCGTCACCGAAGGTCAAGGTATAATTGTTATGCTACAACCCGCTTGGAGGATACTGAAGACTGAGGACTAGTCTTTTCTAATCTATAGCCGCCCTGGGACGATGATCATCTATAGCCTATTCAGCCCTTGCAAGTGACGTCACAACTCGTACGTAATTAGTTGACTACCGCCATTTTTTGGAAGGCAAATTCAAACCACTGATTCAAACTACAGTCGAACATGTATTAAGCGGCACCGTATTAAGCGGTCACCCTTTGTTAAGCGGTCATGTGGCAAAGTCCCGAAAATTTCATAATATAAATACTATTTAAGTGACCTTTATTGAACGGTCACCTCTATTAAGCGGACGCGGTCACCTTTTCGACGGTCCCAAACTTAATTTTTCATTGTTTTGAAACTGTATTAAACGGTCAGTGGGAAGTAACTACAGCAAACATAATACAATATATAATTAAATCTATATTCGGCAACATGTCAAAGTCTTTATCTCATTACTCGAACTTCCCTAATCACTGAAAGTGTCAACAGTATTTTCAGTTCGTGTGGACGTATTGGTATGTGTATTGAAATGTATTACAGTTTAGTTCAAATTTAGTTATATTAAATGTTATAGTTTAAGCCGTGTGGTGATTTTCTACAAGACCTGTATTAAGCGGTCAACCTGTATTAAGCGGTCACTTGCGAAATCCCTGAGGGTGACCGCTTAATACAGGTTCGACTGTAATCAAAATGAAATCCAAAATGGCTGACCTCTGATGGCTGACATTATGTACGCCAACTTTCCTCGAGTTCTAGACATGTTAAAACGGCAATCTATACACCAAAAAGGATTGGAGCGAGATATAGCTTGTTTTATAACTCTCCGTATTTTGCAAGATATAAGCGAAAACGGCACTTCAATGAAATCTACAATAATGCCACTCAAAATGGCGTATTATTTAGCATGACTTAATATTCTCGCGTGACTGCACGAGCCGAATAGGCCTCTCACTGTCTCACGCCAGCGAGACATTAGGAATTATTCGGTGTACGGATGAGATTTTATTTCTACAATCAAATTTGCCATATTGGTAATCTACGTTTCGTAAAGATTGCATTGGCTTTAAACTGACGAAGCTAGGAATTAGTTTTGGCCCTTTTTGGCCAACATTTTTGGCCCTTTTTCTGAAGTTTCAAAAAATGTATCAATGGAAATGTATTTGTTGAGGTTACTAACGTAAAATTCATAAGAGGCATAACTTTGTCGGTGTAAAGACAATCTAATTACGACACATTGCAGTTAAATTTGCTCTTATTGATATATATGGCAAATTTGATGCTGGAAAAGAAGTACTTTTTAGTGTCTCGCTGGTACGAGAGAGGCCTTATCAAATCTCATTCGAAGAGCACGGTTGCTGACAACGTGATTAACCTTAACTTGCCGAATCACGACAACCATATTTTTCGATTCCCTTCAATTCGTGCGGGGATGTCCCTAGTACAGACAGTCTCCTAGTTGACGGTCTTTGGACAAATGGACAGCGAAATACTCGACTGGATCGAATGGGGCCTGGAATGAACATAAATTGTTGAACTGGATTTTCCCGCTTTGGCTTGTCATGATCTTTCATGGTTCGATCATGCATGGTATAGAAAAAGAAGTAGAAAAGTAGTCTTCGGAGCTGGTTTGTAACGGGTATATATACAATGTAAGTATCAGTCTTAACTTGCAGTACAATATTTCTTTCAATGTAAAATATTCTAGTAAGCAGAGTAAGAGGGATATAACAACTGAGACTGAGTGCAACCTATTGTTACTGGAAATTCAAATTTTTATCATGAGTCTTATTTTTTTGACAGCCTATACCATGACCATGTTATGTTCTGTTAAACTGCGTTTGGATGAGACCAGGGGCGTCGCTACTGGGGGTGTGGGGGGAGGGGTGTAGCACTCCCCAATAATTTTTGGATTAAAGAGTTGGTCAAAATAGCGTTAAAAAGTTGGTCAAAGTAGATAATAATTAGTCATTATTAAATATAAGTGTGACTCAATGAATGCTTCAAAATAATTCATATTTGTTTAAATAGAAACATTAAATAGTAAATGACATAAAGAGGAAAAACCATGGCCAGGTCAACCGCCAGATCTCAAACGTACCTGAAAACTGTTTCGAAATATCATATTTCCTACATAGTATGTATATATATATTTTTTTTATTTAGCTTCGCCAACTAGGGCAGGGTCACCACAACAGCATATGCCAATTACTGTGGGCCCTTTTACCTAACCCACCCTGTCAACATTTTCTGTGGGAGGAAACCGGAGTACCCGGAGAAAACCCACGACTTTCGGCAGAGCGTTGACTTTACTCTTTTCACTTGAGGACTGGGTTCGAGTCGCATTGAGAAAGTTCTCACTGAGACTTGAACCCGCGACCTTAGAGGTGAAAGGCAAGTGCACTAACCACTTCGCCACCGAAACCCCCAATATATAGATATTATATACAGCAAAGATAGCTCAACTATTTGAGATATGGGTGTCCTTCTAGACAGAAAAGGAGTTATCTGTAGGCAGATATGGAGGGCAACATGGGTTATTCTTATGCAGGGGCAAATTAAGAGGGTCAATTCCCATAATAACAACTTAATTTCAAAATCCTAACCCTTGTGACGTCATTTGGGGATAGTAATATGGTAAGTCGCCCATTGCAAGTACAGTCGAACCCTAACGGACACCTCTCTTTAAGCGGACACCTCTTTTAAGCGGACACATCTCAGGTCCCAATAATTTCTTTAATAAAATACTATAGTCGTAACAACCTGTTGCCAGACATTTCAACACTGGCAATCATAGTGTTCAGATATGAAAATTCGAGCTCTGTGTCCCATTTCTGGTAGTAATGATAGCCGCAAAAGGCAAGAAATGCGTCTCATTTCCCAAGTTAGCACCATTCATCCTCTCGACATTAATGAGTGCTTCTCTTACATAACTCCTATCTGTTTATGCCTGCCATCAGCAGATACCAGGGGCGTGGCGAATTTGGGGGGGGGGGGGGGGTGTCATATCATTATGACCAACTTTTCCGATGAAAGTGACCAACTTTTTTGTCTTTCTATATACAAATTTTTGTATCAAAATTATAGGGGAAAACGAAAGAATTGATAAAAACCTGAATAGTTGTATGATCAGATATGACAGGGCCTTTTTTACGAAATCGTTAGTGGGGCGGGGGCATCAATGAAAAGGGACTTAACAAACCTGGTATATTGAAGATGTGTGAACCTGGAGGGGGGGGGGGGCGGGCTGGGGCCCTCCACCAGGAAATTTTCGCCGTTCTTGAGTCTCTATGGCCTGATTTCCTGCATTTTTAGAGACAATATTTGATTCAACTCTAGAATTTTTGTGATATGATTTCCATATTTTGTTTATAGTTTGTTTTGATTGAATCCATCTAAGGGCCTGTTCATATGATCCCGCTTACCGAGACGTCTCGCCTACCTATGATCTCGCCTCCTAGTACTTTTACTATAACAATTTACATCATGTTCATATGAGAAAGCGGGCTGGCCCGCTTGGCGAGATCTCGCCTCTGTGAGCTGAGACCATAGGTAAGCGGGATGACAAATATTCCATATGAACACGCCAACCAGAATTCCATTCCGTCTACCAGAATGAAATCAAGAAACCAAATCTCCGATTTTGCCGCTTAATTTGACGATTTTTACGTAGTTTTATGTTTGTTTTACAATCAAGCATGAAATATGTTGCTAAACCAATGCTTTTTATTGCAAAAAATAAAAAGCAACAACAAAATCGTTAAAATATTGGT